>JAIFZK010000020.1:7477500-7545000 GCA_027481765.1 Tenualosa thibaudeaui | reverse complement strand
CATCTCTTGGTCTGTCTGTCTTTGTCATGTTTCTATTTCTGTCTCCCTTTTGAAGTGTGCCCTTGAGGCTCCTAGAGCAGTGTTATGTGTGCGGTGTGTCATTGCGATACACTCTTAGTCATCTGTCACTTTCAGCCTCACATCATAGTTATTAGTGGCTTGTAATCTCTCTCTCTCTCTCTCTTGCTCTCTCTCTATCCATCTCCTTGTCTTTCCCTGTGTTCTCTCATTTTATTTTTCATTTCAATTTCATTCAAAAAGCTTTATTGACAATATATACAATACAATGCCAAAGCTTTGATTAATATAAAATAATACTAATCAATGCTTCCACCTCTCTCCTTCTCTGTCTCTGTGTAGATCATCACTCCGTGCAGGCGCCTTATTCTCTGTGCGGAGAACAGGAAGGAGATGGAGGACTGGATGGCGGCTCTTAAGAGTGTTCAGAACCGGGAGCACTTTGAGGTTAGGGGTCACCTCTCGCTCTCTCTCTCTGTCTCTCTCTCTCTCTCTCTCCATCGGTCTTTCCCTGGTCTTTTTTCTGTTGGTCTTTTTCTTCTTCCTTTCTTTTGTTCCTCTTTTCCCTTCCCTTTTTTTTATCTCTCTCTCTGTCTCCCTCCCCTTTCTCTCTTTTTTTATCCCTTTTTTCATCACTCTCTCTTCTTTCATTCACAGTCCACCCAGTACAGTATGGATCACTTCTCTGGCATGCACAACTGGTATGCCTGCTCCCATGCTAGGCCCACCTACTGTAACGTCTGCAAGGAGGCGCTGTCAGGAGTCACCTCGCACGGCCTGTCCTGTGAAGGTAAAACCTCACACATGTCAAAATGTCTCCACAAAAACAACAACAAAAAGTCCTTGTGAGCTCCTCAAGGCAGGTGTGTATAGTGTAAACTCACACAAAGTTTGTCCTCAAGAAGAGGTCTTGGCTAAAAAGCGCTGCAGTGTGACTTGAGTTATGTTGGAATGGTGTGATTAGTGTGTGTGTGTGTGTGTGTGTGTTTGATGTTGAAATATGATGTGATTAATCTGTAGCGGATCTTGTGTAGGTGGGAAAGGATACACACATTCATTTGGGTACTGACTCTCTCTCTCACACACACACACACACACACACACACACACACACACACACTCATGTTGTCGTATATGTCTGCTCATATCACACTTAGCCGTTTTCTCTCTTTTCTGAGTCTCGTTTTTTCCACTCACCACTCTCCACTTTTCCCTCTCTCTTTTTCTCTTTGTCTCTTTTCTCTCTGTCTCTTCTCTCACACAGACACACACACGCATACATTTACACACACATTCCATCAGAGAGATTAACGAGTGATCCCAAAAATAAGTATCCCCCATTCCTCAGCAAGGCCCTCCCCAGCCAAAGGGGACTGCAGAAATTTCCTGTCTGGCTGCTGATGTCATCATTCCCCGCCGAGCGTGCCAAAGAATGCTGCGGCCAGCGTGAGAGAAGGGAACACACACACAACCAGTTCAAGTCAGCCCCGTGGGAGAGAGCAGAACAAACACTAAGTTCTTTTTATAGCCAGAAAGACTTAAAGTCCCCATGAATAAACTTCTGTTTGTCCAGTGTGAGGCCAATGAATGAGAATTCTGCCCACACTCTCCCAAACACTCCTCTTCTCATTTCTTATTTTTGTCCACCTCTCCCTTACTTCCCTTGTTTTCGTTCTTTCTTCTTTTATCACTTTTGGCCTTTCCTCTTGTTCTTTTGTTCTGCTTCTCTCTCTCTCAGTCGTCTGTTCTTGTTCTCATTACCAATGTCTCTCTCTAAAGTCAACACCAAGTGCGTTGTTCGGATCAGGGTGACAGAGGTGTGTGTTTGCCTCTCAGCGGGCTTGTGAGAAGCTGTACACACACTATCAGTGACACGGTGAAATCTCACACTTACCGCCAGTCAATGGCTGGGTCACCTTATATACCCCGTCTGCGGAAGAGTGGATTACACATAGATATTCACACCTGAGCTCTCATTCATGCCAGACACACATGCACACCACCAAACATAACCTTACACCCATGAAGACATGTGCTGTCTCACATATACACACACACAAACACACAGAGACATAGGATTCCCAGTGCTATGTTTCATGACCCTTAAGTGCACTTAAGTGCACTGTCACTTGAATTAGAGCTTTGCATGTGTGTGTGTTTGTGTTTGTAAGTGTCTCCTAGCTTTGGTATCGCTCCCCTAAAGCCTTGCGCCTTGTCCTCTCATCTGTCCAGTATGCAAGTTCAAAGCCCACAAGAGATGTGCCGTCCGGGCCACCAACAACTGCAAGTGGACCACGCTGGCCTCCATTGGCAAGGACATCATTGAGGATGAGGATGGGGTGAGCATGACTTAACAAACAGTCTGGCCAGGATATGGAAGGTTTGATGTACAGGCTCTACTATACTGCTGTACCAAGTCCTGGCACCAACAATCCAACAGAATAGAAGTGTAACAAATGTGGAGTATGAGATTGCGTGTGTGTGTGTATGGGGGGGGGTCAAAGTGGGCCATTCAGCGCATATAATCTAGCAGGGTGCGGTGTCACAATGGTGGCCAGGCCTCCAGCTGGAGACGGACTTTCCTGCAGGTTTCTATGGTGCCTTTAATGGAGCCCTCTTGGGTCTGAAGCTCTGATGTCCCTGAGGGCCTGGGTTAACAGGATCAGATATGCTGTTTGTTGTTTAGGAGGAGCAGCCACATTGATGCAGCTCACTGAGGATTGAACTGGCCCCTGCAGCCACTGTAACATCACCCCAAGTCCCAACTCTGTGTCGCAGAATACATAGGCTGTGTCTACTGCTGCTTAGTCTGTAATGGGCTTTTTCCTTATCAGCAAGGTGTGGTGTTAGTCTCATAACCACTTCCTTAGAGTGAGAGAACACATGACACCACCCGTGCTCCACCCTTGAAACGGCACAACTGCTTTCACCTAAGAACTCCACTCCACCCAAACACCTTTGTACTGTAACCTCACATGGCTTCAGAAGAACCCTCTAGAGGCACCTGTTTCCATAGCAACGCCTATAGTAGGCATGTGACTCTTTGGTAGCACCTGCAAGAAGCACCTAACTCTCGAGTAATGCCTTCTGTAAGCACCTGTAAGCATACCCTCAGTTAGTGCATTTCCATGGTAACACTATGTGAGGGTGGTAGCACACACAATAAGCTAACACTTGATTCTGCTAGAATTACTTTAGGAACATTCATCCGTCTGATCATAAATGTAAGATTTTATAGCTCAGTGGAAGCACCTTCAGACAGTCGCCCATTTATCCTCGTCTTATCCTATGGTTCATTACCCCAGCCCCAGTGTTTGGCCTTATATGGCCTCAGAGAGAGAGAGAACAGATGAGGATGAGGTTCCCAGTTTGGGAGTAGCGTCACTGGGCAGGGTTCAACCTCCTGAGGGTAATGAGGCCTCATAGCTCACTGCATGGGTTTATTGTTCAGGACGTAGCTCGTGTGTGTGTGTGTGGTCAGGATGTGTGTGTGTGTTTGTGGTCAGGATGTGTGTGTGCTTCCTGCTGTAAACAGCAGAACTGAAAAAGGGGGCCTTTCTTCACTGGCTTCTCTGGATGCGGCTCACAGAAACTGGGGCAGATGAAGGGCAGCTGAGACAAGATGGCGTGTACATTTTTGTGGTGTTCTTACATTCTCTCTGCCTGTTTCTCCTGTTTTGTTCTCTCTCTCTCTTTTCTTTCCTCCTCATTACCTTTAACTGGCTTTTCTCTTCACACACTCTGCTCTTTTCCTATCTTTTTTTTTGCTTTAACTCACTCCTTCCCACTCTCTCATCTTCTACCTGTTTTTTTCCCTGGCTGTAGATTTCTATGCCTCACCAGTGGATGGAGGGCAACCTACCGGTCAGTGCAAAGTGCACAGTGTGTGATAAAACCTGTGGCAGCGTGCTCAGACTGCAGGACTTGCGCTGCCTCTGGTGCAAGGCCATGGTGAGTGTGTGTGTGTGTGTGTGTATGTGTGTGTGTGTGTGTATGTGTGTGCGTGCGCACATACACTGAAGTATGTGTGTTCTCATTGGTGTGTTTGTCAAAGGAGTATTGACAATCCGTTCTCAATTTACAGGCATAAGTAGAACGTGTGTGTGTGTGTGTGTGTGTGTGTGTTCCTCTCCAGGTGCACACTACGTGTAAGGAGCAGCTGTCCTCCAAGTGTCCTCTCGGTCAGTGTAAAGTGTCTGTCATTCCCCCTACAGCCCTCAACAGCATTGACTCTGACGGTGAGCTGTGATCCCTGTCACTCTCTGTGCACTTCAGCTCTACTGTCCACCACACCTACACACACACACACACACACACACACACACACACACACACACACACACACACTTCCTCCTCCAACACTGCAGGAACCACGAGAACTGCTGTCTGCTATAGACCGCTTTAATACAGTTCGATTAGCTGTTCTCAGAGGGTTTCTCATTTCATATGGCTGTTCATATGGCTGTTTGACGTGACATAAATGTAGCAGATTATAAATAGAACGATCAGGTTTTTTTTTGTTTTTGTTTTTACCATTGACAACGTCTGCAGTAATTTCCCGAATATAAACTGCACCATGTGTAAACCTCAGTGTGTCAGTGTTCAAACTAAAACAAAACCATGTATTGACCTCAACTTTGTTTGAACCTCACCCATGTGTTAACCTCAGTTTACTAAACATTAACTACTGAATCACAATCAGATCAGATCAAGTAGAATGATGAAAAGAAATGCAATCCTGTATATAGCCCTCACCCATGTATAAACCTCAATGAGACAATTGTACAAAATCAGTATATTAACCTAGGTTGATAATCAGGAAATTACGGTATACTCTAAAGTAATGTTTACCCCAAACATAAGCGAGCAGAGAAAGAACAACTGTCCTTCGCTTTCTAATTAATGTGCACTCTTTCTTCTATTTCTGTGTTTATTCTTTTCTTTTTCTTGCGTGGTCCTCTGACTCTCTCTTTCCCTGACTCTCATTCTACTTCTGAAAGATTTTACAGTGTGTGTGAATGCGTTTCTAGACTTAACCATGGGAAAGCGCTTATGAACTAGAACGGGACAACCCAAGGGAATGGTGTGACCTTTAAAGTGATGATGTCATATTCTGTCCCCCTGCTGCCAGGCTTCTGGAAGGCCACATGCCCCCCCTCGTGCACAAGTCCACTGCTGGTGTTTGTCAACTCCAAGAGCGGAGACAACCAGGGCGTCAAGTTCCTGCGTCGCTTCAAGCAGTTGCTCAACCCAGCACAGGTGTTTGACCTCATGAATGGAGGACCGCACCTTGGGTAAGAACAACAGCATACGTGCATGTATGTGCACATATGGGCCTAGGTGTGCAAGGATATTCTTTTCTCACTTTCTCTCACACACACATGCACACACACACACAAACATGCATGTAAGGTAAATAATTTTGGCAACTTGCATCTGTATTAAAACGCATATTCATATCATCTCACACTCACACTGACTCAAACACACAGGCAAACACAGATACTACACATGTGTGTGTGTGTGCAAATACAAGTCCCAGAGCACATATTTGGCATGGTTATATCATACATCAAAATGTATACACTGTCAAAAGAAAACAGAACTACAGACCGCTTCAGAAAAATAAATTGGGTGGAGGGTAGATGAGGAGATGTTTGCACATTCAGTCTCTCTCTCACACACACACACACACACACACACACACACACACACACACACACACACACACACACACACACAAGCTGCGGTTTACATACATGAGCTGTGAGGTGCAAGACCTTTTTGAAAGAGCTGAGTTGCAAAACGGGGCCAATCAGCATCTTTGGCTGACCACCGCGTATCGGTGTTGTTGCACGCGGGGCCCCTCGTTTTGGCGTCTCTGCGCTCCAAAAATAACTCACAGCTCTTCCAAAATGCAGCAGCCCTCGCCACGGGCCCAGTGCACTGTCATGCTTTCTTTCTCTCTCTCTCTCTCCTCTCCCCCCTCGTTTCCTTAGACGGCCCTGTTTAAGCTGGCCCAGCATGAAAGGCATTTCTTTACAAGCCTCTAAGGCTCGGCGGAGGCCCTGTCTGTCTAACGCAGAAGAATTTCTCATACGATTTTACAGTGCAAGAGGGGCTGTTTTTTGTCTTACCTCTGAATGTAGGTCACAGGCTCTGTTTAGTAGTCTTTGGTCTTGTCTCTCTTTCACTCTCTCAATTTCTCTCTCCCTCCCTTTTTTCTGGCTTTGGATGTCCGACTCTTTCCCTAGCCTGAGACTTTTCCAGAAGTTTGACACCTTCCGCATCCTGGTGTGTGGCGGTGATGGCAGTGTGGGCTGGGTGCTGTCAGAAATTGATGCTCTCACCCTCCATAAGCAGGTAAGCTGCACGCACGCACACACACAACACACTTACACACTCGCATACACACACACACACTCTCACATACACACCCGCGAGCACACACACACACACACACACACACACACACACACACACACACACACACACACACACACACACGCGCACACAGACACATAGACACAGACCCATGCACACACACACAAACACACACACAGAGGAATCAGAGCAGCTCATTTAGCTCCACTGTAGTCCTCCCTAAGCATCACTGCTATTCAGCAGCAGAGAAAAGATGAACAGTTTTAGCAGAATTCCTTAAGCTAAATCTCATGCAAGGTATCTTATCGAACCTTGTGTATTTTATGGGATGATGGTCTATTATGGTTTATAATTTATTTATTATTAAGATAAGATCAGAGGATTTCAAGCTGGGCCTCATCCCTGCCTGTACTGTGAAGCTGAGGGAGTCTCTCTCCCATCCAGCTGGGCACCTACTGCCCCCTGCAGGCTGATGGGTATTTACAGAGTGGCCCTCTGCCAGGCCCTTGTGTGTGTGTTTGTGTATAAACAGTGGCCTGAGTGGAGTCATCCTTCACAGAGGTATTTGAAAGCCTGAGTGGGGAGTGTGTATGTGTATGTGTGTGACTTAATGTTCTAACACACTCCATTCTTCACGCAGGGGCTTTGAAGTAAGGGTGGTGGGAAGATTTGATGATTATTCATGCTGATGGTTAAAAGCTTTGGTGACTGTGTGTGGTGTGCGTGCATGATTGTGTGCATGTGTGTGTGTTTCAGTGCCAGCTGGGAGTGCTGCCCTTGGGTACAGGGAACGACCTGGCGCGCGTGCTGGGCTGGGGCTCGGCCTGCGACGACGACGCGCAGCTACCTCAGATCCTGGAGAAGCTGGAGCGGGCCAGCACCAAGATGTTGGACAGGTGGGGAGGTCAGAGGTCACCTGACCACACAGCCTCATAAACAATCCGAACTGTGTAGAGAACAGTATACAATATGCAAGACATATGATGGTTCAGACAGCCAAAGAGCGGAGGGAGAGAAGCTTGCTGCCTGTTAGAACAATGTAAGGACAGGTCCGCACAGGTCAGGACAGAGGGAAGGTGCCTGTCAGGACAAATAACACACGTCTGAGTCCTTACGAGAGCCTGTGAAGATGAAATAGGACAGCCTGTCACCTTGAAGGGGTCACGGCTCGGTCTGACTAATGGGACATGTGACACAGGAGTTCAGCATCCACCACTGACGTGAATTTAGCTGTAAAAGTTCTTCAGGCAGCATTCCAATCATGTTAGGGCAGTTTTCAAGAAGACTTTCTTTTCCTTCGGTTGTCCGAGTTCTGTTTTGTAAACAGTTTTTTTGTTTGTTTGTTTGTTTTTTGTTGTCGATGCATAGGTGGAGTATCATGGTTTACGAGACCAAGTTCCCGCGGCAACACTCCAGCTCCACGGTGACCGAGGACTGTAGCGACGACTCAGAGGTACAGGTGAATGACATCATGTTCTCTTTGTGCTGACACAGGGTGGGATGGAGGCTTTATCACAGGCAGGGTGTTTAGGGTGGGACATACATTCACACTAACCCTTAGAAATAATAAACCTAGAGCAGTCTAACACATACATACATACTGCCTCGAGAAGTAACCTGATACATACCATCCATGCCTTCCAGGGTAATACACACATACCTAGAGCATCCATATAGTAAGGCATGATATGGATGGATGGACAAATATATTTTGTTGATGGACGCTTAGTAAGTAAATAAATGTAGAATAAAAATGAACAGGCTAAATAGATATAGACAAAACTACAGACTAGCTGTAATGTGTTTATTCTTCATTAAGGGCTGCTCTGTGTTGTTGTTTAGGTGCAGCAGATCCTGACCTATGAGGACTCAGTGGCGGCGCATCTCTCCAAAATACTGACCTCAGATCAGCACTCAGTGGTCATCTCCTCCGCAAAGTGAGTGAGCTGTTCCCTGCTGTCAGACACAGCTCACTTATCTGTGGCCTGAGTGGGTTACTCATTCAAGTGTTGTTCATCTTCTGCGTGTGTGTGTGTGCGTGTGCGTGTGTGTGTGTGTGTGTGTGTGTGTGTGATTCAGGGTCCTGTGCGAGACAGTCAAGGACTTTGTGGCCAGGGTAGGGAAGGCGTATGAGAAAAACACAGAGAGCTCTGAAGAATCAGAGGCCATGGCTAAGAAGGTAATACACACACACACCACACACACACACACACACAAAAACAAAATTTACATTCACACTGTCACAATAAGTCTCCCTCTGACGGTGTTTACCACCAGAGAGAAAACCCCACATGATTAGCTTAGCACTACAATGTTTCACAATGCAGCAATAGCAAAAGAAAGTAATGTATAGATCATTGGCTCTTGAGTGACTGTTGACTGACCTCCTTCCTGTGTGCCTGGTGAACTCCAGTGTGGCGTGCTAAAGGAGAAGCTGGACTCTCTGCTGAAGACGCTCAACGAGGAGGCCCAGGCGTCCAGCGTCATGCCCGCCCCTCCGCCCACCATCGCCGAGGAGCAGGAGGAGGGCGAAGCCACCATGACCGCGCCCCCCGTAACTACGTCCCTTCCACCCTCCTCGGCCACCCCCTCAACCACCAGCAATACCTCTGCAGCGCCCTGCTCTCCCCGCACCACCAGCTCAGCTGCCATTTTTAAGCCCCGCGAGCAACTCATGCTGAGAGCCAATAGCCTGAAGAAAGCCATCAGACAGATCATAGAACACACAGAAAAAGGTGAGCACACAGACATACACATACACACCAACCCTCACACACTCTACATACACACTTATATAAAAGTACACACAATAAATACACTCACACCTACACTAACTTACACCATTAAAAGAATACAGCTGCTACCCCTCCCAAGATCTGAAGCATCTTTTGTGCCTTTTGTGAGAGACTGCGGCACTCCATATAGAACTTGTTTTCACAAACCGTTGTTTACTCTCCCTCTTCCTGTCTCTGTCTCTCTCTTCTTTCTCATCTCTCTTCCTTCCACTCTCTGTCTCGCTCTCTCTTTCTCCATTGCTTTCCTGGCTTCCTCTACCTCAGCGGTGGACGAGCAGAACGCTCAGACACAGGAGGTGTTTGCTCTGGCGCCGGAGGAGGAAGAGGAGGAGGAGGAAGAGGATAAGGTCTCCCTGCAGTCGTCCCACAGCGGGGGCAATGGCTGCAACAGTGGCAACCGGAGGCCACCCCGCAGAGGTGAGAATGGCCAGCAGCACGCCGACACAGGTGTGCCTGGGGGAAGGAAGTGGAGTGTGTTTGTGAGTGTGCGTGGGTGTGGGTGGGCGTGGTTGCAGGATTCATGACGAATCAGGTTCTACTGGACATCATCCCCTATCATCATATAGAATATGATGTAAAGTCTCAACCTTCTATCTATATTTTCTTTCACCATTCATACGCTCAAGTTCCCCGGAGCTACACCTTAGCCGGATATATTTAACTTAACTTATATTTAACTCAAGTTCCCCTGAGCTACACGTTTTTTTTATTTTATTTAACTCGGGTGAAATCTTCAGAAGGAATGCTATATGGCAACACTCTTTAGATCCAAAGTCTGAGACCTTTGTTTGTAGGGAGACCCCTGTTATATAGCACTTAACCTATCAATCACTTTAGAAACAGATGCTATATTCCACTCCTGCTAACACAGTGATATTTATGACTTGTAAGATCCACTAGAATAGCCTTCACATGTATTTGCACTGGACCTTTTTGTATTACACATTTGTATTATATTATACCTTGAGACAGGCCATCTCAGTTAAAACCACTATGCTGTAGAGTACAGTACCAGATGATGGCAGTTTAGTTGTTTTAAATGTGAACTGAAAATAACATTCAATATTGCAGCCACTGTTTTCACAAGCCACATTTTTTGCAGTTTTTTTTATCTATGTTGAAATTAGTACATGGTCCCTAACAAGGAAAACAAATAAATAATAAATGAATTGGAACTAACTGGGTCATTACCTTCAAAGCCAAATAGGTCACCGCCCTGCAGAATGATAAACAGCCGCCCGGCAGATTTGTGCATTGTTTGTGACTTCCTGTCGGGCATGCTGGGAGCAGCTAACTGACTGCTAAAAATAATGTGGCTGATACACACCTGGTTGGAAAGTGTTTACCCACAAAAAAAGATGTGTGCGTACTCTCTCTTTATACGTTGTATTTACCTCGGAACATGATGAACTAGTTTTGTGTCACCAGCTGATGAAAATGGGATAAAAGCATCTGACTAAAGGTCATGATGGAAATGTAATGTGATGTCTCTGTGATATTTTTGTTTTTTAAAGATTTTTTGTGATTATTGTGACATTTGTACCTGTGTTCAAATGTGTGTGTGTGTGTGTGTCCTGTACAGCTTCTAAAACACCATGTGAGAAACTCATCAATAAGGGAAGCCTGTCTCTGGGGAGTTCGGCATCACTTCCTGCCCAGACAGGAAGTAGGGAGAACATGCCAATGCTCAACACAAAGTTCCTCTACCCAAGTAAGAACAGTGTTTAGCAGGATATCATTTTTCTATTAATATCTTGTTTGTGTGTGTGTGTGTGTGTGTGTGTGTGTGTGTGTTTGTGGTACCCCTGCAAAATGTCAATTTGTGTGTATGTGTGTGTTTGCAGGTCTCAGACCGAACATGACAGGTTCTCTGTCCAGTAGCTCAGTCATCAGCAGATTGCTGGTGAACGCTGACCCTTTCAACTATGACCCTGAGAACCTGTGAGTCTTCTATTGCCTGTATATGGATACAGTGCTCTGTGCTACCTAAGACTTCTCCTCCTCCTCTTCTCTACACCTCTCTCGTCACTCTTTATTCCTCTGTTCCTCCTGTTCTCTTGCTCTCCTCCCTCCTAGATGTTCCTCAATCTGTACTCACCGTCTCCCACTCCTCCGTCATCTCCAGTACTTGTGTGCTGTCTGGGCTGATGTTGGCTATCGCGTGTTTATATTCACTGCTGTCTCCCCTCCTGTTTCAGGGACTGCTACACAGAGAAGTGCGTGATGAATAACTACTTTGGTATCGGGCTGGACGCCAAGATCTCCCTGGACTTCAACAACAAGAGGGACGAGCACCCGGAGAAGTGCCGGTAAGGGAGGCTGAGAGGTGGAGAAGCTGAGAGGAGCTCTCATGGTTGGGGCCCAGCTGAGCTCTCCCATAATGCACGGAGAGATGGAGGCCTTTCTGTTTTTTGATTGCTCGGTTTGTTTGGATTTGGTGTTTATTAAGCTGCCATTGTGTGTGTGCAGGAGTCGCACTAAGAACATGATGTGGTATGGAGTACTGGGCACCAAGGAGCTGCTGCACCGCACCTACAAGAACCTGGAGCAGAGAGTACTTCTAGAGGTGTGTGTGAGAGAGAGAGAGAGAGAGAGAGAAGCTGTTTTCAGACCGGCCAGCACGTTGTCAGAGCTAGTTTCCAAACCAGTTACACTGGGAACCCGTGAACAGCCTGCGTTTAATTTTCACTTGGTGCCAAATTTTCAGTTCCCGAATGCTCTGATTTTCGGTGTGAACACGACGGCTGGTTCGAGATTAGGTGCAGGAACCAGCATTTTGGTCTAAAAAAGGCTAGAGAGAGAGATTTTGGTAGTTTTTTAGATTAGACTAGATTCATCTTTTTGTCATTACTCATGGTAACAAATGAGGTTTGGCATCTAATCAGAAGTGCAAAGAGTATATACAGTATATACAGTATATGCAATATGTACAGTTAAAGAGCAAATTATATTCAGGAATCTGAATCTGGAATGTGGTATGATGAGCTTTATAATTGTCAGTGTTTATTAATGCATGTATATGTGTGTGTGTGTGTGTGTTTGTGTGTGCATATGCATGTGTGATTGTGTGTGTGTGTCTGCAGTGCGACGGTCGTCCCATCCCCTTGCCCAGCCTGCAGGGTATCGCGGTGCTGAACATCCCCAGCTACGCTGGTGGGACCAACTTCTGGGGTGGAACCAAAGAGGATGATGTACGTACTCTATTCACACACACAGATACAACATACAGAAATTATACAGAATTTGTAATTCCCACATGAAGACCCAGACTCCCAGTGAGTTGCTCTGATTGGCTTGGTAATAAATTAGATTCATTATGGGGCCACATTGGTTTTAGCTTGTATGTCCCTAACTGAATCCTTATTGTCCTTGTCCTCTCTGCAGACGTTCACAGCACCCTCTTTCGATGATAAGATCCTGGAGGTGGTGGCAGTGTTTGGCAGCATGCAGATGGCCGTGTCTCGCGTCATCAACCTGCAGCACCACCGCATCGCACAGGTATGTACACACAACTAAGTTACACATAGAGCCTTCAGTCAATTATTTAACAGTATGCATCTTTCAGCTATCTGGTTGTTGTATTCTTTAGGTGTCTTGGTGCATGTTGGAAAGCACCTTTCCAATTTTTTTCACACTGCCCCATTAAGATGTTTTCTGATCAAATGTGCCAAATGTGATGTTATGAAAATTGCTCCTTGAATTAATAGAATATTTACATCATTCAACTAGCTGTAAAGAGTCACCAGTGATATATCATGGGAATGAGAAATGGATAAATAGTTTGACTGGCTCTTGACCTTAATTCATGTATAACATTCTATGCTTCTCCCTGTACTGATAGCTCATGATTCTCAATGTTTGTATGTGTGGACTCTAGAGTGATTTGGGAGTGGTGTTGTTTCTCAGTCTCATTCTTGCCTTTCTTCTTGAAGTGTCGCACAGTGAAGATCACCATCCTTGGAGATGAGGGCGTACCTGTGCAGGTGGATGGGGAGGCCTGGATCCAGCCACCGGGATACATCCGAATCATCCACAAGAACCGCACACAGACCCTTACTCGTGATAGGGTGAGAACATACACAGTACATACTGCACACACACACACACACACACACACACACACACACACAAATACCACTACAGCACATATTTATGCACACTGTACATATGCATACATATCACACCCAAACACACAAAACGCTGCATATAAAGTAGCTTTGAGTAAGATTACATGACAATATTGTGTAATCATCTACACACACACACTCATACATGCACACACACACACACACACAGATTTATGCATGCACAGCTAATTAACTCAGCTAATTAAAATACTGACTCAGAGGTTACACAAGTCATGCATCATTCACCCTTGTCATCCTTCTCTCTCTCTCTCTCTCTCTCTCTCTCTCTCTCTCTCTCTCTCTCTCACCCCCTCTCCCATCTCTCCCTCATCAGGCTTTTGAAAATACGCTGAAGTCCTGGGAGGACAAACAGAAGTGTGAGTTTCCACGACAACCAGCCCAGCATGCACTTCAGCCAGAGACGGTGTCAGAGGAAGAGGCTTCCCAGATCAACCAGTTTGGCCAGGCAGCTGGAGCACTCATACACAGGTAACACACACACACACAAACACACACTCTGTTTCTCTCTCTCTCTTTCGCTCACTCACAAACACATACATACGTGTACACACACCAAAACAAATATACACTTTCACATTAACATTCTTATCGCCAACAGTGTCAATGTTTTGCTCACATTGTAAATGTAAAATATTATCACAGCAAGGAAAAAAGGCTTTTAGGCAGATTTGACCCTGATAAGCTTTGAGCTGAACATCTGAGTGCCTCTAGCTGCTGTTTGCCTTTGGACTTTTTATTCAAAACACAGCCTGGTTGAGGCTTCAGTAGTTCATTAGTTTCACGCAAAGCTAACTGAATGTGCATTTGTGTGTGTGTGTGTGCATGTGTGCGTGTGTGTGGGTGTGTGCACTTGTTTCTCAGCATCCGAGAGATTGCAAAGTCCCACCCCAGCATGGAACAGGAGCTTGCCCATGCAGTCAACGCCAGCTCCAAATCCATGGACGTGGTCTACGCCAACTCCAAGAGCACTGGCGTACGTGTTTGTCTCACCAAGTAACACCAAGGCTTCACTACCATGTGCTCACCAGTGGGCTGCTGTTGATTCTTTTGCATGGTGGACTGTGTGTGTGTGTGTGTGTGTGTGTGTGTATGTGTGGGTCTGAATGTGTGTGTCACAGCTCACCTTTATGTGTTTACGTTGTGAGTTAAATCTGACCCCAAAAATGCATGTGTTTGTGTTTTGCAGGGCCTGAACAGTAGTGTGGTGGTTCAGATGGTCAGTAATGTCAAGGCTCTTCACAGTGAGACTGAGCTGCTTCTAGCTGGAAAGATGTGTATGGTAAGCTTGTGTGCCCTTTTTTGTGCCTGCCTTTCTGACTGAGTGTGTGTGTGTGTGTGTGTGTGTGGCCGTGCCATCCATGGGTGTCTCTGAGTGTGTTGTGTGTTGCTTTGTGTTAGTATGTGTGTGTATTTATATTTACACACATGTATCTTAACCTGGCACCCCCTCGCTGCCCTCTCCTCTCCAGCAACTGGACCCTCCCCAGAAGGAGCAGCTGTCGGGCACCCTGGGCACCGTGGCCCAGCAGCTCCGCCGGCTGGCCGACCTCCCGTGGCTGTGCCACCTCTTCGAGCCCACTGACGACGAGGTAGCTAACCACCACCACTGCCACCGCCGCGGCTGCCAATGCCGCCAGCAGCAGCAGCCGCAATCGTGCTCCCAGCGCTCCCCCACCAACACCACCCCCAACACCTGCCACCAGCTTCAGCTGCCACTGTGTGAGCTGCCTGCCCTCACCCCCATTCAATCCAAGGCCTCCTCTAGGTTGAATTGAATGGACAGCCCCCATCCCCCCCTAAGGTTTAGAAATACGCATAGAACCCAATGAACAATCCCAGTCCTCAAAGACTTAAAGGTGCAGTCAGTGATTTTACGTGGTTTGTAAACATGACACATTTTATAACGAAGATAAATCTCCTCCAAATCTAGCTCTTCATTCTCTTGGCTCACTGTAAAAAAAACTCTTTTTGATACACAGGCTCTGAAAACAAACAGTCAGGGCAGCCTGTCCCCCCAAACAATAGCAGAACACATTTACACATTCTAAATGACAACCAGTAACATAAAACACATTTATACATTCTAAATGACAACCAGTAACATAAAACACATTTACACATTCTAAATGACACCTGGCTGCAACTGCAAACCAAAGATTCTACAGTGCTCCACTCTAGAATGTTTGCTGCAAACAATCGTCAGCCTGTCCCCAAACAATAACACAGAATCACTGACTGCAGCTTTACATTTAGCAGATGCTTTTATCCAAATTGGCTTACATTTGTCAGCTATGAATTAGTTCAGGGCCAGTGTCCCCTAAGCTACTAGCACACTTGCCAGGTTCCCTAACCACTATGCCACCACTGCCTCACTGCCTTTAACTGGCAGCATTATATACTTTATGACTGGCTCATTCATGCCTGTGAAGTCTTAGAGGGTTCAGGGCTCATTGCTTAGGAAGGACACTAGGATTGACCCACAAGCTCATGCACAGAGCTTCATTAATACTAATAGACATGGCAGGTGCCTCTTAGATATGTATCTTGCAGGATACTTAAACTAGCACTGTGGCATGTTAGTTATCACTGCAGTGTTGTGATGTATTACACACTGACACACACAGTCTCCATTTGCTCCTCAGTCTCACACACACATTCATTTGTAATAATACTGTTGTTATATCTGTTATATCTGTCCTGACTGCCTCCCACACAGATGCATGCTAACTCATACTCTTAGAGGAGCACACACACACACACTCACACAAATCCCCTCGTCCAGTGTGTGTGTATTGTGGCCGCACTCTCAGACGAGCTGTCCATTTACGCATCTCCATCTCCCCTCCAATCTCCAGGGCAACCTGACCGACTTCTCCAAGCGTAGTCGCAGTGCTAAATTCCGCCTAGTGCCCAAGTTCAAGAAAGACAAGAACATCAAAAACAAAGAGACATGCGCCACTCTCAGTCTACCAGGTATTTCACTCAACCCTTTCATCCCTCCTGTGATCTCTTCATCTCTCTCTTTCTCTCTATCTCCCTTTCTCACTCACTTGTTTTCACCAATGACCTCTCTTAACCCCACTGTTTGGAATGGATGATCACCAAAAGAAAGCCTGATGAAACTACAGTATTGATTAAGAAATGAATCATCAATTCAACTCATGATCAAACCATCAGCAGACAGCCCACCACTCTGATCACTCCTGCTTACAGCCTCAATCATATGCCATGAGAACCCTGCTCTGATTGGCCACGTTTGATCCAAATTCTTTGCCGTGGTTGGCCCCCTGTCTGATCAGTCAATCTTTTGACTGCGATGCAGACTGTGTGTTTGGACTTGAACTGGCTGTGGTGTGTGAGAGGACCAGAATCCTGGTTGGTTGCCAGATGGATAGGGCGGTACCTGTGTTTGGTGTTTTCCTGGGCCTGTCTGGCTGTGGGTGTCTGAATGGCTTGCCTTCTCCTCTCCCCACCCTGCCTCTGCAGTGGACCAGTGGGGCACAGAGGAGGTGGCTGCCTGGCTGGATATGATCTGCCTGACTGAGTACAAGGAGATCTTTATCGGGCACGACGTGCGGGGCTCGGAGCTCCTGCACCTGGAGCGGAGGGACCTCAAGGTAGAACTCAATCTCTCCCTCTCTCGCTCACACACACACACACACACACACACTAAGGCTGAGAACAACCAATCATGTCACACATTTGCATGTTTTGGGGGTTGGTGGTGGTGGTGGTGGTGGTGGTGGTAACTGTGTGAATGTGTGTGGGTGTGTGGTTATGATTGTACTTTGCGATTTCATGTGCAAGTATGGACATATGCCTGTGTGTGTGTGTGTGTGTGTGTGTGTGTGTCAAACATGAGGTAACTCATGTCTGTCTGTCTCAAACATGAGGTAATGTGCGTGTGTGTGTCCTCATGCGTGAATTACAGTTGAGATATTTCTTTACAATGTTCCTGACGTACGTGTGTATTTCTGTGTGTGTTTGTGCGTGTGCTGCAGGATCTGGGGGTGACCAAGGTAGGTCACATGAAGCGAATCCTACAGGGTATCAGAGATCTGAGCCGCAACAGCTCAGCCAGCGAGGCCTAGGAGCCCTCATGTCAGCCTGCGTCTGTGGACATAGCCAACCAGACAAGCCTTGACCTGCAGACCAAGCCAACCAGACGAGACCTGACCTTGTGATCCCACCCCCAGCCATGCACCTACCCTCCCTCAGGCCGGGACCATTGCAGTATCGCCCAATCAGAGATCCCCCCAGGACTGAGACCAACCAACCCCAGTGCCTTCATGTGCCCACCTCCATGACATCATAACTTTGGGAGACTTGAACATTTCATTGCACAAAGGAGGGAAGCAACAGAAGCCAATCATTATCATCGTCATTATCATTATGTTAGGGTTATACTATTATCACCAGATAGGGGTGGGGTGGGAAGGGGTTGGGTGGAAGAGAAAAGAGTACAAGATAAAAGAAAATAATCATGGTCATAGACGTAACATAGTGTTAGGAACAAACATTTTAGGAACAAGCACAGCCAACAAGAAAACTCAACTACCCAGAATGCCTGACAAGCAGTCAGCCCTTATTAGGGCTCAGCTGGCCTTACAGTTGTGAACTCACACATGCTTACAGACCTTAAAAAAATAGTGTGTGGAAGGATATATATATATATATATATATATATATATAGGGATTTTTAATGAGCCTGTTTTGACTGGCTGGAGATAGCGAATTACTAAATGACTTTTTTGTATGAAAATCTATATTTATTTTATGTATGTGTTCTATGTAGTTTTATTTCCCTCATGTTCCCAACATCTCAGGATGTTCTGGACTGACATGGAATCTGCTCCCTTACCTAAACGACTGGAACTGTTCTGACTTGGAACGGTTCTACCAAGTTAATGGCAGTGACAATCAGTATACCAAACCACCCAACCTGAGTCGATCATCTTATCAACAACTGACCTCCAGTTTATATTCCCAGGATTAGCCATAAATCTGTCTCTCTCACTGTGCGTCTCCCTTTAGGGCTGTGTCAGTACAGCCGCAGATTAGAACCATAGTGCGGGAGACTTCATGAGGATGCCTGCCTTTAAAGAGGAATGTAGAGGGCTCAACACTGTGTGTGTGTGTGTGTGTGTGTGTGTGTGTGTGTGTGTGTGTGTGTGTGTGTGTGTGTGTGTGTGTGTGTGTGTGTGTGTGTGTGTGTGTGTGTGTGTGTGTGTGTATATGTGTGTGTGTGTGTGTGTGTGTGTGTGTGTGTGAGAGAAGTGCGAAGGGCTCAACCTCAACCACAGCACTCACTCCAGTAATGCCTTAAAACTTCCCACCAAAACCCGACAGCCAGTCACATATCAGTCAGGGCTCTTGGTGGGCGGAGTCCAGAACACCTCCGCCCCCACAGAACCCAAACCCCCACTCAACAAACACCTGTGTCAGGTACACTCTTGGCTTCTTGACCAGGGAAAACCCCAAAACATATACAGACAAACCACAAACAACTTCTGCCTTGTAATTAATGAACACATGTAAAACCCAGCAGTGCATATACTATATCTTGCTGCTTAATTTTTGTCGGTATTGTCTTGTGTGGACAGATTTATCATGATCATATCAAGGGCATCCTTCCCATCTGCCTGTCCAGTATTTATTGATAAATTATAAATACATGTACGTGAAACTGTTGGCTGTACTTTTCCCATCTATATGTAAATAAACCCTTATCAGGAGTGTATATAGGGTCTCTTGTACAGCGGAGCTGTCATGCTGTAATAAAAATATTGGTTTGTGTAATGTGTGTGTCACATAGCAATTTTTTTGTCAACGCTGGGTACTCGCTTTGATGTCATGGATTTTACTGTTTTGAGTGATGAGTTTGTATTAGACTGACATTTGTCAATATTTACAGACTGAAGGTCAATAGCCCAACAACAGCACAGATCCTCCATTTTATTTCCAGGCGAACTCAAAAAAAGCTGGTATGTCTCTCATATTCATACAATTTTCCTTTTAGTGACTGCATATGGCAACCTGTGTCAAAATAATTAGGATGAACTGTTCACAGGTGTCAATTAGTGCTTGCTAGTAATGTAGCGTGTCAGTTTGGTGCTTTGTCCAGTGTTGGGGCATAGTTAAGGTCACATAATCACTTTACCAGTGCATTGTTGCAGTTTTTCAGTGTTTCAGGTTATTAAATGGCAGGCCTCAGCATTGTTGTTTGGTTGCACCTCAGTTCCTCAGGAACACTATGAATACTACTAAACCAGCTGTCACCATGTCTTTATGCTGAACACTGACCTATCAATCAGGATAGAATACACATATGGCATCTATATATAAAGGTGTGAAGCTGCTGTGTGGCAGGACTAAAAGTCATTTCAAAATTGCAACAATATATAAATTACTTTTACAGAATGAAAATGTAATCATCCATGTTGATTTTATGTTGAAGGCTCAATGAAGGCAAACACTTTATTTGACTAGTCCAGCTGAGTATTATAATATGTAAAATATAAAAATGCAATTAACACATCTTCCTCACAATATGATTATAATCACATTCAGTTCTAATTAAATGAGCAGTCGATAACTAACGGATTCCTTTAACCTTGTTAAAAAAAATAGGTTGACCAGCTCAAACTAAGATGGTGGAGCAGCTTTAAGTATGTTTTTGGATGATTTTTGATGGTTCAGCTGGTTTGACCAGTTTATAATGATCATTCTTGCTGTTTTTGCTGGTGTTCGATGGTTTTGCTGGCCACACCAGCAGTTTGTTAGGATGTCCACACCAGCACGGAGGGGGCGGGGCTTGGGGAGGGGGGGGGGGCTCACTGCTGCACCCATGCATAAGCCTTGCCCCCCTGGAAAAATATCTGCCCTATGACCCATCCAATGAAAACTGGTTGAAAAACACATTTTACATCTTTCATCTCTCTTTAAAGCAGATACTGAACATTTAGCTTATATCAATTAAATGAAATATTAGTTCTTTCTTTCTTTTGTTTTTTTTTTTTATACAAAATATCAGCAACCATTCTCCAGCTTAAAACTCCACTTAAAACTGCTTAGTGTCACAAATGAAACTATTCAATATTTGGATTAGCTGGTTTACAAACACCATACAGGTATACAGGAATCTTCTTCTTATTATTCTTTGAATAATCATTAATACTATTTTGTTTTTCACAAAATGTATTACCTGTTCCCTGTATTTTTCTTTCTATATTGCTATATATTGATATTTCTATATAGATATATATTGCTAATGAGGCAGCTGCATTCTTTTGCCATCTCAGCCTGAAGTCAGAAAGCGTCATCACATCATTAGGCAAATTAATATCACAATGCAAAGAAATCTACCATATACCTGGCAAGTGTATCCTTTTAAGTATTGCTGCCAAACCAGTTGTTCTATAATAGGTAAATAATCAGATTCTGTCTGAAGCGCAATGTAGCAAAATAACAGTGCACTGCCTGTGGAATCTCTTGTAGCAATATTGTAACAATTGAGCCATACCTACTACTTGCCTGTTAGTTAGCTAGCTGATGCATTTACAATGTTCAACCTAAGCAATAGAGAAAATAACAAAACCAAATGTCTTTAAATAATTGGAGTCCACATCTGAAAGTGAATTACTTAATCAACAGTCATGGTAAGCAGACACGTGGCCTAAGGTTAGCCAAAATGTTAGCTAGCCCACAAAAAGACAAATTAGCCCATGCAAATTTTGCAAGCTGCAAGTAAGAATTAATTTAAACTTCTATAATTCAGAGTAACTGATATGACATTGCTGCATTTCAGTGTCCCTTCAAAGACCTGAGCCCGTAAAGACCTAACTGGCATGAATCAATCACGAAGCCAAGTCATGCCGATCTTTGGTTGAGGGTTTGGGTTTCGGACGATGATGAAATAAGATATTTAACGATACAGAAAATTAAATCTAATTTTTCCCCTAGTAGCTGTGCACAAAGACATTACAAATGTGTTGAGCTACAATTGATGAAGAAGCATTCACTGGTGCGTTAGGCTATTAGCCCACATCAGCAATGTATTGTCCACACAACATATGTTCAGCAATACTACTTTGAAACAAATGATGGCACCCGTGTTTTCGACCATTTAAAGACTTTTTTGGCCCCCACCCCAAGCAAGCCTAATGCCCACCCAGTGATGGCATCCTAGCCACACCTCTGCCAGCATGTCCAGTTTACTCAATGTCCAGTTCGACAGGCAGGCCAATTAAACTTTACCAGCTTGATAAACCAGCATAGCTGGTGGCCCAACGAGCGAAACTCTGTGCTCACAGTCAGTCTGGTTTTGGTGGTCATTCCAGTTTACACTATGCTACACACAGCAGCATGTCCAGCAAGACCATCTCAAGACCATCTCAGACCATCTAAAACCAGCCACCAGCATAAACTGGTCTCCAACTGTTTTTTGTTTCTTTTTTCTTTTTTGTCCAGTAGTGGTTCATCATTGTTTCTCCCTTCACACGCATATTCCCTTACTCCAGCGCAGTGATCTGGTACAGTAATGGCTGTGCCGGTGTGGTGGCTGCTTAATCCTCTCCTGCTTGCCTGTGTCCTCGTGGCTCTGGAAGCTGAAGGTAAGGAGGCCGGCCGACTTGTCCTCAATTGTTGCTCCACGAACATCTTCCTCTTGCCGCAGCAGCCCCAGCGGTCTTCCACTTCCTGTTTACCCGCCTGTCCTACATCCCACGTCCTGTTGCCAGATGTGTTACTTGGCTCGCTTACTGTTGCTTCCTCCCTCTGTAGTGGAGCAGAGGATGTGTGCAGAAAAGAGAGGGGCTGGACAATGGCCAGACATGTTCCAGAATGTTCTGTGATATGGATATGGCAGTGATACGAGCATTTCAGGCACGACACACAAGTTGTGATAAGGACTGTTTTTCATCCTACACATATTTCAGGCATTTCATCACGTCCTTGCATTCTTACAAGCATGTGAATTGATGTATGTCACTCACTCCATTAACCCAGTTTCCTTGAAGACCTATTGGACTCAGTACACCAGTCTTATTTAGGCATATGGGGTTGCACATATCTTAATAAGCATAACCAGTTTTTTGATGTGTTTCAATCTTGGGCATCCTTTAATGGTTACCTCACCCATTAACCAAACTATGGGTCTCCAGAGATAATTATTGACCATGATTTAAAAAACAAGTTAGACTGTACTGCAGCACCACGTTAGGGCCAGATTTATTCAGACATAAGGACACTGCCAACCCTTACCTGGACCAGGTATGCTTGT
Organism: Tenualosa thibaudeaui; assembly: GCA_027481765.1. NCBI lineage: Eukaryota > Metazoa > Chordata > Actinopteri > Clupeiformes > Clupeidae > Tenualosa > Tenualosa thibaudeaui. The sequence continues at coordinate 7,522,375 of JAIFZK010000020.1, read as the reverse complement.
AAAAGTCTGAATGTGTGATGGCAAATAGTGTTGTGTGTCTGTTCACATATGACGTTGTTTTGGGCAGTCTTTCTGGAACATCGGAGAGCCTCAGGACTGTTGAGATTGAGGAGACCACGAGCCAATTCCTTCCTGGAGGAGATCAAGCCTGGGAACCTGGAGAGAGAATGCTATGAGGAGACCTGCTCCCAGGAAGAGGCCTACGAGATCTTCCAGACCAAAGAGAAGACGGTAATCTGTCGATTCATGTCAGTGAATCTCATGTCTCATTCATGATGAATGTTCAGTGGAGTGAGGGAATGTTTCAGACCAAGAGGAGTGATCTGCCCACTCTGTTGAAATTTATTCACAAAAACTAAAGTAACATCCATCTACAACATAAACTGAACTCCAGCCCTTAAAGCTCTGACCAACACTAGTCATGTTTGGAGGTTAAGAGATGTTTGTGAGAGTTTTATTGCCTGTATGTTCTCATTGTAATACTTATTTAATATTCTGTTGAATTGCAACCTTCCCCTGCAGATGGAGTTTTGGTATGTATATCAAGGTAAGCCTAGGTTTCTTACAAGACAATCCACCTGATCCTTATCAGAAGTGTAATTATGAATACATGCTCAGGTGTGGATGCTCTCTTCCCATCAGATATCAACCACTGTCGTTTCGCACCATGTCTGAATGGTGGCATCTGCTCAGGGGACAGGCATAGTTACCAGTGTATCTGCCCCCCACTCTATGAGGGCAAGCTCTGTGAAAAAGGTGCCACTGTCTATTTGTATTAGGGCATAAAAATAATTGCATTGATTAATTGTAAACAATTAAATGAATTGCCATCTATTTTGTTGTTAATTAATTAATCGAGATGTCCTTTCTCTTCTTCAAAACACTACCTTGAAATTCTTTGATCTTATCTAAATAAACCTAACTTTACTCACTGTTCAGACAGACTAAACAAGGACATATTCTTGTTTACAGTATAATTGATTGACTCAGCAATTGATTATGAAAACAAACAATTGCTGCCTTAGTCTTAACATATGAACGGCACATGGGACACCAGTAATGTGTATAACTGGTCATTGTTCTTCATACAGAGGTGTTTGACTGTCAGCATAAGAATGGTGGCTGCCTCCATTACTGCAGTAACTGGGACCGCTCTACTCCAGTCACCTGCAGCTGTGCGGAAGGCTATGAGCTGGAGAGCGATGGGAAGACCTGCAAGGAGACAGGTGAGGTGTGTTTTGGTTTTCTACAATTCACACAGCAAGCCTGAAGATGCCTTTAAGGTTGTATCGTGTGTCCAAGAAACTACTTTTGGGAGAGGCTATCTGCTTGCCAAATTTTCTAAGAGAACCAGCCAAAATTTCTAGAGATAACAAGATGTTTTTTTCCTGTTAAGGTCTAAGGAAAGATCGAATTTATTGTCCTAAGGCATGTTTTTTAACGCCCTCTTACAATGCCTCTATCTTAGTTCCCAGTAATTACTATTCCAGTGACATGACATGCATTAGCTGTTGTTGATGATGATGTGAAGATAACCTGTTTCTCTCTCTGCTAGTGAAGTTTCCCTGCGGCAAGCAGTGGCTTGGCTACTCATTATACAGCCGCAGCCTCGACTCCAATGACACCCAGCCCATCTATACTCTAAACTCCAAATCCACACACCTGGATTCGGGTAACTCCACCCTCGGACAGGGTAACTCCAACAGCACGGATGAGGGTTCTGTCCATGAGGGGTACTACGCAGACCTTCAGGAACTGGAGGCCAATGACACACGTATTGTTGGCGGTCAGCTACAGAAACAGGGAGGAAGCCCCTGGCAGGTGACGAACTGGGTTGAAGCCAACATGGGCTCATGACAACTGAACAATTATAAAACTGCCAAATGCTAACATCTGTGGTCGGTAAAAACTGTGAAGGGATAGCAGTATCCCAACTTGACACCAGCATCTTTTCATGTGTATGTGTGATAATGTCTGGAGAGAGTTGGTGGTAGCCAGTACCAAGAAAGCTCCTTAGAATTGAAGATCAAGAGCTGTGTGAGTGTGCACACGTTGCCTATTGTCATTATAGGTCAAGCCTTTTTCTGCTCTTCTCTCTATAGGTTCTTCTCCGCAGGGCTGATGAATATGGATTCTGTGGAGGGACGCTCATTAATGAGCGCTGGGTGATCACCGCAGCTCACTGCATGCAGGACCATGTAGACCATGTGACTATAGGTGATTCTAATTCTGGTTGCCCTGGAGACAATGCCAGTGTCTGGGGTCAACATGTATACGCCTGAAGATGTCAACTGTTGGTACAACTATGGTACAAGTATACATTGTGTGTGAATCTGCATGTTTGTTTCTGTATAGGTGACTATGACAAGAAGCGTATTGATCCGGATGAGCAGAAAATAGCAGTAGCAAAGTCAATAACCCACCCCTTCTTCCACAAGTTCACCTTTGACAGCGACATTGCTCTTCTCTACCTGGCTGAACCTGTGAAGTTTGGCCCGTTCGCCATCCCTGCCTGCCTCCCGAACCCAAACCTGTCGCAGCACCTGATGCGTGACGGCACTGTTGGCATCACTTCTGGCTGGGGGGCCACCCGCTTCCTTGGACTCTCCTCGCGGTTCCTTCGGAAGGTGGCGCTGCCAGTGATCGACCACATAAAATGTATGGCTTCCACAGAGCAGGTGAGAAGAGAACACACACACACACACCTCTAGTAGATGGGGACAACCCAGCAACCCTACAAATACACAAAGAGCTGATGAACTTTAAACTATTATTACTTTCAAACTCACTGCTGTGTAGCTGTGACCTGTGCAACAACAAACTCTCCTATGTGTTTGCAGGTGATCACAGACAACATGTTCTGCGCTGGATACCAGGAGATTGAAAAGGACTCGTGTTCAGGGGACAGCGGAGGGCCATTTGTGGTGAACTACAGAGACACCTGGTTTCTCACAGGAGTAGTAAGCTGGGGAGAGGAGTGTGCAGCCAAAGGGAAGTACGGTGTATACACTCGGGTAGGGAACTACCTGAACTGGATACGGGACACAATAGCGGACCATGAGCGAAGTGCGAAAGCCACATAAGAAGCTGCGTTAGGTTTCATGTCGCCCACAATGCTACTTTAGTTCTGTGGTTGTGAAAGACGTGTGCTGCGGTCCCGACCTCTTTTTTTAGGAATTGAATGAATTAGCTATGAACGTAACAGTCATTTGTTGTAAATCAATGCATGAAAAAAAAACTATGTACATCTACATCAGTGCTACTTTTAAATAAAGCTTCCAATCTCTCCTCCAGACAAAATAAAAAGTGAGTCCTCAAGTATCCTAACCCCATCAATTATAACAGTAGGTCATGTCCAAAGAAACCATGGAAAGACTTTATTATGAAAAGTAATGTCAATCTGATCTGACAGTAAAGAGCAAGTGACTCCGCTCCACTCCTGTACAACACATGCCTGAAAGAAACAGAAAATCAACAACTAACACCATCTCATAGACACAGAACTGGCGCTGACTGCCAACACACACTAATATCTTACACTTCATTTCAGCGGGTAGTGGAGATCAGGGTGGTGTGAGAGAGAGAGAACGGGGGTTGGGGATGGGGGGTCATCTGAGGAGAGAGTGGAGGAGGTGGCGGGGAGCAACTGAGTTTCTCAGTCTATAGATACACAGGAATATGGATTCAGGGGATCAAAAATAAAATAAAGTAAAATAAAATAACAAAAGGGGAAAAAAACAACCTAAATAAAAACAAAACAAAAAAGAGAAACAATTTTTGTTCTAAAATCAAAGCGGCATGCGGTTTCCCTCTACGCTGATCTTGACCGCGTGGCCAGTCTTGGTCATGCGGCGGATGTCGGCAAAGCGACGCATCTGTTTGTCCACACGGGACATGCCTTTCTTGACTGGACCCTGCAGAAGGAAAGATAATGGGTATTAGCAAGACAGCCCATCCAGTGTAGGCAAGCCCACATGCGGCTGCCCCAGACAGTCCAAACAGTAAGTTTCTGAGGGCCCAAACTGAAAACCAGTGGCTGAAGTTCCAAGAAATTCATCTGGTTCCAAGTCACTTAATTCATGTGCCACCGTCCAGAATGAGGTGCTTGCTGACAGAAACACCCGCTGTGCCAGCACAGTTAGAGAAGCAGCTTCCAAGGCATCAAGCCAAGCATCCTAAATAAAATACATTTACATGCCACAAGAATGCCATACCAGCAGCACACCATGACAGTGTGTGTACGTGTGTGTGTCTGAGCAATCTAAATCCCCAACAACCTCAACTATTCCAGAGGATTCTGCTAAAAGCCCACCTACATCAACCATTGCATCAGCTCAACTTAATAAATAAGAGGTTAAATACAGAGCACACATATTATTAGTCAGTCTGTTAACAGACTTGCTTTTCTAATCTAAGCACCAGAGGTTTGCACAGACGCAAAAGAACGCAATTGCAACATACTACAGTGCATTCATCATAGTGCATCTCGTCAGTAAGATTTTTTTTTTAAATCAACACAACCGCTTCTTCTGGAATACAACTTATTGAACTCTCTGATCCTCATACTCTAGTCATCACTTGTTAAAGGCATTAGTGCAGCATGTGGCATTACAGGAGCGATTGGTGGGAAGAATCTGGCTTGGTTGGCTGGACTTGCGAGCACTGCAAACCGTGTAACCATTGTTCAGACACACGCGTCATGCATGAGCACTTACTGCCCCCATGTGGCAGGAGCGGGAGCTACAAGGGCATACGGTTGCCCTCCACACTGATCTTCACAGCACCCTGTAGGCGTCGCCGTTTCCGCTCCTCGGCAATGCGCCGCTTGTGCTTCTCCAAGCGGCTTATGCCTTTCTTAAAGCCCCTCTATGGGAACCAATCACAATTCAGGGAATTGGCCGACCCCAGCCTACAGGTTGCAATATTAATATTCTAAACGGTGAAGACTCCATTTTCACCTATCTGCCAAGAGATATTTTGCTTGAACTAATTTATTTGATGGAAAAACAGACGACCATCTTACTCTTGGCATAGACATCTTCATAGGTTACAGTTTTAGTAGAACTGATTGATTTTAAATATGAAATAATGACCAGTTCAATACTACTGACGCTACTGCAGTGAAACTCTGATGACAATTTCCATAATCAATCCCTTATACTTGGCTAAAGATCATTTGAATGAAAATAAGGTTCTGATAGTCAGAAAAGTGACGACATTTTGGTCTGCTCACCCGGTTTGAGTCAACATCGACATTCCATTTTGGCCGAACCACGTAATCTTTGTTCGAGGGCATGGGCACGCGAGCACGAGCACAGAAGCCTGGATCACCAGGGCGGAGAGCTCTAAAGGACGGATAGAAAAAGGGAGTAGGTGTGGAGGACAAGGGCAAAGGTGAAAACAGAGCATTTGGTGATTGTTCATTTAAAACCACTAGACCATGAGAGTCATTTAGCCTGGGCCTCTGAGCACCTCTGGATTGTGGTAATAAAATGGTCATGAAGATGCACTCACTTTTCCTCTCCTGTTAGCACTTTCTCCAGATCCCGGCGCGGCGTCTGTCCCCCTGAGCTGAAAAGAAAAGAGGACACATTGCTGGGTCACACTGCCTCACTGACAGCAAACAATACAGACCATTCCCATGACCTTACACTAAAATTCCTCTTGATCTCCACATTACAGACCCAAACAGGCATCAACTTTCAGCTGCCTACCTCCAATCTCGCTGCAGATGCAAACACTAAAAGCCAAGTCTGTGAGGGCAAAAGTTAGTCATTGTTTCCCCTTACCAGACATACCAGAAAGTAGTGTGCTCCAACCTGCATAAGCAGGGTTTTTCAAAACCAGACCAAGCAGACATTACAAAAAATGGAAAGGGGAGTATTAGGGCTGTATTAGGGCATGTCTTATGGACATCAAGAGGTGAGACATTAAGAGATATGGGTAGGATAGGATCAGAAGACAGGGACTCCAAATTAGTACTGGTGTTATCTCATGTGAGTGTAAGAGAGAGGGGTTAAGGGACTGCTGCTGGCAGTGGGTGATTTGGCAAAATCATAATATATGAAGTGAGTCAGGCACACGTTCAGCACAAAAGTTGCATCAACACCACAAAAGGTACACAGACATTACAGGGTAATTCCGCAAGAAAAATAGTCAAAAAGACAAATTCTTGTCATGCCCATAGTACAACTAAAATGCTATTGCATTTGTAGGATGTGATGATTACATGAAACTACAGCCATTTTTGGCTCTAGAACTTTGAAAAAAATTTAGTGTAAAAAAAAAATTCACATAATCATTTATATTATCCAAATATCACAACATTTTATTGGTGCTATGGACCTGACAGGAAGTTATTTTATTGTGGAACTGTCTTATATTAAGTCATTTTTTTTGTTGCAAATCTCACATGGATATAACCATCTGTGCTAGAGGACATAAGACTTCAATAAAATCTCAGTTACCAAATATCTGTTATCTGTGATAATCTGACATTAGACAAAACTGTAAAGGTCGGGCCACTAAAGAGTCGTCACCCGTCAGTCCATTCCACGTGGCAGGGAGTCTTGGCCTGTTGCTCAGACACCAAAGCTCAGCACGGGGAGATCTAAGACTAGGCTATACATGCCATTGTAGGGAGGGTTATTCTGCCGCCACAGCTTGGCCATGCACACAGAGAGAACCTGCACAGCGGAGGGGCAAAGACGTCCGGCTCCTGGGGCCTCTCCACCTTCTGGGGCTCACTTAGGTGGGGGTCGTGGTTTATAGATCAGGGGTGAGAGGTCACACAGGAGGGGTGATGGAGGTTGGTGGACAGAGGGAGGAATGGAGATAGATAAAGGAGGAAAAGGGTGAGCTACTGTGAAAGAGTGAGAGTGAGAGACAAGGGAGAGGAAGGTGAATGCTAGATGAATTACAAGTTAAGAGAAGGTATAAGAAGAGAAAGGAAAATGAAACATTTGATGGACAAGACAGTGTTTGTGTTTAGAAACATAGGCTGAACCAAAGTTTAATTTGGGGCAGATGCTCAAATCAATTTTGCCTAAAAAAAAACATTTGGTGACACTCAAGAATTTCTGCAGGGCATGAAAGTTTGAACTATAAACACCTCTGAACATGTCAGTGTATAACAGTTTCCTACTTCCTGAGATGATCGGGTGTGTGGAACTGATATGAACATTTAAGTTGTCAAATGTAATTTTCATGATTACATCCAAAACAGTAGGTAATACAAATGGTATATAAGTTCTAGATAAACTGCATTTTGGACAACTACCACTACTTATACATAGGGGAATAAACATTTCAAGTGCTAAACAGTTTCAAGGAATCTTGCTCTTTTTAACCAGTTTTGAGTAAATTCTTCTTGTGAATAAATAAGGGGAAGGAAGAGACATTTTCTCCCATTACTTTATTTCTCTTGTACATGAATAAGAGGATCCTACAGCAACTATTAAAAGAGCATATTAAAGATACATTGTCATTAAGAGAACAAATAGTCACTGGTTAATTTTCATGTGTATGATAGAAAGCAAGCATAAATGATAAAGGGAACACAGAATGACTGCCAAAGATCAAATGAAAAGTTAGAATTCAGTCCTTCATCCAAGTCATTGAGAGCATAAGAAGATTTTTTTTGTTTGTTTTGTGAAGAGTCAAGCAAAATCGAACAGCTTCCAAAATGTCTACATTAGGCCAAGTGATGGTCTAATCCAATTTCTCCTCTTGGAAGAAGTCTGCCTTGTTGAGGTGCTCCTGAAAACTGTCATACTGCTCATTGATCCAGCCATTCTGCAGAAGCGAAGCAAACACTTTCTTGACGGTCTCCTTCACCGGCTCCTCATCTCCTTGTTCGCCACCTCCATCTTTCTCTTTCTTCGTGTGTTCTTCCATCACTGCGCGGCAGCCGACGAAAAGGTGGTATTTGAAGTGCTTCAGCGCGTGGTACACCTCTGTTCGGTTGGCGCAGACAGAGCCGACACAAAAGCTCTGCTTGTCCTCGGGCAGAAACTGGTCTTCTTGCAAAGTTTTAGCGTGATACAACTGGCCAGACAAGACCACGGAGAAACGCCCGGTGCGGTCTAGCTCGCAAGCCTCACATTTTCGCCCGCTTTGAGTAAGCTTCACGCGCACCTCCGGGTAGCACTCCACGCGATCTTTATAGCGTTCTTTCCAGCGACTCCGAAGTTTAAGGTTTTCCAGCCGTGGGAGGACTAACCTTTCGTCAAAATAGTGCAAGGAGTCCTTCATCTCTAGTGCATAGCGCTTGGTCCGCTCGCCACTGTAGAGAGACTTCAAAAAATTGTCATCCAGGGCATTTATTAGCAAAGACTTAACCACCACTTGGAAGTGAATGAGTGGGGACCTGGTAATGAACTGTGACGGCAGCTGTGAGAGTACATCTGACTTTTCACCGTCATGTTTGTTTTCCTGACCCTCTTCATCGTCCACTATGAAATCTTTGAGACTGTCGTCCTCTGACGCACTGTTCTCATCACTGCTCCGCACCACTGTGGGAGCTGCATCCTCTTCTTCATCCTCCTCCTCCTCCTCTTTTTTCTTGTCATATTTTCCCTGCTTCTTTTCGCTACCAGCTTCTTTGGAATTCTCGGGCTCGTCATTCTCGTGTTCATCGCTCTCCGACTTTTGAGGCGAAGCTCGTCGCCTTCGCGATCTACAGACACCTTGTTTTCTCTTTTGAACCAGTTCAGCGAGTTTGCGTTGTCGCTCTTTTCGTTTAGCATCGGTTTGCTTTGTGTCCTCGTCTGTCTTTATCCTCTTAAATCTATTTGCCTTACCCGTTTTTCTGACAGGTACTCCAACATCGCTGTCGGAATCACTTGAACTTTCGTGTAGAGCTTTGGCACTTGTGGATGAGCGCTTTCGACTGTTACGAGGAACCACTTTCTCTTCACTCTCGCTGCTATCCTCACTGTCGTCAGAGCTCTTTCGCTTCGTGTCCGAGTCGTTCGAAGAGTCAGACCCGCTGGAATAACTTTCAAATTCACTCTCTGAACTTACACTTGTAGTACTGGCCAGAGACTCTTCATCGCTGTCATCCAGGAACGGTTGGCGTGTCTTGCTGCGATCAATGCGCTTTGGCGCCGTGCCGTATTTGTTTCGCTTTCCCCAGGCTTTGAACATTGTCAGGCGTTAAAAGGATATCCACAAATTAAAAACAAATGTACGAGGTTACCAGCTATGTAACTGCGCTCTTTTGTCTGTAGCAGGCCGCTAATTGGTTCGACAAGATGCTCCCCGACAAGGAGCGAGAGCTTGTATTTTGTACGTTAGATAGCTGTGTCTACGTTCCGGTTTCTGGTCATCAACAGGCAAGCGCCCATGGTGCGTAATTCCAGCACTCTGTAATGTCTTCGGGACAACAGCCTTAACAGCTAGCCAGCCATTAGCTTACTAGCATTCCGTTGCACTGTGTGCAGGCTTTAACACAAACGTTTGCACGCAGCTGCACGGAAAATTAACAAAAACTTTACACAGCTAAATCATAGGAAACGACAAAATAAACAGCTGAAGCTCAGGAAAAACACGAAATCAAATTATATTATATAGGGCGACCTGTTTTCCATTCGTTAGGCATGTACGCACACACCTATCTTCTTCTTGTTCCATAGAGTCCCGCCGTCTTACATCAGAGAGAATTGCCCTCTACCGCCACCATGTGGCAGGCCGATGTACAAATAAACAAAGAGATGGTGATGGGGAATAAAAACGGTCTGTGGACGTCTTCTGCAGCTTCTCTCAGCATTAAAATAAGCGTTGGATTTCTGTGGTTCTTTTTATTTAATCATCCCCTGTGCAGTGATTTAAGCATGTCTTACTGTATTTCGTAGTGTTTCTATGTATATTTGTGTGTGTGTGTGTGTGTGTCTGTCATACCAACCTGAGGCGTCTGCGAGGGGCAACTTGTTGGTCCAGGTCTCTTTGTTCTCGCTCCTCTCTGGTCATGCACTTGTAGTTGGACGATAACCCAAAGATTGGCCTGGACCACTCATCTGTGGCACAAAACACAAAATACTACTGAATGCCAAGACACATGCGTAAATGGGCAAGTCAAAGCTTTTTGGATTAAATTTATGCAACCAAATCTGCGACAGATTAGTGTTAAGGCCAATAAATTGAGTTGGCTTGGTGTTGTATGGCAAGTTCCCTGTTGTTGCAGTCAAAGTGAGTGTAAGAGTCTTGTGCAAGATTTTGACTGTTTACTTACTGATGAGTTTGAGGGCGAGGTTTTTGTTGGGACGCGATTCTTTTGGGTGTTTGTACAGGAACATGACGGCACGGCCAATTCCACTATGCTTCAGAGTCTCTTGACTGACACTGGGCAGCTGAGGAGACATAAGGGTTGCATGCTTGGTACTGCCATTCACAATGCAACAGAAATTTGAGATGAAAATGCTGTTAAAGCTATTTCAAAAAAAAAAAACAACTTAAATAAGCAATTCATCATCCTGCCCTACACAACCAGTTCTGTAAGTCCAGTTAGATGCTCCTGTTGTGCATTTGCATTTATGCATTTAGCAGATGCTTTTATCCAGAGCGACTTACATTTTGTCAACTATTAATTAGTTCTGGCCCAGTCTCCCCTAGAGCAACTTTGGATTAAGTGACTTGCTCAAGGGCTCAACGGTGGTAGCCGGGATACAAACCAGTCAATTTCCAGGCTACTAGCATTCTAGCCAGGTTCCTTAACCACTATGCACACTGCCACTAAAGTTGTGCCTGTCACAATCGAAATTACTGTCCTTTCAGATCCTTGAACTTCAAGCATTTCATATGCTTAAAATTAGAGTCTAGAGACAGATAAGTCAGCTACAAAAAGCCTCCCATAAACCCGATGCATGTCATCATACACAAACATATGAGAGGTGTTCAATAGATAGACAAATAGATAATTTATTGATCCCAAAGAAAATTTCAGATTCCTCAAACAGATACAGTATGTCTAGAAATACTAGAGAACTACTACAGTTATATAATTAAACCAGAGAACCACATCATTACTGACATTGATCACTTACAGTGTGCCTGTAAAATTGAATATTTTCCAGAATAATCATGAAGCATGGGAGCTCTGCAATGGACACTACACTGAGTTACAAGCCCAAAGAGCATGAATGTGACTTACTTCCTGTAGAATCTTTAAGAGCTCCTCTCTGATCCTGAGGGCAGGAAGGCTCTTGTCTGGCAGTGGACTGATCCATTCCTTGATGGCCGTCATTACACCGCTATCAATGAAGGTCTCTTTCAGATCCTGCCTGAAAATGAGAATATAAGAGGTCTGACTACTACACACAGTCAAAGTCATGACAACTGGATAAAAACAGAGGCCTGAATTGAGTAGCATTGAAGAGCAGTGTATACATAAAATGTGATATACATTTATATACATACATATATATCATGTATATATAAAAGGTGAAGACTTTTGCAGGTCTATAAGCATATAGGGAAGGTATTGAATACTGTTGATAGTAACGCTATGGGAAACACACCACAGTGAGCGAGTGCATCATTAAGCAGTTCTTCTTTGGGTGTTATATATGCATGAACACATAGAGACTTACTTTTTCAGGTGCATTACAACTGTTGGAAGGAGGGTGAGTTTTTTCAACGCTGGTTTCTTTTGGCTGTTTAGCGTTCTGTCCTCCTAGGGCAAAAAAATGTCAGACAATGTCAATATTCATTCAGTGAGGTTGCTAATTGGAATCAACCAAACTTGCAGAACCTAGAAGCAATAGCCTGGAGTTGATCAACCCATAGCTCTGTTGTTTGAGGTTGCTTAGTGCTGTCGGTAAGAGTAAGGAAGAGAATATTTTGTACAACAGAGACCAAATAAAATCAAATGAGAGCCAACATGATGATGAGGACAAGGAAACTTTGTTTCAGATTCTTTTCCCTGTGCCCTGTTCAGTTAGCGTTACATATTTGGTCTGTATTGTACCAAATCTAGTCATTCTTATACCAACTGAAAGCCCTCACCACCCTTGAACAACAAGGATAACCTCTCCTTTAACACATCTACATTTGATAAAGTACAGACAAACGTAAACAACTATTCACTTTTAAGAGTAACTGTAATAACTATTTCTCATCTAGTCTCCCATCTCAGCCTCCGGAGTGTTTTTCCTCATCCCTCTACCATACAGTCTAGTGATTCTGAGCAAAGAGCCTGACCTCTGCAGCTTCCGTCATCTTGGTAATCATGGCGTTGACGACATCATCGGCATCACTAATGAAGGTTCCACCATCGCGGTTTCTTCTGCGCTTCTTGCTCTGGGCCTTCTTCCGAGCCAGCATCATGTCAAAGTCAGACATGAAGTCGGATATTGAGCTGCGGACCACATAACTCATTATTAGAACATGGAAACAGAACGGTTGATTTATACACTTCACTATAATGCAACAATGTTACAATGGTCAACTGGTACGGAGCTACGTGGAGGTAGAAAACCCTTCCTGATGCTTTTAGAGACTGTGGCATTTTGGCCTCCTTATTACGAGATCCACCTCCCAGTTTAAGGTGGCAAGTCTGAGACCAGCGTGAAAAGACCAGTCAATCACTCTCAGCTCAAATGTGACGGCCCACCCCCACATACTGAGTCTAAAAGGACAGATTGCAGAGTTTACTCACTCTCTACCACCCCGGTCTACTCCTTCATCAGAGTCTGAGTCATCCGCTGCGACTGTTTTGGAGGCCTGTGGCTTAGCCTTGTCTCCCTCCAACTCTTCCTGGTTGAAGCCCTGTGGTTTCACAACAAAAGTGGCGGCCATGTTAGTGGTCTTAGTTGATGTGGAAAGATCACAAGCACATCACAATTCAAAAGGTCTGCATGATGAAGACAAAGCCAATTGTAACTCACGGTAAACTCTTCATCCTCATCTCCTGACTCTCCAAAGATGTCAGCAATCATTTTTCTGTTGGTGAGAGCCAGGGAACAGATGAGACCAGTGGGCACACGCAAAAAAACAACGCACAATGATAAACCCTTCCTATTAATCCTGTGCCATTTTGTCAATGCTTTGAGATTCTCTTACTACACAATGGCTGTTTCTCAATGTCTGGAAGGTTTCCTTTATAGAACGCTTCCTTGTGAGTCAGTTGCTACAGAGGCAAGGCAGAGAACCTTTCTAGCATTAGAGATAAATGTTTTGTGCTGTGGTGTTGCTGCCGTTTTAAAATCTGCCAACTGCCACACAAATGATTATGGGTATTTCTTTAACGTCAAGGACACGTCGATATATCTTTGAAGATACTAATAAAAGAGCACTCTGCACTTGGTAGAATTTTGGAGGATTCCTGACTTTGCAACAGTGCTTGGCAGCGTTCAATGATGTAGCTAGCAGCCATTGAGCCCGGTCAAGCATCCCTCTTGACCTATATGGCCTATATGATTTTCTGCGATAGAACATGAAAGAGCATACAAGGACTACCAGGAGAAATAAAAAAGAAATGCTTACTCCTCCTCATCTTCTCCCGATTCACTGTCGCTGCCAAACAGCGCTTTCTCGTCTTTTTTCTCAGCGTCTGGTTTTGGTTTCTCATCCTCCTCACTGTCCGAGCCCAGCTCACGCAGTTTGGCAGCGTGGCTCTTCTCTGCACTGTCTGAGGCAGCGTCACTGTCCGAGTTCTCTCCGTCCGACACCCGGCGACTCTTCTTAGCGACTGAGGGACGGAGGTAGGAAGTAACGTATCAGTCAGAGGAACAGACAAAACAAGAAAGCAAATCTGACGGATAGGAAGACTAGAAGAGCATGACAAACATGGAGGAAAGGGACAGCTAGAGACACAAAAGGAAAACAGAATCAGAGGACACTCTGGGAAACTTGCCTTTCTCATCGTCATCATCCTCGCTGTCTGAGAGAATGGCCTTCTTCCTCTTCACTGAAATTACAAGTTTGCCAGTCATGTAGTAATCAAGTGTCAATCATGTTGCAATCAAGGTATGAAGGTTCTTACATTTTACATCACAATACAGAAATGCGCTGAATTGAATGTTTTGTCAGAGTAAGAGTTACACTTGACATAACCGGTCATGCTTCACAAATTAGGCAAAATAGAATGAAAGGCCATTACACAAATCCATAAAACACACCACAGCCACCCTCACTCTTTTTTAGGGAATCTACCACTTGAAAAAAGTATTAGAGGGAAAAAAGCAAGAGAGTAGTAACTTAAAGGTGGAGTATACCTGGTTTGTCCTCATCGCCATCACTGTCGTCTGCAACTCGTTGTGACTGACCCTCCTGCTCTTGGTCGCTTCCAGCATCAGCCTTTGCTTGCCCTTCTACCTCATCCTCGCTGTCTGACTGCAAAGCTCCCTTCCATTTCCCTTTCCCTTCCTCCTTTGCATCATCTGCTTTTGTCTCATCATCGTCATCCTCATCATCAGAATCTATTCTTTTCTTTCTCTTGGGGGCTTCATTTTCAGAGTCACTTCCCGCATCTGATGGGGCCGGCTGGGGTTTGCTCGGCTCCTCGTTCTCAGAGTCGCTGGCATTCTGTTTTTGCTCTTCCTCGTTCTCTGAGGTACTGCCTCTGCGCTTTAGGGGTGACGAAGCTTCTTCTTCGTCATCATCACTGTCAGCAGGTCTAGGACGCTCAGGCTCAGAATCGCTGTCATGTCCTGGACCATCCTTACCAGAGTCACTATCTTCGCCCCTGCCTTCATCTCTGTCTGAACCGCTGCCCTCACCATTGGCTCTACTACCAGCAGCGTCTCCCTCACCATCACTCCCCTCATCCTGCGCAGAAACAAAATATACAATTCAGAACAAACTTAGCCGCCCACATCTGCTGACATGTGCATGTGTTAAGACTACAAGATTTAGGGCACGAGAGGGAAGGACTAACTTCAGAGTGGCGAGGCTCGCTTCTCATATCCTCATCTCCATCAGAGCCTGGAGCGTTTTCATCTTGGACAGGGGTGCCACTACCATCATCTAAGAACAAAGTACACCTTGATTTACTACTGCCTGCAGAGGTAAAGATCACACTCTTACATCGCGATACATCTATGATTAAATGGGGGGAAAATCACGATTCTCATAGTGACTTACAGCTTTCTCTATTAAAAACTGATACAGGCACTGCATCTTACATTCAAGCAAAATAAAATTAAGCAATACACTGCCAGCCATGAATTGTGCCTAATCTGGCTCCACTCCTAACAGTCATTTTAAACCATTATCCAACAAACACAACACAAAAGGGAAGGTAACCTCAATAAAATACCAACTAGGATAAACAACATGAGTCTTACCAGAGTGGTTCCCGGAAAAGAACTCATCTTCACCGTCCATCTGCTCACTGGACGGAATGACAGCAAGGTTACTCTGATTGTATTGTGTATAACGTAGTAGCACACGTTCTTCCTAGAGAATAGTCCTTGTCATCCACGTCTAAAAGGTTTTTAGCTTTAAAACGGAAAGAAACCCAGAGATGCAAGTGCAAGTCTCACCAGCGCTGTGGCGACAAAGGCTCTCTCTTGCTGGCCTTACCAACCAAGAACCCGACAGCGGCAAACAAACACTTTAGCAATAAATTCGGGAGAGACAATAACTAATCAATGTGATGTTAGTAAATCGTCACCATAAAGAATACTTTCAGATCAAAACTCTTCAAAAATATTCAAAATTACCGGTAATGAAAAGGGAAAACAGCCTCGATAGCAGGCTAATGCTATCTAAAAATGGTGACAAACTTGTGTTCCACGCATGCGTATTGTAATACTGGCGCATAAATGTGACGCAAAATCCCCCCCCCCCCAAAAAAAAATGTTTACTCCCCTTACTGCTATTCAACTGTTTCTGTGAGCAGTAGACACACATTTCTTATGCACTGCTTCAATACTTTTGTAGTTGTTGATGACTTAGACCCCCTATTGTTACTATAAAAGTGTTCTAATTAAATGTAATGTAATTGCATTTTGTATGAAGATTGCTATTTCCAATAGAAAAGGGACAAAAAAGTGGCAAGTCAGGCAAGTTTGTTTATATAGTGCATACACAAAGGAATTTCAATGTGCTGTACAAAATCAAAAACAAAGTAAAGTAGATGAAAGAAAGTAAAAATACAAAAAAGACAATAAAATAAGATGATTAGCATGAAAGTTAAAGTGTGCAGAGCATAAAAAGAAAGATAAGTGATCTTTAGGAGAAAGCATATGAGAACAATTTGGTCGTAAGTGTAGATTTGACACTGCCAACAGTAAGGGTCTTTTTGATGTCTTCAGGAAGTTGAAAGCTTCTTCACCACACTTTGTTTTGACCACAAGTTTTACCAGCATTTTTTTTGTAACCTGAGAGACCTAAGTGGTTTCATTGCTGAAACATATCAGGGAGCCCGTGAAGGGACTTTAGAATGGCAGTAATGTGGTCAGTTCTTTTTGTTCTTGTAAGAACCCTTGCAGCTGCATTTTGGATCAGTTCAATGATGGTCTTTTTAGGAAGACCTGTGAAAAAAAACATTGCAGTGGTCAATCCTACTGGAGAAAAAAGTATGGATAAGCTTTGCTAAATCCTTTTTTGACATTAGACCTTTTAGTTTGAAAATGTTTTAGGTGATAAAAAACTTGATTGCTTTCATTTGACTGTTGAAGTTTAGATCACTGTCAATGACAACCACAAGATGTTTAACAATTTTTGCTTTTAGTCCCTTTGTTTTGAGGACAGTGGCAATCCTGAGTCTTTCCTCCTTTTTTCCGAATATAATTACTTCAGTTTTTTCTGTTACGATGAAGGAAACTGTGTGACATCAAGTTGTTCATTTGGTCCATACACTGATAAAGACATTCAAGGGGGGTATAGTCATTAGGTAGACAAAGTAAATTTGGGTGTCTTTGGCAGCTATGATAAGAGTTAGAGTTGTTTGTGATAATTTGGGAGCATTTAAAGGCAAAAAAGTAATGGTCCAAAGAATGACCCCTGGGGGAACACCACAGGTCAAGGACATTGGTGTTGAAGTATAGTTGCCCATGGCAACAAAGAAGCTTTTATGTTGTAAGTATGATTTTAACCACTTGATAATTATACCAGTGAACCCAACCCAGTGTTCAAGTTAATGTAGTTGTATGTTGAGAAGACTTGTTTGAAAGTGATCTGATATTAAGAAGAGCTAGCTTTACAGTAAGTGTGGGGGTCTTATCAACTGAAGCACTCTGAGATTGTTTAGGAACAGGCAGGAGATTAGATTGGTTTACCCCATTGGCTTGGATGCACACAGATTCTTCTTTTTCTCGTGACATGGGCATCCTGGGTCCCTGCTTGTTTTCAAAATCACCCTCAGCACAGGGACCCACAGCATATCAGACAATATAGTCATCCAGGTCTACCCTGATGCTGCTATCAGTGTGTACATTTGTGTAAATTCCACACCATGTGTTTGGTTAACAGATCCTGTGGGCGTAGGAGGCTGTGGTGCCCTGTGCTTTTTGCATGCTGTAGTAGATTTGAAAAAAGCTGGAGTTTGTGGGCCAGTGAAGAATGTAGCCCATCTATTTGGTGGGAAAGAGCTGTGTACATTACTTCTTTTGAGGGTCTCAGGCTGGAAAAGGACACCCTAGCAATTGGCAGCATCCTCTGGAAACTTGGAGGAAAATTCTGGAACCTGGAAATTTCATTGAGGGTGGTGATGGGGATGGTAAAACCAGATTCTCCCTGATTCTGTGTGATTGAATCTCACATGTGCACCTTCTGTGTGCCAGCGATCAGGACTCACATTGTCAGCTTACTGTCTGAGTAAACCAAACTTGTGAAAGTGAGACAAAATAAGAATAGAAAAATAGTGGAAAATTGCCAAAGACGGAAGGTGAAGCAGGAGCAAAGCAACAAGCACTCTACTCGCTGGAGTAGGAGAGCAGTAGCCTACACATTTATGCTTCAGGCCATGAAATTAGAAATGTATATTTATCCAATCGGTTTTACTTCTCAATTAATTTTCTCTCTTTAAGAGCCATTTGATTGCAATCTGTATTTTCCTGGTGTAATTATGTGAAGCTGAACTTGATAGTCCCTGTGATTGTTGTGTTTGAGTAAAACATTCTCCTAAGTCTAATATCTTTTGAAAATAATGTTCACAATCAGTTTGTTAAATATGTTTTATTGCAATGATACAATGTTAGAATTAAACATTTTCTTACAGATGTAGTTCCATTTTATCAAAATGGAGAGCTATTCTATGTTGCTGCAGCCTCTTGCCATGATCCATTTAGTGCATTATATTTTCATCACCCTCAGTTTTTTTTTTTCACATATAAACGCTCTTTGCTTTTGAAGCAGTGAGATGTGAAATGAAATGAGGGACAATAGTGGCTTCAATGTGCGGTGCAGTTTCACAGCAGTTGACCGGGGACATATAATCTAAAATGCAAGCACTGCATTATCCAGCACATAAAAATAGAAGCACTACAATGGACATCTAGTTAACATATGGACGCAACATTTGAGTAGCTAAAAAACATCCCATCCTATGACACCACATAATTTTTTTTAGAACATAAATATTTGTAATACTTTTCCCTTTCTCTGTTGCACAGTAAGCCAAACTCATATCAATAAGTTAGTCTTGGCCAGTGGTCCACTTAAAAGAGCGAAATGAAGTCCTGGCTACTCTGATTATTTGTATGGATTTCATAACTAGATGGTAGCCTAAAATATCTCTGTAGTCCAGCAGCAGCTTAGTAAACAAATGATGTAAAGAGTTTCTGAACTAAACCTCCTCCAGCCCTGCCACTTCACACATACCTGAGATTCATCCGCCCTCAGGCACTGATTTAATCTTCCTGAGCAATAATGCTCCATACTAGCATCTACCAGCCTTTGAATTCCCATCCCTGGTGGGATAATAAATTTGACTTGACTTGACAAGGTGATGGATTCCTATAGTAATGTGTTGCCAGGTAAGTGTGCAGTATAGACTATTAGATTTACTCTCAGTAGCTGTACTGTTGCCACTTCCAGGTGAAAATTCTACCTAACCACCACTTTAGACAGTTGTCTTAATGTGGCAGACACAGTAAATCTGTAATGATAAGGGTTGGTTGTAACAGTCAAAGGAAATCTCTGATGACTTACACATTTCTTAACAACCCTTTGTTGAATGAGTTTAACAAATCAAGTCAAGCTGTCAGGTTAATTCCTTAGTAAGTTTTCATCATTTCCTCAAGTCTCTTTGAGGATTCCTATTTCATATGAAAACTGACCAGTAATAGACTGTACATACTGCCAAGAGTGTCAGACTGAGGTGTCACAGTGTTCCAGTTCACGCACTTCAGATGCTTTGTTTAAGAGTGTAAGTGCGTTCACACTTGCAGCAAATTGCAGTGTGTTGCAAGTACCTGGATGGTACACTTCTAATGGCCAAAACGTGACGTGTGAAACGATGGACACTTCTAACACTCACTGGGTGCCATCTTGGCTTCATAACAAAAAAGGGGGGACAACTTCCAGCTTTTCAAAACTGATCTGTGGGTTCAACTACCCACTGAACAGCTCACTTAGTAAGTGAGTTTGTTTGCATGAGTGAAGCTATCAAACTATCAACATGTGCTCCACGGGATTATCCACTTTCTTTTTGTAACACTTCTTTATGTAACTTCTGTTACTCCCATGTGTATTTGTGTGGTTAGTCCTACACTAAACTTGCTGGTTTAACATTCCAAAAGTAAAATATATATATATATATATATATATATATAAGTACTATCCAGACTGACCCACTTCAGTCAGTTCTCATAAAGACAATATATGACACGCAGCAGCAGGATTAAGAGCACTGGACACTTCATGTGATGTTTAAGTGTCCCCTCCTCCTCCTCCATCTATGGTTTCATGTTGATCACTCATCAGCCGGTCCCCCTCCTCTTCCTGTTCTTCTGCACTCCGGCTGAACTGTCTGCGGGAGAGCTTCTCAGGATTGTGGGACGCCATATTGCTGAAATCTCGGAAGATATCCTGGAAGGTTTCATCATCACCTGAAAACATAAACACACATGGCAAAATAGAGTCCTAATACATGAGCCATGGAGAGCCAAGGAGCTACATTGAGCCATTGAAGATACAGTTCATGATTCCAGCAAAAGATTGTTGATATTAACAGCCAATAAAATCACACTGCCTCTCTCTTCCATGCCCCTAAAGCATCATGATGATCGAGTACCACCAAGGGCAATATGCTGATTTTGACAAAATGAGAATTTCATTGACATTCCTGAAATTATACTTAATTGCCTTTTTAATCTCCTGTATGCAGGTGAGGAAGCTCTTGTCTGTGACTTTCAAATTAGTGCTCTGGTTACAATTTGTTGGGATTTAGAACTGAGAATAGAAGACTATGTACTTTCTTCATTCACATGTCTGTCCTGAATGTGAATTTCATTACATCAGTCCAAGGGCCTGTTATGCAAACCTTCAAAGGATAAGTGGTCTGTTGTCAATAACAACTCAGCAATTCTGAAACTTACCGACTGAACCAAAGAATCCCTCAGAATCTCTCATCTCCTCATTCATGCGTGCCATTCTCAGTCTGGAGAACACAAGGCAATGACAGGTAATCTCATTTAATGACAATCTATTTTTTCTGGCAAATCAATTACCAAAAACATTACAGACACTAGCTGGGGGCTTTCACTCAGGCATCTTGTTTTAACAATTGCTTGGGACCTAGGGAAAGATAATATTCACACACACAGTATCTGCAAGCTTTTCCACAGGTTAACAGAGTCTCAGATACTCACAGGGTCACAATGTCTGCATTAGCGTTCTCCATGGCAATACTGAGCGGGTCATTTCCCTTTTCATCAGCTGCATACTGATTGGCCCCCCTCTTCAGGAGCAGGCACACCTGCCTGAAGAGATATGCGCAAATAATATTCTGTATGACTTTAAAGATATGCACATGTGATATTCTGTATACACAGTATGTCAGACTGGAATATGACATCATGCTCCATTATTCTGCTCTTCAGTATTCATATTGTTTTTGATAGCCTTACCCTTACCCTGTTTGATTTGATTAATGAGTAATGAACTGGTTTGATCCAAAAGGAAAAACACCAATTTAGTCATAGTTATTTGCAAATGACAAAGGATCTTCTATTGTTCGATACAAAATATTCTATATTTTATATGCACTGGGTGACCCTGTATTTTGTCAGAATCCACCAGTATAAGAAATATGAGCTGATAGTGATGTTGATAGAGATGTTAACAAAGAATTCCAACATAACCCCCAATCTTTGCATCTTCACATAGTGATAATGACAATTCAATCTATTCTTGGTTCTAATCTAATCTATTCTTTGGTTCAGTCGGTATTTATGTAGATCCAGATTATATACTCTGGATTAAACTGGATTAAACTATTGAGCTCTACAGAAACTCATGTTTTGAGTATGGACAAGTGTGGACAGACTCACCCTGTGTGGCCCCCAA
Organism: Tenualosa thibaudeaui; assembly: GCA_027481765.1. NCBI lineage: Eukaryota > Metazoa > Chordata > Actinopteri > Clupeiformes > Clupeidae > Tenualosa > Tenualosa thibaudeaui. The sequence goes on along the minus strand of JAIFZK010000020.1, from coordinate 7,500,922 downwards.
TGGCAGCAGCATGAAGGGCCCCCTGGCCCCTCTGGTCTCTGTGATTTACATTGGCCCCGTTCTGGAGCAAAAACTCACAGGCCAAAAGGGATCCCTGCAAGGCCAGATAAACAAAGTACAGTACAGTAAAAAGTACAGTACACAAACAATGACACCAAGATTCTCATCTGTGCATGCAAATCATGTTACAAGGAAATATGCAGACCTGAAGGACATGGATTAAAAAAAAAATAAATAAAAACACATCTTGCTCGATCACTTCCCGAAACTTACCCCAATGGCGGCACCAATCAGAGCAGTTCTCCCCTGCTGCTCCCGGTCACTCCAGTTCACCTCTGCTCCTTGGGCCAGGGCTGCTGCCATGGATACCAGATCTCCCTGGAGGGCCGCCTGGTAGAGCCGTCGCCCTGCATCACACCTCAGGGTTTCTGCAGCGAAGGCACAAAGGTAACTGTGTGTGTGGTTGTGGGTATGTGTGTGGGTGTGCGTGCACATCAGCATCAGTGGGATAGCTGGGTGAGAATATGTTTACTGTGAATCCAGAAACGTTCTGAAATGGAGTTTGATGTCTAATATGTTGTATACATGTTATATGTTTTATGAATTTGGGTGCAATGCTTTGAAAGGGCTGTATTTACTCGGTTGTTCTAAAAACCTATTTTAAAAATCACAGTGTATTTCTTTGATTGCAGTCAATTGAGCCTGTAACATGATGTGCATTATATTGGCATATTCATACCAATGCACAGCCTTACTATGAGGTGAAAGTAGCGTTAGTGTTGGGACACACCTGAGTCGGGAGAATTGGCTTTTTGCACAAATCTCTTCTCCACATACTTCTCCTTTATCCATGTCTCCTTCTCCTGACTAGAGCAGAGCACAGTAGGTAAACACACAGCCTACGACACACACACGCACGCACGCACGCACGCACACACACACACACACACTTCTCTCACAGCATCACCACTCTTACCATGACAAGCACGCCAACAAATGAGTGTTATATTACTGCTTAAGTCAGTGTAACAATGAATTATACATACTCCCATTACCCTGCGACGGACAGACAGACAGACAGACATTCATGATTGCTCTCACCGTGGACTGTGTGAGGTGGGCTTCTTTATGCCGTCCTCTGAGCTGCATTCCTCATAGATGCCATTAATAACATTATTCCCCAATATGCAGAGTAGCTGAAACAAGATTGAAATATTCATAATATAAATATAATTATATAGAAATAATGTATATATTAATTGATGCTGCAATAATATATATATATTCTCATTCTATGAAAACAATCACACACATTATTCGGTCTGTTACCTTTAGTTGTTCTGGGTCCCATGAATCCAGTGTGAGGGATCGGACTTTGGACAGATGGACCCCTAGGCTCCTGCATAAAAATAAAAATCATGTCCAATAACCAGCACTAGAGCTCAAAGCTGAAAAGCATGGTTATCCAGTTATGATACAAATTTATTGACAAGCACAGATAAGAAAAAAAAACTTGACAGGAAGTAGACAGGAAGAATCCATATTTCGCCCTACGGAATGCCATTTTAGATCTCTAGTCTGGTAAAGTGTTGGAAAATTGCCTGAACAAATTATTTATTGCAAAAAGAACACAAAAAAGCAAGGTCACAGTTTTAAGAACCGTTAATGAGACGCTGATTGTTACTGTGTTCAAAGCAGGCAAAAATACCTGTGGATGCCAGAACACTCAATGCACATGGTGATGCCCAGGTTGACGCTGGCCCAGCGTGGGTCCTCCTCCCCACAGTCACAGCAGTGCTGGTTCCCAGGGCCCTGCAGGGCCAAGCCCAGCACTGCCTGCCTGGGGGGTGGATGCGGTGAGGGGGCCATAGACTGCACTGGTGGAGAGCTCTCTTTAGGCTAAACACAGCGACAGAACAACAAAGAAGAACATTTAGAAAACATTTAGATCAAATATTTTTTTCCATTATTGTTGGGAACGAATATAGATTTTTTTTTATATTCAAGTTTTACTTGTCTCTAAAGCAATGTTTTATGTGGTGGCTTTTCAAAACCTTATAAAAAAACCTGTCCATTATCCTATTGCTTTTTCAAATATGCTGCACTGACATTTACTAAAACATTTTGGGAAACAAGGAGATCCACCTTTGCATGTACCATTTGCAGGCCATTTGCATCTCTGTGGAGTGTCTGGTTTTGATTGAGTGCTTCAGGGCAGGAGAGACCAATGAATATTTAATGACCATTAAAGTAACCTCTATAACCTCCCATATGGTGACCTTAAGCACATCTGTCTATTTACATTCATGGATCTATGTGCTGGGCAATACCAGACTGACTGGCTGGCTGGCTGGCTGACTGACTGTGTGTGTGTGTGTGTGTGTGTGTGTGTGTGTGTGTGTGTGTGAGCTGTGTGCCTAGCCGAGTCATATTACCTGAGATTCCTGGGCTTCTTCTTTCTGGCGGTAGGCCATGTCTATGCTGCCCTGCACTGCATTGATCCAGGCCTGCCTCAACTCCTCTGAATCTGCCTGCAGGGCACAGCACCTGTGGGGACATTGATTTTAAGGGCCCATTACGGTCAACCAACCAACTCACATATGGAAAAACAGTATGAAAAAGTATGACTTGCCTGCCCACTGGATGCACTGATTGTAACAATTGAGGAAACCAAGATGGACCAGTATGGACCAGTAAGCAACTTTAGGCTCAATGTTGTGCAGAGAACACAATATAATTACAGTAATACCATTTTTTTAGGCAAGCATATTTACACATTCTTTTCATTTTCCTTTACAAAGACCTGAACGTGATGCACTGTGACTGTGTTTAGCCCTAAACTGCTTAGTCATCTCCACTCCTGCATCAACTGACCAAACCTCCCCCACCCCCCATTGGAACAGATCCTCATTATCTGTGCTGTGGTCCTTACTTCTGAACTGACACCAGCTCGAAACAAAAGCGCCGGTCAATGCTGTCCAGTGGCTTCACTGCACATAGCCTGAGGTCATCAAAGAGCATAGTGGGCTCCTCCTGCAGCAGGAGAGAGGCAGAGGAGTAACGTCAAAACAAGCATGTAATCTCATATAATATATTACTATGTACTTCACTGTAACTATCTACTATTACTACACATTTATAGCCACACAAACCCAACATTTTTTTGGTAACACAACGGGAGCATATGGGCTTTGATGATTACTTGCAAGAACTATGATGTAAATATTTGTGACAAAAAAGAAAAAAACACTCACTTAAAAGTCAACTCCCATCATTTTTATGTAGATGTTACATGAAAGTGTGACTTATTTCATATGTGTCAATCAATTAGCAAATATTGGCTTTATTATATCTCTTACTGTGTGATTTCCACAGCTATGCTCACTCTGCATTGCTTGAACAAATAACTGCCCATAACCAATATACAAAGAAGTGATATTTGTTCTCAAAGAGTCCATCTGTGTTGTTCTAATAGTAGAGTAGTATAATTTTACACATCTTTCACACATGCCTGAATCTGGAGGTATTTTAAGAAGACAGGTCTTTTCCTACCTTGTGTGATTTAGTGTACACTAGTTGGTTGTTTTCTGTGGAGAACCAGCATCTACAAGAAAAAAAACCCAAAATGACGCATGATATATTGCTAAATAACATCTACATTTAAAATATTGGTTGTTTAAAATGATTATCAGTTTTGCTTAAAATTCACTAATCTGTTTAACAATCAATGACATTACATTCTTGAAAACAGTCGCTAATTGATCAAAAGGCTTGAGTGTTTCCAGCCGTACAGCTCACCTCTTCCACGTCTTGTTCTTCCGGCGGGATCGCTTAAAGAGGTAGCCTTGTATATTTCCACCATTTGTGGGGGTGTAGGTAATGACAGGTTCCCCAGAGGCATCCTGAGCAAGAGCAAATCAATGAGGACGCATGCAGAACCAGGTAAAATTTGAAGGACCTTTGTGAATGATGCTTTCAGTGGAAATGTGCTACACATTATTATAACAAATACATAAATCACACAAAGCGAACACACATATTGGCAATTTACACTGATTCATAGTGACGCACCGAAAATCTCTGAGGTACTGTTCTGCACTGTGCACACTATGTATGCAAAAAAAAGTTGTGTTTTTTGAGTTGCGATTGCACTGATACACTGTAGAAGTACTTACTCGTTGCTGGACAAGAAGATGGGTGTTCTCAAGATCTTTTCTCTTGGCAGAGCAATCCATGGAAAGCTGAGCAAGCTAAAGAGACAGAATGGAATTGAACCTTAATGTTTCATGTGAGAAAGGCAAATCAGTAGAATACCTGCCTATTGTTTCATGTTTAGTGTTTTGCACAGAATACCTTTAGAAACATTAGTACAGGCAATGCTACAGTTTTCATCAGAGCAGGAAAACGTAAAGCATATATTTTGTATTTTCTTACTTCTACTTCTTACTCTTTACAATCTGGGGTCAGATAAGCCTTCCATAGACTAGGAGTGAATATGTACATTGGCAACATAAGCCTAATCTAATGTACTGCACACACACCTGAGAGGCCATAGTCTTCATGGTGGGCTCCAGGTCTCTTAACAAGTCATAACCTTGGTGAAAGAAGGTGTACTGGGCGTGGAAATAGGAAAAGACCTGAAATGCACACGCATGCACGCACACACACACACACACTCATTACAGGTTGATTAAGTCTCTGGGAGTCTCTTTTCTCACCCATGGCATCATCTACATAAGGGCCTCCCTTGGGGACTAGCCAGCCATTTCCCCACTAACAGTGCAACAGCCTAGCAGACTCCTAATCCCCAGCTGTCTGCTTGGGGCGCTGCCAGAAGAATCAGTGCCAGGGCCTCTGTAACCGACCATTAAGCCAGGTCTCACAACATGAAAAGAAGTCTCAAGAACACACACAATTACCGAGTTTAGGATGTCCAGCTTCTGTTGGGCTTTGAAGTTGTTCAGCTGCAAGACAATATAAAAACAATATCTATATTAAACGAGACAAAAAGTGGAACGCTCATTTGGAATATAGTTCCAAAGAGAGGAGAGATAATCTGTGTTTTTGTTTTACTTTAAGCATTACGTTTTTAGTACAAAATGGATCTGCTGTATATGAGTTAAGAAGCCAAATTATGAAAAATCAGAGCAATCTTTCTGATAATACTTTTATTATCCCGTGGGAAATTCCAGGACCTCACGTATCAGCTTTTCAGATATCAATAATTAAAACTATTTGAATGCTTGAAGGGGATGTGGTTGAGTTTCCAGCTGGCTTTGGATGTGCTCCAGACACGGCCATGGGCCCATGCCTACATTTGAACTCTACGTGGAGTATTTTCTTTCCTTCCGGTTTGTTCGCTCCCTGTGTAAACAAACCTGTCCTTCTGCTCCAGGATATTTCAGGGTAGGCTGCGTCAGCACATGCAAACAATCTTGGTGTTCAGACACCATACAGACAGTGGGGCCAAATATTCTATTGGATGAACTGAATGAGTTTCATTGAAATGCCTTCGGTTCCCTGGGTAACATTAACTAATCATTGGAACAGTTTCATTCCAGAGCATCTTCATTAAGTAGGATATTCATAGTGCACACAAGCAGTGGCATATATCTTAGCACAATGCATAGTCAAATGAACCTATGAATTACTGAAGAATATTATAAACATCAGACAGCTCTCCAGGCCACAGGCCGTAACTGGGACTGTATAATTACACTGAACAATCAGACGCACTTGAGAGGCACTGTAGTTTTTAAGCAGTCATTACCTGCAAGCAGTAGTCTAGGGCAAAGTGCTGATAACATTTGCGAGTTGCTATCAGTAAGTGGCTGGCCCTCTCGGCCTCAGTGGCTTTGTGTCGGGAGATCTGGGCATTCTTTGCAGCAGCAGTCTCCAGGTCGTCCCCGATCCGCACAAATTCCCTTCGGGTCTCCTTTAACTGAGGCAGAAACCTGGAGAGAAGCATCAAGGAGTTGCCTTTGGTATATGTGTCATATGTGCAGTGAATACTGCTCAGTGAACATAATACTCTGCAAATCCATAAACTATTGAATAGGATGTGGCACATGAGAAATTATTTGGTCAGACTACCTAGGCAGCAGTGGGGAAAAAATTCCCATTCTTAAAGCTAATGCATGCTTGTTTACATCTAAAGAATGCATAGTTTGGTCTAAATACTAACAGAGATATATGATGAATGTTTGTGTTGTATATGTTGCTGGTATCATTGTGTTTGTGTGTGTGTGTGTGTGTGTGTGAGAGAGAGAGAGAGAGAGAGCATACTGTGAGAGCAAATTTGTGAGCTGCTGGGTGATGGCTCTCTGGGTCTGATCAAACAGCATCTGTAGTGGGAAAATGCATAATGAGACAAAATGCTTAAAAAAAATTACATATGTGTGCCACAATGCTGGTAAATATGTATAGAGGTTATTGAACAACAAGCAGCACACAGGCCAGAAATCACAACTATTGTTGTCTCAATGTCTCTAACAACAGGATCAGACTGTGAGACAGTCTGCAGTAGTACTTACTGTATGAAACTGCATCATCTCTTGTAACCCCTGATTAAACTGGTGCAGGCAGTTCTGTTGGGGAAAGGGGGATGCACACAGTAGTGCTTACAAATTCATCATATACATAACTTAAAATAAACAATTTTATGTGGTTGGATGGGTTTAAAATAATGGACTGATAAATAGACTGGAACAGGTGAGTCTGTTAACTGCTTAAATTATGCAGACTGACAAGTGTGCATGCCCCTTACCATAATAATGCTGTCCCGCTTGTGATACAAAGAAAACTCTGCCAATGCAGCCAGGAACAGCTGATTGGAATTGTTGTATGCCTGGCCAGCCTCCACCATCTTACTACACAGCTTCATCACCTTCATCACACATTGAGATAAAATGTGGATTCTGTATAAGACACTGGGGATAAGTCTAGCAAACAAATTCAGACTTGATCGCAGAGACGTCTTACCTTTACAACTCGGCTCTCCAATTCCGTTACATCCCTCTCACATTGATCCAGAGAGGCCCTATAAGGCGAATAAAATAATGCAGTATAATTACTGTCTGTCTCAATCAAAACTAATTTGGCCTAAATGTTAGGAGATCTACCTGAAGCGCGGAGAATCTTTGATGCATTCTTCGAAGTCCAAAAAATAATCCATCGTGGCACTTCAAAAGGTTCCGTTGTTAAATAATAATGGCTTTGTTTGTGTCATATGTCACCTTCCTAGCAGCTTAAACAAAACTAAACCCCTACTTCATTTTAAAAGTACAACGCTGATACAGTGATCATGCAGCATTGTATTCCAATAAATTATTCATAATTAGGTACCAAGTAACAATCTCGGATACTGATGTAACTTAGCTAAATGTTAGCCATACTGTTGCTCAAATAGGACACCCTACAATTAAAACAATAGCTAAAACACCGGGAAGATACCCTGCATTCTAATGTCGTTTCTTATGTGTTTAACGTTATATATTAATAAACGGGATAAAACCAATACAAAAGCTTGCTAGCGAGCTAACGGAAAGTGCATCCCATTTTAAGGATGTCAATTGAGAAGGCGGTGTTAATACTCTGCTATATCTATAGGATTATTGCCTACAGTAACAAATACAATATGGAAATACGCGTGACTTAGCCCGTGAATAAATGATGCATTCCTGGCTGTAGTTTGGCTGAAATGTTGACAGCTGCCTCCGCGCGCATGCATACTGTATGAAAAATAGCTACTTCAGATTTCCGGAGTTAGAACATCTTGCTTGGGTCTGAAAGGGAAAGAAGGCGTTGTTTAAATAGCCTATGATGATTTTACCAACAAACTTGAGAGCCAAGTCAACGAATCGTTCTGCCTCTGTGCAATAATTGTCATTTCATTGGATGTTTGAACTATCAGACAGATGGCTGATGAGTATCTCTCGACCAATCAGGTATGGACCGTTGTTGCATTTTCTGTGACGCATCCGGTATGGTTTTCAAAGTAAAAGCCCTGTAAAAGCTCTGTTATGTGTTAACTGATATAGGACTTTAGTGTTAACTTTCAGGAATAACTTTACTTTATTCTGTCAGTTATTCCACCAAGCAATAGACCACCTTGATGAAGTATAAGTAAAATTAAGTGAAGTATAAGTAAAAGTCTAGTGCTATATGATCTACATTCTATGTGCAATTATAATCATCTCTTTATGGTTTGCTCAACGTTTTTCTAGATCAGTGGCCATAGTACTTACTGTAGTGCTCTTTTTGGCCTTGAATGTTCTGCTCTTGTTAAAATATTTGCAAAAAGTCTTCAACAAACAAACTTCCCATTTCCTTATTTATTTCAGAGTACTATGGTTTCCCTGTGTTCTGAGCAATAGCAGAAGCATGGACTGATTACTTCAAGACAAGACAAACCAGACAAATTACAAAAAAGTATAAGTTTTATTGAATTATTTGGGAAAGTGTTGATGCAACCTTCTGCACAAATACAACACTGACATTCCTTACAACACTTTCATTAACAAACTGCCTGGAGAGTACAACCCCCTAAATATCGGTGCATCAGTGTGGTGTATTTGGCAGAGCCCAGCTCTTTAGGCCTCAGTGTTTCTTGGCGTGACCCAAAGAGTCAGAATAGTGGATGTGTGCATCTCAGAATTCAATGGACACCAGGATCACAGTAACATTATCTGCACAGCCCCGCCGCACAGCCTCACTGGCCAATCGTTGACAAGCTGTGTCGTGACGGGCCTCCACCTCTGTCTGATTCTCCTTCTTCTCCACAGCAACCGATGCATCCTGAAGGTATCAAATGTTATTACTGAAAGTCCATCCACCATGATGTGCCATATGAAAAACACAAAATCATCCCATCCTTTCAGTGCATCCCGAGAAACTCCACACAGCGCATTGTTATTGTAGGGGTGGCCAACTGCCACCACTTTGTTTCCAGTTCACAGATTGGAGAATTGTCATGATGTATGTGCTGGTATGTGTCAGAATGGTCATGAGATATGTGGTGAATGTCAGGAAAACTGGAATGGATTAGCATTGCTTACCCTACCTGTAATTTGAACAAGCTTGCAAATAAATAAACATACTGAGGTAATATAACACAACACTGACAATGAATTTTCTCTCAATCTGTAAGAAAACAAAATTACCTCCAGGATGTTGAGTACATATTTAACAGCTTCCTCTGGGGAGAAAACCTTAAACAGGCCATCACAGGCCAAAATGACGAACCTGGACAACACCAACAGACAGGCATTAGCATTAATTTGCATTAATTGGCATTAATTATGTATTGCAGGTTGTATTGCAGGATTTTTTAGATTCAACTGGCTCACCGATCGCTGGCAGTGAGTTGGCAGCGCCTGAGGTCTGGCGTAGAAATAACTCCGCAGCGCTTGTACTGGCCATCGCCTATGGAGCGGGACACTTCCAGCACCCCCAACACACGCCCGTCTCTACACACAACACATGGATAATGGCCATCAGCCTTGGAACACTGACTTGGAACACTTTTCTTATTCATTAAACCCAGGACAGGACTGTATTTTCATGTATTTCTTAAAGAACTATTCTGTTTAATTTCTGAATTCAACAAATGTAAATGGACTGATTTCATTAGCCCTACAAAGGGCATTCTGTACTAATTGTAATTAGTAATACTAGGATAAAATTCTCATTGTCTGGGCCAACTATGAGGAATTATAACCCAAAAACAGTTTCACAGGGATGAGATGGCATTCTGGCAGTCACACACCCACACACACACACCTGACTGTGCCTCCTGCCCTCTGTATCCTCATCCGCTCTTCATAGATAGTGGGATTGTGTTCTTTACTGAGTGCCAGCGTCACACACTTGTTTGCCCCACTGTCCTCCCCACACTCGACACGACAAAGGACTGCCTGAAAAGAAAATGAACAAAAGAAAAATTACACAATGCTCTTCTCGAACACACAACAAAGTAAAGATTACATCAGCATGGAGTAAACCTCAAGTCAATTGAATGGAACAGTCGGAGTACAGGACAGTCAAGTAACTGCACTGAAATAAGACTGCTACATGCATGACATGGCATTTTCATTTCTAAACACGCTCTGTTATTCCTGAAACAGTGCTTTAGAACAGTGCAGGTGGTGGGACTCTCACCCTGCTGTCCCCAAGGTTGGCCACATACAACACATCATCCACCACCAATACACACGTGGCTGTCGAGCCGTCCTTCCATGCTGGCTTCCTGTTGGGTGACAACGCAACATGACAAGCTTATCTACAGATGTCAAACTTGAAGAAAGTCACTAGCTGTAATATTGTAAAGCATGTAACAGTGCTCTCTCACTGACTTTTTGTTAGTCATCAATAGAGATGGCCTAACATTTAAATAGTCCACTCAATGGCTTTGCTGGAATTTTGATCTAAAGTGTACAAACACTCCATTTATCTTCTTTGCAATTACCATAAGGCTCCTGACCATTCTCCACAGCACTTGTTAGGACACTAAACTGAGCTTGATAAGCAGTGTACTTCAATGTTAGTTATGGCCCTTACAGGGCAGCTTTGTAACCCGATAGTCACAAGCACTGTTACAGCTCTGTAAATGCTGCACCCAATTGAAAGGACACAAAGCCTTTGAACAACAGAACTCCACACTGAAATGAGCTGGAGTTTTACTTTAGGTAGAAACAGATATATTGATCATTAATGTCAAATGGTGGACAAAAGAGCTCACTGGCTTGAGGCTTTCTTCAGGAAGTCCTCGTCTGTCTGACGGAAAGTATCCAGGAGACACTTTTTTATCAGCTTGTCCAAGTTCTCCCCATCACCTAGGAGCACATTCATCACTGAAATTAATAGTGTGGCATATACTATGGTATAGGATGTGCGTTCAGGACAATATAAAGTATATAAAATGCGCTGATAATTTCTACAAACAAATTCTGTTCTGAAAGTTGTCAGCTTTACCTTTGGGGAACTTAGCAACCAGAGTATGATGCAGATGCTCTGCAGCAAACTGTGAGGCCCTTGCTCCTCCATGACCGTCAAACACAGCAAAGTAGGCCAGACGAGACCTGGGACACAACAGTGACATTGTGAAATTTTATTTACACAATAAAAACACATTAAAGATACAGTACAAAGTCAGCTTCTGCACAAAAATGTGTGGGACATTTTAACAAGCGCTTCATCCTACTGTTACGTTGTATTTTTTGTTTGTTTGCTTGTCCTCGCTAAATGTAACAATATGAAATTCAGTTGGCCAGTCATTAAAGACAGGATTTGAAAGCAAAAAGGGATCATCTTCTAAATATGGACTGTGGCATTTAACTCTGGCATTTAATATAAGTAGTATGGGATGTCTCCTAGCAGCCAGCATTGCTGAAACTCACACTTGGGATGGTAATGAAGAAATTATGCTGCTCATATCAGGGAGAAGAACATGAGCATCCTGCATCTCTTCCCTCTCCCCTCGACGTGCAGCTACATAAGCCTTTAACCTGGAAAGACCTAAGGAAACATAAACCACAGTACACAAATGGTCAGAGCCCAGTCAAAGCAGCAGAACAAGTCAAGTGCCAATATTCTTGTACACTTGGGAAACCATAGCATTTATTGATACGTTGTGTGTGGAAATGTGGAAAACCTTTACAAACTTTCTTTTCCTCTTCATTCTTTTCCTCCGTCACCTCTTTCTCGAGTTCCTCATTGTGCTTCCTCTTCTCACCTCTGTTCTCTTCAGGTGGTTGAGAAGGCGCAGACTCCTTACCTGCAGGTACCGTGCCAAAGGGAAAAGAATTATGGTAGAGCCCTCTTCTTCTTATCATATTACAAGTAGTGAAGTAATTCCTAGTAACCTTCCTTCTCGGTGGAAATATGGTTCCATGGTAGACACTTGACCACAGAGGGCATACCACATGGGGCATAAAACCAATGTGGTCTATCGACTGACTCAACACGAACTCTACTATTTGCTAAGGCAGCAACTGGCAAATGGACCTATTACACAGCAGCCATTCTTCCAATAAGTCGCAGGGTAAGCACATGTGTTATTGATGACATCCACTGAAATAGAATCTTGTTGGCCGTCATGAACAACACCTGCGGCTTACTGGAAAAAAATGGATACTGTGAAATGGCCCATTAAGTTTACTGTTGCACTAAAGAAGGCCTGTGGACGGGTAAAGCGTCATGCCCAACATCCACCTTGGTTTCATGTAGCCTATGCCACGGCAGTAACTTGGTCTGCTTAACAAACGTTCAAACGTAGGATGAAACTGGCAAAACGTAATGCAATAATACAGCAGTATAGCGCTGAAGACAAATTTAGAAGAACAAACTAACTATACTCCATTAACCTAAAGGAGTACCCCCTGGAGCACTTGTAGCTAACGCGAAGCTGCAAAAATAGCTGCTGGTAGCTAATGGGTTCTGCGCCAGAAACACACAAATAAAAATGACTGAATAGAAACGTTACTCTCAGTGTAACATACCATAAACGTTAGTGAAACATACCTGTAACCTGAGTTGGCTCAGGCAGATCACCGAAGAGATCCATCACCTTCGCCAAATTTCCTCTGCGCTACAATGCTATCGAAGAGCTAATGTTACCTAGTTTGATAGACTAGCTAGCTAGCTTGACAGTGTTGTGTTTTTCTAAACGGGCAGCTAACATTAATGTTTATTTTCTCTAATGATTATGATAAAGAAAAGTAAACACTGAACAACATCCAAGCAAATCCTTGCCCTTTATTGTTAGAAGCTCCGTTCGGTTTTAGCTCGCCTAATTTGCTAGCTAGCAAGTTAACACTACAGTTGATGTTCTGCTACTGTGTTCCTTCAAACGCACCCAGTCACAAAAGTACTCCAGTCAGAGGTACAGGGGGTGGCGGCCACTATTTAAATGACCTCGTCCCGCTCATATATGCAGTAGGTCACCATGCAAGTTTATGCAAAATTTACAATGAGGTGAGTGAATGTCTTGGCAAACAAAGTTATCTTATATCTGATTATATCTGATAGACACGCTAAGATCACATACAATTTACCATGAAGACAAGCTCTCTGTGTAAAGGAGCCTACACTGAAATCGTAAATTACTCAAAAGAATAGGTTTATAGCAAAAAGAAAAAATTAACGTAGGAAAGCACAAGAGTTAGATTTCATACTCAAATTATTTTTTGATTAGTGGGGATATTATTCAGACATGATCCATGTGATAAAAAATATCCTACAACCGTAAATCAAAACTGTGTCTTCTTGAATCCAGTTTTGATTTTTTTAATAACAGTTAAATTTACATTATATTACATTTTAGCATTTAGCAGACGCTGTTATCAAAGCGACTTACAAAAGAGGATAACAATCAAGCTACAGAACAATGAAAAAAATTTGGTTGAAGGTTGGGGAATTTGACGCCTTCTAATGTAAATGTCAAAATTTGTAGTTGGTAAGACCCCTTCAGCTCAGTTCCCGTAGTGTAGTGGTTATCACGTTCGCCTAACACGCGAAAGGTCCTCGGTTCGAAACCGGGCGGGAACAGGTGAAGTTTTTAACAATCCATGTGAAAAACAAAATAGCCAACCAAAGATTTGAGATGCGGATGTGACCGCTGGTGATTTCAATGGTCATGCTAGTTCGTCTATACAAATAGGCTACATGTATCACTGATGGAAAACCTTCAGCGGCAGTCAACGGTCAGCGTGATCAAAATAAGTGGGAGGTCATGTAAAAAGCTATTGTGAGAACATTTTAGATGTAGATCACATTTAAAACAAATATTTTTGGAGCACGCAGTGTGCAGCTGAAATGGCCTGATTTTAAATTTCAGCAGGTACTTCAGTTTGAACGTGTGAACAGCAGAGGGAGCTGTTTGCTTGTTCAACATTGGCCCCATTTTCTTCAATTGAGAGCATATCTAAACATCAACATTTATTTGTCAAACCATTTACCGTAATAAGTAGATTTTTTTATTTGCATCCAGATACCACAGGGATGTCCTTAATAGTCATGTCTTAATTTAGCCTATGTGCATTGTGTAAACCAAGTGTGCAACATCCTTCTAATCATGGCTAAACTGGCCACATGGAGGAGTTGGAACTGATGTTATCCTTTTTCCCATTGGGAAAGAGATGTCTTGTTTCACCATCACCACATTTTCATAGAATTACCTCATGTGTGGTAGATTTGACATATTATATTCAGACCTTCAGAGTCATGTCCTAAACAATGTCTGGTCTTGAGGCAGACTTCAAGAACAACCAGTACTTCTTTCAAAACCTTACTGTGAAATGGCAAATTTATATTGCCCAAAAGTATTTCCTTTTTGGATGCATGTCTGCAAGAGAATATGTGAACTTGTTGGTTATCCAAATTTCCCACTGTAATACCTGGGACTTTGAAGACTTTGAAGAATGGCCGCTGTAGAAGACTGGCTCCCCCACCTCTTGTATTAATTAATGGATTAATGGACCTCCTACATAACATTAGCAGCAGCAGTTCATTCTTAAGTCCTGAGTGCTACAGGGTTGCTCCCTCACACCTCGTCCTGCTTGAGTGAGTTCACTCACTTGAGTGAGTGCATGTTCACTCACTCACCTGTGCGCTGATCCAGTTGCCATGAGTGATGAGGACGTGGGGACGTGAGGACGTTTTTTCCACAGTGGAAGTGGAAAAAAAATCAAATAAAAAACAGCAGAATTCAAACTGACATGGCCGTCTGGTCTGGTGCAGAAAGCAAATGAAGCACTTCTGAAGGACACTTCAGACCTTGTGGCCTGGAGCTCATTAAGCAAACTAGAAGCTAATGGGCCTGTCTGACTGGCCTCTTTTGAAGATGACAGTAATTAAATCAGGGATTAATTGGCTGATTAAAGTGATTGGCTGCTTAAATAATTGTCCCCCCCAAACTGGGTTTTGGTCACATAATTAGTAATTAACGGACACCTACTCTCAGATGGAACAGAGGGGCTGCTGAAGGGATAGTGGGAGTCAGGGGTAGAGGGAAAAGCGAGAAAGAACAATAGATCTATAGAGGTCTATAAGAGGGAAGGAATGATTATCTCAGAACCCTGTAGATTATTATTATGCAGTAAGACAAGTAAGTATTATTGAGATTAAACATATTGGACAAAGACAAATTTATCTCACGCGTTTTACGTGGTTTACTTTAGCTTATGTTATTAATTTCTGGGAGCACATATACAAAATGTATGAATCACAAAAAGAGAAAAATATGCTTTGTAGTAGATTTAGCTGGTTAGCTAATTTCCATCTATAGTCTCTGGGCAGCTAAGGAACTATGGGATGCAATGAAATATGACACCAAACACACACACACACACAAACACACACACTATAGAAAGACAAGGAGACAGAAAGAAGCTCAAGATGTTATACATATGTGTGCAAACTTATAAAATAAATAAAAAACTAAAATTAAATAAACTAAATAAAATAAAATAGATATCAGATTATAATCAGATACCCTAGTTATTTCACCTTTTATGCAATGAAATCAGTTTAACTGTTGAGCCCCTTTTGTGCAGGTGTGGTCACATGTATTACACGGCACCATTTATCTTCATTAGCAGTGGTGAGGTGATTGAGCGGGCATTTGGCATGAAATGTCCCCGTTTGGTTCGATTGCATAAAACCCTTCAGACGCAGCAGGTTCAGCAGCGGAGGAGCAAGGAAAAGTGCCGGGATGTCAAGTGCTGGGTATTTATTGGCCTGACCCCCTTTAACACGGTTCAGTGCTGGGGTTTATCTGACTAACCACTCCGCCCCACTCTGAGGAGAACAGCGAATTAGGCTAATTCAAAGTAATTTCTCAGTTTCTGACCTCACTGTTAAATCTTCTTTCTTGCTCTCCTTTATTTTTTCTCTATATCTCTCTTTCTCTCTCTCTTTCTCTCACTCTCTCTCTCACTCTCTCTGCATTCCTCTCCCACACTTTGTCCTTAATCCTTCTGGAAGAGGGGCTTCATGCGCGAGTCATACTCTTCTCTTCTCATAAAATGAATCATCGTTGGACCCGTATGCTGGCTCCTTGTGCTTAGGCTATCCAACAGATAGAGAGAAAGAGAGAGAGAGAAAAAGAGAGAAGAGAGAGGTAGTATGAGCGGATTAAAGATTTCTCATCACCATGGCAACTGCAACTGTACTAACGCACTATGCGCAATGGGGAGCGTGGCAGCCCCTTAGGCCGTAAGATTTTGCCCGGGTTGTGGTTCAAATCATCTCTACCCACTCAAGCATTGGACTGCCATCACTAGGCTGGCATAGTATCAAACTCAAGTGTGTTTTTCATATACTAACCACGGAAGTTGCACGGTTCAGGCCATGTGGCTCCATGGCTGATTTTAGGAGAGAAGAGGCAGTTGTGTTGGAGTGCAGAGGCAGCTGTGCAAAGCGGTGGCCTGTGCAAAGTAGCAATTGCTATATTTCCTCATTTAATTTTAACCTGTGGGACCTTTTCATTCCTTACTGTGATATAGGCTAGACATGGATTAATTTAATAACTTTATTACACAATATTGTCAGGCAGAATAATCACTTAGGATATCCATTCAGCCATGTTGTGTATTATTAAGGAAAAGAATAGCTTGGAGGCAGATTTCTTCTGCTCCATCAACCTAATGAAAACATTGTAAATAGGATGTATTGAGTTGGCGGGGGACTGAATAATACCAAGCGTTGGCATGAGGATCAAGGTCAGGTCATGACTTCTGATGATCCAAAGAGGTGCTAGTTCTGCCACAGCCATTCTTGCAATTGTCATTTCTGGTGAATTTAATCACAGCCTTCCTCACCTATGCCATGTACAGAAATATAGCAAGCTATATTTAAACAACACATGTTAGTAAAATATCCTAGAATTATGAATACACACTTTGTGTGTATGTATGGAGCTGTTATGCTGTATTCAAATTACTGATACATTGATAGGCGCTCATAATACAATTACTTCCCAATTTTAGACTTCCATTTGAATGTGTGTGTGCAGTTGGCCACTTCATATGAAAAAGCTATACACACACACACACACACACACACACACATGCATGCATGCACACTGTTATCTGTGCTGTCATAGCTGTTTCTGTCAGACTATAATCTACCACCTGCAGATATAAGAACAGGAGCAGTAAGAGATTCACGTTATTGCAAGAGCAGACACACACACATACACACATACATAGTTAACAGAGCGGTAAATGTAATACATGCATGCACTACAATCTATAGCATACATACATGCATGTAATTCCAAGCCAAAATCTCTCTGTGAACAAAGAAACCACACACACATGCACCAACACACACACTATACAAACACATCTACACAACAATACAGATCAAGTAATTTGTGTTGATCCACAATGCAACGATGAAGGAGAGCAATGAAGAGTAAATTAATGTATGGATGTGCCGCCTTTGCCCTCACACACACACACACACACACACACACACACACACACACACACACACACACACACAAACACACACTCACACACACACACACACTCACAGGCTCTCCTTGTCAACTAAAAATAGTCTTGTCTTAAGTGCAGAATCAGTGCCTCTCACTGGTTGGCAGCCTTCTCCTGGCTGTCCCTGGGCACAGGACTCTAGACCATCATTAGACAGCAGGACACAACAGACACACTCATTTTCATGCAGTGCTTTCTTTTGGGTGTCAGATTTCTTTAATACGCCTTGACTTGACTTACACCTGGACATTAGTGTGTAAAACCACAGTCTAATAGTGCCACTATGACTTAGACTTTTGAATAGTCCACATTTGTGACCTCACAAACATTGTTGGAGTTCAAATTCAAGGCTTTTGTTCAACTCTGCATAACTGATCACATGTCCATGCTCCGCTCATCTCAAGCTCATAAAGAGCAAGGGACACACCACAGAATGTGAACGCAAACTAGACTTAATGTTATTAAGTCTATAAACAGCTGGGCAGACCATTAACAGAGAACCTGTCTCTATATTGAACCCTATATTTTAACATCCAGCATTATAGGCTAGTGGGGCTTTAGGTTAATGTGTCCCCATATGGCTCCACCAGTCAGTCTGGTCTAAGGACTGGTGCAATAAGCGCTGAAGCTTCCGAGTCAATCCTAATCCATTCTATTCAAATCAGTCGGACGCCAATGCATAATGTATTTCCTCAATTCTCGTAATTGCACAACAGAGGGAATGAATTATCCAATCCCAGGCCGCTATCCAGACTAGGCGCTGAGGTGTGTGTGGTGGGTCCACGGGAGAAGTGAAGAGGTCAAAAGGTCAGCTGCAAACAAGAGGAAAATGTGAATTAATTATGGCAAAATCAATTGCTGTCTCTTCCCTCATCCCCGCTTAGCATCCTTCAATTCCTCTCTCTCTGTCTCTTTCTCTCTCTCACTTTCTTTTACTTCTTGTCTCTATTCCCTCTCTTTGTTCCCCCTTCCCTTCTCTATCCTGATCTTCTAATCAAGGCAACCATCATGTACAGAGTTAAGAGTGAAACAGACCCTTGGGACTAGAAGCACACTTTCCTTTAATAGCAGTCTAATGCACACACACTCAATTATTCATCTGACTCAGTGCGTCTCCCTTGAACCCCACCCCCACCCCACCCCCACTCCCCCACCTCCACCTCCATCTCCATCTCCATCTCCATCTCCATCTCCATCCGCTTCTTCCACTCCTCCTGCGCATTTGTCCTTCCTTGAGTGTGATGTTTGGGAGTGAAGATGGCTCTTGCCACCCGCTCACAACCCACACCGCCTTTAACTGGGCCAGTGAAAGTGTGCCAAATGGCATCTGCCAGTCAAGACACACACACGCACAAACACGCACACACAAACACACACACAAACACACACATACACACACACACACACACACACACACACACACACACACACCTTAAAACAGTTACACAGTCATGCATCTCACAGTTGTTCACAAATATATCAATATGTTATGTCCTTAATGAATACAAACAGCCAACATGTTCCTGTTCCTTGCCACCAAGTAAACTCATGCCCACATGTATAGCTGCTCACCTGCTATCTAGACTAACCACAGTCACTGAACCCTGTTTGCAAGAGCTAGCTGCTAATGCTGTTGTGAAACCACAAATCAATGGCTCTGAGTGCTTAAGCCTCTAGCTATTTGCTTATCATTATTGTGAGTAAGGGGCAATAAACCAGCTTTCTCTCTCTCTCTCTCTCTCACACACACACACACACTTCCTTTTGCCACAGGCTCGGTTTATTGATATGTTTTGACATTATATCTTCACCCATCCTTTTTTTACTTCTTTTATCTGCTATGTACCTGGCCCATTTTCTTATGGCTTATGGTTTCTAGGATTTATCAGGTGCATTTTATGAGTGGTGGCTGTTTAATCTTAGTGTGCTGCATACTATTAGCTCTGCTAGCTTGCCGTCTGTCATCCGGAACAGTCTAGATACCACTTTTTCATGCTGACCCATAGTGGTATAATGTATGACCCAGTCCCAGGAAATGTGCAGGAGCAAGCCCACATACACACAGAAAGAGAATAAGACAGAGCGAGACAGCACAGCAGCCCACATACTACACAACTTTCAGCAATTTATGTGCATAATCCTTGTCCACATACCCTAAGGCTGTCTCAGCCTCGACTCCAAAATGCATCTAACACACACACACATGCACACACACACAGTGGTTATGCAGCGGTTTCTCTTTTTAACGATTGCACACATACACACAGGGTGGAATAGTTCATCAATTCAGTTCAATTCATCTTTTCATTCTATGGAGTTCCACACACTGTATTAATGTCTCCAATTCTCTCTCTCTTTCTCACTCTCTCTCTCACACACACACATATACACTGCCATACATACATACATATATGCATACACACACACAGACAGGAATTCAGAAAGGGATATAAAGAGCGCAGAATTTGAGAGCTCCATGCTCTACTTCCTGTGGGGCAGTTAGGTCAGTAGAGTGGCCATTCCATCAATCAACACACCTCAGAACACACACTGCAATTAGCCAATTAATCAATCAGTCAGTCAAAGTGCTTACATCGGCCCAGTGAGGCACCATAAATTCCATAGAAAAACTGGCAAGCGTAAACCCTTGCAACTTAGAAATGAATTATACAGATGCTACATCAGCTGAAATGAGGCAAAAGGTTAAATAAGTATGAATGTTTCTCCAATACACTAATGTCAAAACATATTTGACATTATAGTTCCACAGTCCCACATCCCAGCCACCTTAAGCATCTGAAGTTGCTGCAGAACGATCGTCTGTGTGCTTTCTTTGCAATGTTGCTACCATTGAAATCCCACTGAGGGTTAGAAGAAATGGTGGTCCCCAGGAATTAGAAATTGTTCACTCTCAGTACAGGCTGATCAACGGAGGCTGGAGCACATTTTGTATTTTTATTTTGTATTTATATTTACCTTCCAGTCTGCTCGGTTTAAGAGACATTTAGTCATCAGCACTGCTCTCAAGCTTCTGCTCTGGAAATGGTTTCATCATTACAAGCAGTTACAACAGTGGTGCCATCATTGATGTCAGTAATTCTATGGACACTTTATTCTGAAGTCCATCTTTTATCCTGCACTGAAAGAGACTTCGACTTATGCATGGCTACTTCACTGTTCTGTATTGCTATGTCCAGCATGGCTAGTAATTTGATGCCCAGCATGTATGCCAGGGATGTCAAACTCATTTTGATTACAGGCTATGTGAGCATTATGCATGACCACAAACTGTCGGGTCTTTTCCTTGTGTCTCTGACCATCCTAATGCATCTGTGTTCTGACTTCCTCACCACTTAACTCCGTCTTCCTTTCTTGTCAATAAACATGATGCACCTCATAGTTGAGTTCAATAGTGACATGCCATGCATGCAGAGTTGCCAATGTCGCGTTGCGAAAAACTGTGGAAAATTATTTAGCGCATTGTTAAACCTATTTTCAAGCTGGCCACATCACTACAATTCTTTTCAGACTTTTTGGATCGGGCCGCATGAAATTATATGTCCCCCAGGCTGTATGTTTGATATTATGATTTGTATTTGTATATTATGTTTGATTTGTATGCTGTTCTTACCATATTCTGTTCTCAGATCAGATTCATGGTCTTTCAGAAGCAGATGTAGCTGACAATCCTAACAATCATAGTGACTGTTGGTGGACCAGTTAGAGGTAGGTGGGCATTTTATTTTAACTTTAAACCTATTGGTTCTGTCTGCAAATTTCTAGTTGCAGGATCCGAAGCCTTGGGAGAATTCTCTGACATAGTACAGTGCAAATACAGTGATAGCCTGGCTTAGTGACTGTATCCTGGTATGTCCATTACTCTTAAAAATACTGAGGTAGGCCTAGAATGCAAAGGTCAGAATTGTACTTTAATTGCTGTACCCTACGAACCAGATCAAAGACATAACAGGATACATTATCTATTTTGGTAGCTGAACTACAAAGAGATGTTTTTCTGCAATTTAGCAGAGTGTTGATATGCAGAATATTGAATAGTTTTGATGCTAAAACATAAGGCTAGTGCTGTTATGCAGAATGAATGGTCAAATATTTGCACACTAACACAGAGAAGTCCACACACACACATGCATACATACACACACACAGAAACACACAGACACACACACACATACCCAACCATGCTGAATGTGTTCCACTGGAATGAACATAGTCTCATCACTGATGAGCAGCTGGACCCCCTACTGATGCCTCTCTGCTGCTGGTGTGCTTGTGTGTGTGTGTCTGTGTGTGTGTGTGTGTGTGCGTGAACATGTGTGTGTATGTGCATGCAACAAGGGTCACCTTGTGACTGAGTGACCACACTCTGCCAATTGTCTGAATACCTCCTCCCAATACAGTTCCAAGCACACACACACACACACACATACTCTGTTAGCACAGAGGATGATCCACAATGCCAGAGTAAGAGCTTTAAACCATAAACAATTCATTAGCAGACCACCCCACCCCCCACACACACAGAAACATAAATCTGTCAAAACCTTCATTAAAGAGGCATGCCCTGCAAATCCATCAGAGACACAAAACAAAAGTATATGCCACATACGGTTAGGCTACTCACATACATATAAATAAAGCCTGTGCCAACATACACCTGCACACAAAACATCTATCACGCTTATTGTGATGGGCATATTTTAATTTGCACTCTTTCATACACATACATAGTCACACACACACACACACAGACACACACACACACACACAAACTCATTCAATAAAGACCCTGACAAAGTCAATCCATCTCCTCAGGTGATCTTACTCTTTGGCATTCTCTTCTCTGCACACATGCTCAGCCTTTCCCACACACACACGCACACACACACACACACACAAACTAATTCAGCCAAAGAGTCCATTGTGCATCCCTGGATCTATGTAATAGAGAAAGAGAAAGGCATAGTGCGGTTTGTATCTGCAGTTACAATGTATTTGTGGTCCACCTTTGTACCGGCCATTAACAGTGTGCACTAGCCTGGGCTGCACTGTGAAAAGGCTGAGGGAGGAGTGTTCAGTGGGGGAAGGCAGAGGAGGGTTAAGGGGCTGTTTGCCTGGAGGTTCCCAGTGGAATGCATGTCAATCGAAGAGATGAGATGAGATGGGGGGGGGGGTAAAAATGGAAATAATTAAAGTCGTCTATGAAAGTGTTAGCATATATGAGCCATATGAAAACCAAGGAGAGACTTCTGTGTGTGTGTGTGTGTGTGTGTGTGTGTGTGTGTTAGTGTAAAAGTGCTGATAGGACAGTGAGTGACATTAGCAGTAAGGGGGAAATGACCTTGTAGGGGAGAGACTCCCAAATGCCACACTGCATTCAATCTCCTATCTGCACGCAAGGTATGGGCATGTGCTGTACAAATGCACGCATGAACACACACACACACACACAAACAGACACACACACACACACACACACACACACACACACACACACACACACACACACACACACACACACACACACACACACACACACACACACACACACACACACACACACACACACACACACACACACACACACACACACACACACACACACACACACACACACACACACACACACACACACAGACAGAGACACACACACAGAGCAAGAGAAAGATACATAGTGCGTGCATAGATACATGCACATACAGCTGGATATTGTTTTTATTTGCAGGAACACACTTAGCCATATACACACACATACATACACACACACACACACACACACATCTACAGCATTTTTGAGAGAGGATGATTGCATGATTGACACATTTTCTTCCTTTGAAAGGATTAAGATTTATAAGCTATTTTTAGTGCCATAATCCCCTGAATACTGAGATTTTATGAGGAAAGTA
>JAIFZK010000020.1:7460000-7467500 GCA_027481765.1 Tenualosa thibaudeaui | reverse complement strand
AGTATTTGTGTGCATACGTATATGTACAAATGTGAAAATGTACTGTATGTTAATTAAGAACTCTCTACATCTCTCCCCATGGGTGTGTGTGTGTTTGCGTGTGTTTGTGTGTGTGTATGCATATATGTGTGTGCGTGTGTTGGTGCGTGCATATGTGTGTGTATCTGTTACTGTAGTATATTTGTATGTTAACCTTTCACAGCCTGTCTTCTCAGGTGTGTGTGTGTGTGTGTGTCTGTGTTTGAGCAGTGTGTATACATGTACTATGAGTATGTGTGTTCATGATTCGCTCTACCTCTCCCCTCCACAGGTGTGTGCACGCGTGTGTGTGTGTGTGTGTGTGCTGACATGGATCCCCCGGAGGAGGAGCGGACTGTACGCTTCCTGCAGTATGTGGAGGACAGTGGGATGAAGGCCTACCACGGCCTGGTCCTGCAGAACGCCGCTGACATCGCCCGCGAGAGCGACCGCGTGCGCTCACACACACACCTCACCTACCTACAGGAAAAGCATGAGAAGAAGAGGCGCCAGGAAGAGGCCATCAAGAGGTGAGAAACACACACACACACACACACACAATCTGTGTATGCATTCACATATCAGACAATGCTTTTAAGAGGTACAAGAGCACAAACTCACTCACTCTCTCTCTCTCACACACACACACACACCAACATACTTCCACACATTCTCACACTTCGCTCTCTCTCTCTCTCTTTCTCCTTTTCTCTCTCTCTCTCTCTCTCACACACACACACACATTCTCAAAAAAGAAAACATTCTCAGGCATGTGTACAGAGATACACTCTAACCCTTATCCACTCACACACTCATGCACTTGCTGCTGTTACCCGATCATGCCCCATCCTCAAGTGTGTGAGCTGTCAGATCTGATGGCATCTCTGCGCTGCATTCATCTTGATTAGGGAGCCACTCTCACACACTCTCACACACACTCAGACACTCTCACAAGCCCCCAGACCCTCCCAATACCCTCCCAGACCAACAGCCCAACAGCAGGAGCGGGTTTAGCACGGCTCTCAGCCCAGTGGGATTGGTTAGTGGAAACCTGATCCGAGATCAGTGGCGGGTTAATAGGGGAATGGGAGCAGAGTGGACAGATCTCTTTACAGATGGGCTACATCAGTCTGAGTAAGTAAGGCTGGAAAAGGGAGATAGGAGGAATGTTAAAGGAACAGAGGGGAAGGAGTAAAACAAAAGGAGACAAGGAGAAGGGGAGGAAAGAGAGAGGGAGAGAGAGAGGAAGAAGCAAAATGGTGATAATCACTGAAATGAGGCTTAGGTTTTAACCTTAGGTCATAGTAATATGTGTTGGTAATATGATGATCTTCATAGAAAGCAATAATGCAAATTTAGAGGGATAGATAGGGATAGAAAATAAAGAGAGAGAGGTAGAGAATGAGAGAATAAGAGAGGGGATAGAGAGACAGAGAAATAGAGAGGGGGGGGGGGGAGAATGAGAGAATAAGAGAGTTAGTGTTGGACTGTAAGATACCAGTCTGCCTAGTGATGGCTGTAACCTAAGTCAGCCAATCAGACTGTGGCAAATAGCTAAAATAAGGTGGGTCTTATTGATATCTCCTCTGTGATTGGTTGTGGTGAGGTGTGTAAAATGTGACAACCGGACTGCTCGGACATGCCATGACAGCCTGGACACACAGACATAGATGAGTACTGTGCTGCCACATAGCACACACAATGCATGTCTAAAGCTTCCAGACACACACACACACACATACACACACACACACACACACACACCAAACAGATGCACCATGATATTCTGTTCCTGTGTTTGTGTGTGTGTGTGTGTGAGAGAGAGAGAGAGAGTTTAAGGCCAGAACATTTTAATAAATGGACTGTATTTCCATATATCTGCATCATTTGTGTATAACCTTCACCTGTGCTGACTGTTCTAATGGCATTCTAAGGTATAACTCTATGCATGTATGCGTACATTGTTCCATACATACATACATAGATTGTTTGAATACATCCATTCATGTGTGCATGTCTATATGCATGTGACCTTACTGTATATTGTACAGTCCTCTCCACCTACGTGAAGGGATGCTCTTTCAATTCTCTGTGTCTTGGTGTTGGCTCTTTCTCTCTCTCTCTCATTCCTTCTCCCTGTCTCACCCCACCTCTTCTCTGTCTTTTTCTCCTGTGGTCGATAAAGTGGTGAGTGGTGAGTGTGGAGTTGCCAGTACGCATAGATACTGTAATCATCTGGGTCTGATAATGAATTGATTTTCACTGTCTTTGTGTTTGCGTGTGTGTGTGTGTGTGTGTGCCCATGACTAAATTTAAGTTATACTTGTGTGCACACATAGCATAGCACAAGGTGTGATTTTGTATGTTGGCATGAATGGGTGTGCATATGGAAACTCTGAATGGAAGCTAATACTTCTTTTGAATACACCATTTCTCTCTCTCACCTTTCTCTCTCTCTCTGCCTCTGTCTTTCTTTTCTCTTTATTCCCTCTTTAGCATTTGTCTTTTTCTCCACTCTCTATTGTCGTTTTTCACGCTTGACACCCATTTTCCTCTCTCTCTTTCTCTCTCTCTCCTCTCAACCCCTCGCAATATTTGACATCCCTCCTCTCACAGAGAGCACACTCATCCTAGAACATTAAGCCCTCTTCTCTCTTTCCTCCTCTCCTCTCTCTCTCTTCTCTCTTGACTCCTCTCCTCCTCTCCACTTATACTCCCTTTTCTCTCTTGCCGGTGTACTCATAGTTGTTTTCCCTATAATTGTTTGACATGGTAATGGATAAGATGGTTGAAAAACATACACACACACACACGCCTGCAGGTTTATATGAAATATTGCATGAAAGTTGGAAGTATATTGGTATAGTATAGTAAATGGAATTATAGTATAGTAGTATACCCTTTCAAATGACCCCTCCACACATACACAAGCAGGAGCACACTGAAACATTCATATTCATACTCACAGGTACCCTTACATACAAACTCATGAACACACAGACAGACACACACACACACAAACACCCACGCCCACAAACACACACAGAGAAATGCCCTCCAAACAACCCGACAGATCCTTACCAATGGGCGGAGCTTAGCATCACTGCCTTAAAACAAACCTCCCTGGCCTGAGGGGTAGGTTTCTATGGTGACAAAGGGGTGGGTTTCTATAGCAACAGAAGGTTTGGTCTCAATCTCCCACTCCTCTCTAAATTTAGACTGTTCCCCCCAGGCACGTGCGGACGCACACACACACACACACACACACACACACACATGCATGCACACAACAGGTTAAATCATATACCTTCTCAGCCTCGGCACAATCATCAGAGTTCATGAGGGGCATGAGAGCATAACAGGATAGATGAACAGAGAAAGAGAAAAATACAAACAAGGAGAGAGAGAGAGAGAGAGAGAGAGAGAGAATGAAAGAAATATATAAGAAAAAGGGATTGCAGAAGGAATTGCAGAGGGATTGATGAGATTTAAAAGAAAAAATGGAGCATGAATACTCCATCCATTCATACATACACAAACACATACCATACACACACACACACACACACACACACACACACACAGACAGACACACACACATGCCGCACAGACACAATTTCTCTCATACACACACATACACCCCAGGGCCAGTTCAGGACTCCCGCTTTGCTGGAGTAATATCTCCCAGCATGCACTCTGATGGGCAGCAGAAACAATCCACAGGGGGTGGAGCCTTCTGATCTCAGGGGTGTGAGAGAGCTAAGCTCCCTTGGGTGTGTGTGTGTGTGTGTGTGTCTGTGTATGTGTATGAAAGAGGTTGAAAGAGGTAGAAATCAGGTGTAGGTTTATGATGTGTGTGCGTGTGTGTGTGTGTTTAATTAGTTAGTTTCCCTTTTACAAGATTCATTGCCCAGCCCTTTACCCCTCACACCCTCCAACGTGATGCACGCACATGTGTAAAGGTCAAAGGTTGACCATCTGATGAAAGGTCAAGAGGTCTTGTTTAGATTAGTCTGGAACCATAGGAGGGTCATTGTCTTTACTGGTAGTACATGAAGTTAAAGAGGATTTACCATTGGCTCATCGACAGCAGTGTTTATGGTGATGAGTGTGTATGTTAGCTGTGATAAGGAAGATGTTCGTGAAATTAAACAGACATCAAAACACAATGAACCGAACAATGGGGATGCAGGGCCCCATACAAAATGGGATGGAGGGAATGAGGGGGAGGTAGAGAGAGAGAGAGAGAGAGAGAAGGGGAGAGAGAGAGAAAGGGACAGGTGATTTTATCTCTTTTTCCAATCTCTCAGGTCTGATTGCTGGGGACACATAGAGGGGAAAGAGAGGAAGAGAATGGCAGTGAGAGAAGAGAGAGGAGGATGGACTGACAAAGAAATAGAGATGAAAAGAGGAGTTTTTATCTGCCATTGGTGTGTGTGTGTGTGTGTGGGTGGGTGGTTTTGGGTGTGTATGTGTGTGTGACGGAGAGTTAGAGAGAGAGGCAGGTTGGGTTGTGTTTTCTTTGGCTCTGATATGTGTGTGTGTGTGTGTGTGTGTGTGTGTTTGCGTGTAGAGAGGTTGGCTTGTTTTCTTTGGCTTTGATGACTGCATCTAATTTTGTCCAACAGGAAGAGGAAGAGAACCTGATCCAGCTAAATATAAACCCAACCCAATGGTTTGTGTGTGTGTGTGTGTGTGTGTGTGTGTGTGTGTGTGTGTGTGTCTGTGTGTGTCTGTGTGTGTCTGTGTGTGCGGTATGTGTACAATCAATACAAACCCCTCAGTCTAGCTGTGTCAATAGCTTCAGACAATTTTGGTCAGTGTGTGAGGCTGGTGTGCATTCATCTGGCTTGTACAGTGTTTCATTTGAACACACACACACACACACACACACACACACAGACTCACATTCATAAAGCCTGCTCTACTTAGCTTCAGGGTATTTCCAGTTATTTTAGAGGACCAAACAGACTGACATGGATGGATTGATTGAGTGCAAATGTGCTAATGGGAAAGAATGGGATGATACTAACAAGAAAGAGAAGAGAAAAAAGAGAGGGTGAAGGAGGAAGGAAGACATTTGGATTGAGAGTTGGATGAATAGAAGGAGAAAGCAAACAGGGAGGAAGAGACGAAAGTAGAAGGGACAGAGAGGAGGCAGACAGAGAGAGAGGGGGAGAGAGAGAACAGGGACTGAGAGAAAATGCAGAACAAGAGAATGCGAGAGAGAGAGAGAGAGAAAGAGCGCAGAGTGCTGCAGTGTCTGGTGATTTAGTGTTTAGAAAGGGCTGGCTAGAGCTTAGATTTCCTTTGGCAATCATGATCATTTAATCATACCAATCACCAGAGAGAGATGGAGACACAGAGGGAGAGGGGGGAGAGGGAAAGATGCAAACAGGAGAGGGAGAGAGAGAGGGAGAGATGGAGAGCAAAAGATGCAAACAGGAGGGGGAGAGAGATGGAGAGCAAAAGATGCAAACTGGAGAAAGAGTGAGAGAGAGAGCAAGAGCAAGAGAGAGGGGGGGAAGGTGCAAACAGGAGAAAGAAAGAGAGAGATGGAGAGAAAAAGATGTAAACAGGAGGGAGAGAGAGAGAGATGGAGAGCAAAAGGTCCAAACAGGAGAGAGAGAGAGGGAGGGAGAGAGAGAGAGAGAGAGAGAGAGAGAGATGCAAACAGGAGAAAGAGAGAGAGATGGAGAGGAAAAGATGTAAACAGGGTGTAAGAGTAAAATGGGGATATAAAAGGGCTTCTAGTCCCTGTATTAAGTGTGAATTAAAAAAATGGAACCCATTAGCAGAGAGAGAGAGATGGAGAAAGAGAGGGGAGAGAGAAAGAAGAGAGAAAGAGGAGAGAGGAGAGAGAGATTGAGAGCAAAATAGGCAACAGGAGAAAGAGAGAGAGAGAGTAAGAGAGAGGTAAGGATGCAAATGGGAGAAAGAGGGATTGAAAGATGCAAACAGGAGAAAGAGAGAGTGAGAAGGAAAGATGCAAACTTCAGAAAGAGAGAGAGAGATGGCAAGGAACAGATGCAAACAGGAGAGAGAGAGAGAGATAAAGAGAGAGATGCAAACTGGAAAGAGAAAGAGAGATATGGAGAGGAAGAAGAGACAGAGATAGATGGCAAGGAACAAATGCAAACAGGAGAGAGAGAGAGATGGAGAGGAACAGATGCAATCATGAGAGAGAGAGAGAAACACAGAGAGAGAGATGGAGATGGAGAGGTAAAAAAATGCAAACAGTAAAAATGGGGAATAATAGAGCAGTCTATTCCTATACATTGAGTGTGAATGGAAGAAATGGAACAAAAGATGGCTTGGAAGTGGATGAGATGAGAGGGAGAGAGGAGAGGAGAGAAGAGGAGAGGAGAGAAATTAGAGGAGAGGAGAGGAGAGGAGAGGAGAGGAGAGGAGAGGAGAGGAGAGAAATTAGAGGAGAGGAGAGGAGAGGAGAGGAGAGGAGAGGAGAGGAGAGGAGAGGAGAGGAGAGGAGGATGCATGGGAGGGGTGGACATGAGTGAAGGGAAGATGAAGAATGGAAGGGACAGTAAGGCAGATGGCTAAGCTGCTTCTCAATCATCCTTTATAAGGCCTAAAACACACACACACAAACATGCATACAGTATAATATAAACAGCCACACACACTCACACATACAAACACACACACACACACACACACACACACACACACACACACACACACTGCATAAAAACAACCAGACATACTTACACATACACTCAGTACATAGATTATCATGTGTGTGTGTTTGTGTTATATTCTCGTGTGTATGTGCACTAAGGAGCGAAAGACAAAAAGGACAGTCAATAGAAGAGAGGGAGGGAGGAAGAGAGGGGGATGAAGAAGAAGCTGAGTAAAGAAGTGAGGGAGGAGAGAGAAGGAGAGGTTGGATGAAACTGCACATTACTGTGGATAAAACTGCACATTATGTATGTGACAGAGTGTTTTTCTTTACACATCGTCTTAACAAACATGACGGCTTCACAACAACGGTTGAGAAAAGAATCCCCACAGAGGCACTCACTAAAAACACTACTCTAGATGGAAAAGGGAAATGTGCAGATGTGCAAAACGCCATTCTCATTAAACACACCATATGCACACAAGGCAAGATAAAAGAGAGAGAGAGAGAGAGAGAGAGGGAGAGTGAGAGAGAGAGTATGCAAGAAGTTTAGTTTCATAGTCACTTTCATGGTTAAATGACTCATTTGAAAGCTCTTTCGGCTTCTCCTGCGGTCTCTTGGCAAATTTATCATGCTTGCAAGATGCACTGTCACCCCACTACTGGACGAAAGAGAAAGACACTCATGTACTTGAGCTTCGTCACTCCACCTGTCAACATAACTCTAAAAATTATCATTGCTAATTCCTTGTTTAGGTTGCAAATTCACATATATTGGCAAGAATTAAGTTACAACAAATAAACTGGTGACTGTAGAGGGAAGATCTTAATTCAAAACCTTT
>JAIFZK010000020.1:7432500-7455000 GCA_027481765.1 Tenualosa thibaudeaui | reverse complement strand
GATCACCAACACAGTGTTAAATTTCAGCTTTCTCAAACCCCCAGTGTAGCCTATTAGCACTCACTCTCATCCCTTTTATCTCTTGCTCTCCCTCTTTTCCTCTCTTCACACACACACACACACACACACGCACACGGATTAGGGAATGTGTGTACTGAAAACGGGGGCAAAGGGGGCAGGGAGAAAGCTGAAAGCCCCGAGTAAAAGCCGTGGAGCTTCAAACATAATCACGCGCTCAATGGAGCTCTAATGAGCATTTAGTGGCGGCTTGATATGGATCAGATAGCCTGGTTGCTACCATGTTAGCTGAAACGCTAGTGTGCTGGGATAGCCTGGCTGCTACCATGTTAGCTGAAACACTAGCGCGCTGGCATATCGTGGCTGCTACCATGTTAGCTGAAATGCTAGTGTGCTGGCATTGCCTGGCAGCTACCAGATTAGCTGAAATGCTAGTGTGCTGGCATTGCCTGGCTGCTATCATGTTTGCTGAAACGCTAGCATGCTGGTGTCATTGGCTAGAAGGCTAATGAGAAGAGTAGCTAACAAGAGAAGGAGCATTACGGTATTGGTTAGGCCAAGAACCTGTTTGTTGAGGCCCCAGTAATTGCTTATTTACTAAGGACGTAAGTAACTATTCACGTACTCACACACTTACCATTCGGTAAGCTTCTTAGAAATGACTGTTGGTGTTAAGACTAGAAAGTCTGGAATGGCATTTAGATTTCAGACGTGCAGATTGCCCATGCCACTGTGTGTCAGACAAATCTGGTTAAGAGTGCTCATAAATTGTCTGTCTGTCTGTCTGCATTTGTGTACCCTCACAGTGGCCTATATTTGAAATGGGAACGATTTAACTGGAATTATCCCCTCTTCTCTCGCTCTCCCTCTCTCGTTCTATCTCTCTCTCTTATTGTCTCTCTCTACAGGTAAGGTGCGACCCTGCAGCGAGGAGTATAAGCGCATGCCGCCACCGAAGCCTCGCCGCAGTCCCAACACGCAGCTCAGCACCTCTTTCGACGAGTCCTACATGCGCAACCATGGCGACCCTGCGCAGCAGAGGCCTCCATCGCAGGGTGGCCGTAAGGCATCGTCGCAGACCCAGAGCCCCGCCGTGGACACGGAAGACGAGGAGGAGGAGCCTGTGTACATCGAGATGGTGGGTAACATTCTGCGCGATTTCCAACGGATCGCCGCCGCCGCAAATAGTGATGGAGACTTCGGCGACAGCCAAGAAGACGACACAGGAGAGAGCGTCTACGAGGAGATGAAGTATCCGACTGCAACGGCAGTGTCCACTGCAGAGCTGAGCGGAGGTTTGGACTATGCTCCGGCGATGCCTGGGGCCACAGCAGAGGAGGCATTGGCTGCCGCCATGATGCTGACGGCGGCCCAGAGCGGGCGATCGTCTTCAGGCTCGGGCTCATCTCCTGCATGTGGGACGCCGCGGGGCTCCCTGTGCGACATCCCTGCGCCCTTCCCCAACCTGCTGACGCACCGGCCGCCACTGCTTGTGTTCCCGCCTGCTCCGGCCCAGTGCTCGCCCAACTCGGACGAGTCTCCACTCACGCCCCTGGAGGTGGCCAAGCTTCCCATCATGCTCGAGGGCTACCAGAAGGGCGGAGGGGCTTCTCCCACGGTGGCAGAGGGAGGCCAGCCACCTGCCTCTTCCTCTTCCTCCTCGTCCTCCTCTCACCATCATCACCATCACCACCACCACCACCACCATCACCATCGGCACCACCGCAAGGGCAGCAAGGACCTGACGTCATCGTCGTCCACGGCAACCATCACCGCCTCGGGTCGCTCTTCGGCGCCACCACTGCCCTCAGCCCTCTACAAGAGTCCCGCCCAGTCCTCTGCCCACGGCTACCCACGGAGCCACTCAGCATGCCCATCGCCCGTGAGCGTGGGCCGGGCGCTCACGCCGCTCAGCCTGAAGCGGCCGCCACCGTACGACACGTTGCTGGCGCAGGGCCACTCGCACACGGGCAGCATGCCCCGCAGTGCCTCCACCACGCCGCATGGCGGCTCTAAGCTGGCCGCGTCTGCCTGTGTGCATGGCGGCTCCATGCAGAACGTTTCCACTGCCACGTCTGCCTCCGTGGCAGCAGCGCAGGGAGGTGGACGATCGTGCCGGACCCCCACCAGTCCATTGGACGAGCTGAGCAGCCTGTTCACCTCTGGGCGCAACATGCTGAAGAAGGGCTCGGCTAGTGGACGCAAGAGCAAGGAGCCTGGAGAAGGTGAGTTGTGTTAATACACTGTGTTATTACTATGTTGTAAACACATTAATACCATCACATGATCTGGTTATTGCACTTTGTATGTTGCATGTGGAACTCATAAACGTGGAATTGGTTGGTCTGTGATTACTGGATTGGATTTTGCTATTTCTGTTGGCTAATACCTAATGTGCTACTGGTTATTTGAGATAGCTATCAAATTATAGTACTATATGCACGGCTCAAATGGATTATTGTATAAATAACTTAAAACAAAAAAATGTATCCTTTTTAAACTACCTAAAGTATATTTTAACAGTATGAGGTTCTTCCCATACACCATGAAAGATCATGATATCATTTAGCTGGGAGGGAGAATTTTAGCATGTGTTACTCTTAATTCATTACTGACTGCAGAGGAGCAGACAATAACATTATACACGTAGAGACAAAGGCCAGACCTTTCAATAGTTACACTCTGACAGACATCCCAGAAAAGATAGAGGCGATTGGCTGACCTCAAGCAAAATTACAATAAAAGACCAATCACTATATCAGACCTGTGACTGACTCTGTGGCTTACCAATGAAATGACCTAGAATTTCATCTCTGGTGAGCAGTGGGCAGGGACAGTGAGGCTAAATGAAACATGAGTATATCTTCTCTCAGGCTGGTTCTCCTCATTGAAATAAGCTTCAGCCTGTTTCACCTGTGCAGTACGAACATACCTTGATGTGACATGACGTAAAATAAACGATCTGCCACTGAGTCAGACTGATGGCCTGTCATGGCATAGCAAATGCCTTTGACGCAGCGTGACAAATATCTGTCAGAGTATTCAACATCTTGATGTATGAAGTGTAAGATTGGTGGCGTTGGGTGAAATCTATCAGGCAAACTGTGACATTTTTGTCGTGCGGTGACGGATCTGTGTGCTATCCGTGCCATGCCAGTGGCATGATCAGTGTTATAGTCTTTCATATGTGTGAGAGAGCGAGACATACTGTTTATTTGTAAT
Source organism: Tenualosa thibaudeaui (assembly GCA_027481765.1). Lineage (NCBI taxonomy): Eukaryota > Metazoa > Chordata > Actinopteri > Clupeiformes > Clupeidae > Tenualosa > Tenualosa thibaudeaui. The sequence continues at coordinate 7,451,760 of JAIFZK010000020.1, read as the reverse complement.
GGTTGTGTCTGGCAGCTGCGCATGGATTGGAAGAAGGGGTATTTGAGTTTTTGTGTGTGTGTGTGTGTGTGTCTGGCTGTTTTCCAGGTGTCATAAAGCATCAGGCATATGTGTGAGACAGCGAGAAATGCTGTGGATTGGAATAAGTGTGTGTGTGTGTGTGTGTGCACATGTACGTGTCTGAACTCAGGTGTGGATATGCGTGTTTATATGAAATGGTGGCAGGTCTCCTTGTGAAGATTGTGAGTCTTAAAGCACAAAATAGGGCCTTTCATGTGATTGAAATGTTTGTGATTGTGTGTGTGTGTGTGTGTGTGTGTGTGTGTGCATGTGTGTGCATGTGTGTGTTTCTTGAATGAGGTCGGCAGGCTGCCAGGGACTTCCTAGGTGTTTGAAACAGCAGTGCATCCATGTGATTGAACATCTGTCTGTCTGTGCATGTGTGTGTGTTTGTGTGTGAGTGTGCATACATGTGTGTAAGGAATCGGTTAGAAGTTAGGACTGTGAGCATGCCTTTTGGTTCTTTTTTGTGTGAATGAGAGAAAGCTTTGATTTTCATCTATAACTCCCATCACCCTTAGGTGCATCTGTGCATAAGAAGATTGTGTGTGTGTGTGAGTGTGTGTGTGTGTGTGTGTGTGTGTGTATGTGTATAAATATATATATGTGTGTGTGTGTGTGTTTGTGTGTGTTGAAGTACACTTTGGTTGCAGATTAAAAATTGAGCGATCAGCCCACGCACAGCCTGTGCAACACACCCATAGACTGAACAGAGGGAGGAAGAAAGAGATGGATGAAAAATATGAGATAAAAGGAAGGGAAGAGTGTGTGTGTGTGTGTGTCTGTGTGTGTGTGAGTGTGTGTTTGCTTGGCAGACATAAGGCAGAAAAACAGACAGAGACTGACCTATATTCCTCAGTTCATTAGTTGAGTCTCTTAATGCAAATTCAGTTGATTAGCATCTGTTTGTGACATGCACTATAATGTGTGTATATATGTGTGTGTGTGTATACATGCGAGGACTGTGTATCAGTGAAAAGGTCTGTGCATTGAATAGTGAAATCCCAACAGAAACACCCAATATCATATACATACGCACACAAACATGTGTGTTATATGTGTGTTGGGTTGCTGTAATAATCAACAGTTTAAAAATAAATCAACAACTATTTTAGTAGCTAATTGATTAATTAGTCATTAGTATCTCAGAATGCTCTGACTACGGTTTCTTACACTTCAATACTTACAGTGTTTCCATACTTTGCCATGAGGCAAGTGTCTTTAGTGTGACAACACAAGAAATTAGAGGACACAATTTTGGGCTCTGGGACACTAAAACTGCCACTATTTTATAAGTTTAGCATGTATTGAACCTGAACTCACACACACACACACACACACACACACACACACACACACACAGAGAAAGAGAGAGAGACTCACCAACAAATTTTTGAAAAGACCTCTTTTTGAAAGATGCCTATATGAATAGTACAGAATCAGCAGATTGTGTGTATCAGAGGAGAAAGTGAACTGAGAGTGTGTGTGTGCAAGTGTGAGAGTGAGAGAGAAGATGAGAGAGAGAGAGCGAGACATAGTGTGTGTGTGTGTGTGTGTGTGTGTGTGTGTGTGTGTGTGTGTGTGTGTGTTGCCTGTCAGCCATACTTAGGCAAGTGCATGACAGCACAGCAGAATCGCTGAGAAGAGAATGCTTCCGTGACAAGCCGCCTCCCCATCGCCACCTCACAATAGATGTGTGTGTACGATATGGCACTCCTGCACACTGTGCACCTGTCTGTGATTCTGCATCTGAGTATGTGAGTATGTGAGTATGTGAGTATGTGAGTATGTGAGTGCATATATACTGTAAGCTTACGTGCCCCGGCAATGCAAGTGCGTATATACCGCTGTCTGCTATATGATCACACTGCGGACTTGCACGCCAGCAACGTCAGCACTGCAGAGAGAGGGAGCATTAAACTGCCGGACCCCCTCATCCGAGTCCCTCTGCAGTATCCTAACAGCACTTGGACTCTGTGGTCTCTGTGGTCCACCACAGCAGCAGCAGCAGTAGAAGAGAAGCCCCACACAGACCTCAGATCAGGGCAGAGAACGCTCAGACAGGGAGCTGCTATATAAATGATAAATGCCTCTGAAAGGTCTTTAACTATGACAGCGGAACAGAGCACCCACAGTAGATTTTAGTGTATGTGAAACGTCTGACATTGTAAGTGAGATATGGGTTTTGCAAGTGTGTGTGTGTGTGTGTGTGTGTGTGTGTATGCATTAGTGTCTGCGAGTGAGTAGGGTTTTGTGGATGACAGCCTATCCTTGCAATGACCTAAATGCTTGATTCAGTTATGCCATTTGGCAATTAACACATGCATGCGTGGACACTCTGCTGCAGTTCTTCTGAGCCACTAGACTTGGACAAGTGTCTGGCTGGCTGATGCACCATCCATCAAAATAGAAAGATAAAAATAACTTCAAAATACACAAACAGAATTATTGCTACCCTTTTTCATCTGGATGAGAACAAGCCTGAAAATTTGTGTGGTGTGTATCTTGTGGTGTGTCTGTGTGCTGGTGTATGTGTGTAACAGTTTGTATGTGTGTGTGGAGGTGTGTGTTTTAGGTGAGTATAAATGCATTGTGTATGTTGACTGTGGGTGGATGTTGTGTAGGCATGGTGTGTTGTGGTGTGTCTTTCATGTGTGTGTAGTGCATGTTTTGATGTGGTGTGTGTGTCTTTGAGTGTGGTGTGTCAGCTATGTCGCCATCAGCCGAGTCTTTTAGACTTTTGGTTATAGTTCACTTGTTGCCATGGCAACGCTGCTCTGAAGCGTAGTCTGACTTTCATGTCATGGTAAGTCATTCATGGCTGTGCTCAGACTGTGTGTGACTCACTTTGCTTACACAGATTACGATTGTGTGTGTGTGTGTGTGTGTGAAAGTGCCACGAGGCTTGCCAAACATGAGTCACCCTCTATATGTTGTATGTGTGTGTGTATGTAGTGCACTTATTTGGCTTTGACAAACAATTCACACAATTCTTTACACTGATGTATGTGTGTGTGTGTGTGTGTGTATCTGAGCCATTTGGTGACATTGCAAGAGACATTATTTGTGTGTGTGTGTGTGTGTGTGTGTGTGTGTGTGTGTGTGTGTGTGTGTGTTGCACATGTTACGGCTCTTGGGTTGAGCAGAACATGCTCTTTGCCAGTGGCTACCAGTATAGCTTGGCATTTAATTCTGATTGGCTGAACTATATACTTTGGGGCATGATAGCAGCAGTACTGGATGCACTGATTGGTTAAAGACCCATGCAACAGCTGCCAATAGAGGTTTTTCACCTACCTGTGTCAAAATGCTCACTGGTAGGCTTGGTAGGCAGCTGGGAGGCTCTAGCCTAGTCATTAAAGTATGAGTAGGAATTACGAGCTAACGTAAACATTGTGCCCCATTAATCTATATGGACTTTCTATGGTTATATTTTTTAAATAAACGGAAAAAAACAACAAACAGGGTGGTGGATATTAGCAGCCTATGTCAAGCTGGTGGTGTGCTTTTATAACACTGTAGTGGGGAAAATGATTCGTTTGACAGCTAATGTTAGGGTTAGCCGTGACCGTAATGCCTGGGAAAAACTATGCTAAATTAACAACATGACAACTTTGCAAACAGTTGTTAACGGTTCTTACAAATTATAACATGGAACTTAAAGACCCAGACTCATTTTGTACATTGCCGCACATGTCAGTGATGAACTTTAACGTAGTTTTAACACTTGTTTTGAACAGATTGCATAGCAAGTTGCATAGGAGATATCAGAGCTTGTTTACCCCTATTATTCATTTCTCTGGTGCTCTGAATGTGCATTAGCTCAACGCTACTAACATAACATATCACTACACATGCACACAACATAAGCCTTTCCTACCTGGTGAACACCAACATTATGCACTATTTCCCCAAAAATGAAAGAGAATAAATGAAACGATCCTAAGTGGATAATCTAAACAGTTTATTAGGAAAAAAATTATATCTCATCTCAGAGATGTCAGAGATCTCAGGGTTATTCCAAGTTCATATGTCCAGCCTACCATTCTGGCTGCAAGTAATCACTCAGTCTGCCTATTAAATAGCGAAGTATATTGTGACAGGTTATTGAATGCTACAGTATGTGAAAGCCTTTCATAATTTTCAAGATTTTACATGTTGGCAGCGATGAAATGATGACATGATATAAACTATAAAAACACATAAACTTCTATTGACCAGCTGGACATTTTGCCAATCAAGGGATAAATGACGGACGTCACAATGGCTCATCATGTCATCAGAAAAACCTCAATAAGCAATGGCTAAGCAATGGAAGCATAAGGCCAGATTTTAATACTGTGTCAACTTGACACAGCATTCGTCAAAATATTCAGATAAATACATGCCCGTACAGGCACAAGCAAACATGCACACAGTATACATAACGACAAACAACAGTACACAGTACACAGTATCAAATGGTGTGTGTGTATGTGTATGTGTATGTAAGACAGAGAGAGAGAGCTGCATTTGGTGCCCTGTTTCCTCTCTGGGCTGTCATTATGGAGGGCTTCCATAAGGGAGTGTGCTAGCGTGAGGCTAATTAAATGCAGTTAAATAGAGGCACACAGCCAAGGCTAATGGAATATCAGCAGATGTGTGCTGTAAGCAGATAATGTGTGTGTGTGTGTGTGTGTGTGTGTGTGTTTGAGCCTGCACATTTCTGGAACCGCATAACATCATAACTAGCAGCAGAGCTGAATGTGGAATAATGGTTTCAGCAAACAGATTGAAATTAGATTGGCCTGCACTGTAGAGTCTGGAAGACAACAGCACTAACATGATGATAGGATCCAATGCAATTAGACAAACAGTAATTAAGTGATGGACTCGTATGACCACAAGTCCATATTAATGTCTATAGGACATACTCATAAAATAGACATGTCAATCAGAGGACGGCTGTGATGGCTAGTTTAGACCTTCCCACTGGGGGAAGAGGTTAGAGTAAAAGCATAACATCACACAATAAACCACGTAATCTCACACGTCCCTAGCTTGACAAGTCAGACTATAACATTAAAATGTATAGTCTGGACATAACCGATCATTACCGATCTGCATGCAGTAGGATAGTGCTAATAGGATCAGAGCAATATCGGCAAAACAGAAAACACTGCATTCTTTGAAACTAATAACTTGCCTTTTTCTGTTCAACTTTCAAGAAAAGCCCAAGTCTAACTCTTCCAAAGTCGATCCCACAGCCATCTTAGTTATTTTGCACCGTCAGTTGCACTGTCACAGCCCTGTCTTTCTCATGCTGAGCCCACCCAACGACTTCCTACACGTTGTGATTGGTCTGACCACGCCTTAGTAGAAGACCTACTGAGGCCCTATGGTTAGACGTACCTAGACGTACCTAGACGCTGAAGAAAAATATTTGCTACCGCTAGGGTATGTCTAGATTTCTTGGCTAACACATCCCCACTTTCATATGATCATTAGACCATCCTATATGTTCTCTCTCTCTCTCTGCCTCTCTCTCTCTCTCTCTCTCTCTCTCTCTATCTGTCTGTCTGTGCTTGTGTGTCTCTAATACATTGTCTTCCTGCTAGTGTTACTGTGCTAGTGTTACTGTGAACCCTAATTTAAATTCAAACCAGTTTCATTGCCATGTGTGTAGCACAGTTCAGCTGAAATGATGACCATATAACTAACACACACACAGACACACACACACACATATACAGACAAACAGAAAGAGAGTCCCGTTAGGGCCGTATGTCAGTAATGGGATAAACTGGATCCAGTCCTTCAGCTGTCCAACTGTACGTAATGCAGAGGGTTATGTTCAATAGCACACACACACACACACGCGCACAAAGACACACACTCACACACACACCATTGCCAGCAGAAATAATTGAAAAGCTTTCATCTGTTAGTAAAGCAATTTCCTTAATGCTTCACGAGCAGGGGAGAACTGTGATGAATGTGAACATTAATGCAGAGAGAGAGAGAAAAAGAAAGAGAGCAAGAGAGAGAGAGAATGATAGAAAGAGAGGCAGAATGATAGAGAGAAAAGAGTGGAAAAGAGAGACAGAGGAGAATGACAGAGGGAGAGAAAAAAGAGAATGGAAGGATGTGAGCAGTGGAAGGATGAAGAGAGAGAGAAAGAGATTATAAAAAAGGCAGGAGGTCAAAAAGATGGAAGGATGGAGGGATGGTGGGAACGGCCATGGCACTGTTAGAGGAAAGGATGAGATGTTGGAGAGGGATAGTGTCCCGTAAGATGTTCAGTGGGTTAATTAGCTCAGTCATCCACAGGGCCTTGTGTAGGCCTATTGATATCTATAAAGCCTTACAGGAAAGACACAAGGCTCCAGGCTCCACACTGACACTCGGCGGAGGTCTGTTGTACTGCAGCCTGTCAGCTTCAAAGTCTTTGTGTCTGTGTTTGAGACAATGTACAAGTGTGACGGTGCAGCTGGGTGTGTGTATGTGTGTGTGTGTGTGTGTGTGTGTGTGTGTCTATGTGTGTGTTAAGACCCAGTGTGAGCGCTGTGTTCTCTCTGACCCCGTTTCTCTGTTTGACACAACTGTCTATAACTGCCAGCACACTGACACCTCTGTCAGCACCATGGGTCTCTGTGAAGAAGTGTGTGTGTGTGTGTGTGTGTGTGAGTGTGTGTGTTTGTAACCCACCAAAGAGAGGACCTGTTTGTGTGAACAGACCGCCCATCCACCAATCATCATCAGACTCCCATCACCAATCTGCTATGATAGCTTCATCACTTTTTGCCTGTATATTGCCTATTGTCTGTAATATGTACACTGGATGACATTTTGGATGACATTGGGAGCTGACTTGGGAGTCACCAGCAGCCAGTAAATGTGATTATGATCCCAATTAGACTTGTGTATATGTGTGAGTGTGTATGTGTGTGTGTGTGTGTGTGTGTGAAATCTTATCCTGTGGTCATCCTCATTTCATTTCCTTTTCTCTCTACCTCCAGCTCTCTCTCTCTATTCCCTCTATCTCCCTATCTGACACACCTTTCTCTCCTCTTTCTATCTGTAGGTGAAAAGAGTCGGAGTCACAGCACCGACAGTAAGGAGCGCTCCCACTCCTCCAGTCGGGATTCGCCGCAGACTCCTCTCGAATGGGATGGCCAATCAGGACAATCAGTCACACCCACAGCCACGCCCAGTCGTCTAGGCCGCTCCTCTGTCAGCCCCACCACCATGCTGGGAGGAGGAAGCTCAGGTGAGAGCTTCACCTTTTTTTTAATCACATCTGTCACGTTAGTCATCATAGTGCTTCACTTCAACAGTTATCACTGTAAAGCTGTCCTATGCTTTGGGATTTTTTTTAAAACCATGGAGCTCCCCCTATGGTCACAATTTGTTTTTGTAACACTAAGTTACACTAAGTTACAAAGAAAGCACAGTATAAGCACGATCGCCATGGGACCGTAGGGGAAGCCAAGGTAGTGAATCCTTTAACCATAGAAGTAACTGAAAAGCTGGTACACTTACCTAGAATTCTTGCATAGTATACCTTTAAAGGACTGATACAACTAGGGCAGACTTGTGTCCAAAAGTCCCATACCATCATAAAACGAGATAGATGAAATTCTATAGAATCTGACTTGTCTTGAACACAGGTCTATTCCACAGACTTGCGTCGTATTCAGTACTTGGATTGCATTGTATTCAGTACATTCAGTAATAAGGTGAAACAAAAAGGTTGGGCTGACATTAGCTGTTCTGGATGCTAATTTGAGTGAATAACTGTACAATGTCAAAAGAAGTTATTTTTGACATTATGTCAAAATTGTTGTTTCTTTTTAGATATTGCTATTTTTAGAAAAGTCAGAGTTCTTTAATGGTCCTAACAACTGATATCCTATGTGTCATATTCTCATTTGCGAAGGATTTATCCAGTGTGTATTAGATTCTGAATTTGTGCGTGTGCGTGTGTGCATGCATGTGTTACAGAACCCAAGGCAGTGTGTAAGCTTGGCCGCTCTGCTTCCACGTCAGGTGTCCCTTCGCCGGTGGGAACCCCCTTAAGACACGCCTCCCCAGATGCATTAGCCAATCAGAGCGCCAGTCTTTGCCAGGTACCACCTTCCTGCGTGCCCGAGTGAGCATGTGGAGTTCCACCTATGTTGTCTCTGTCTGACCTCTGATCTTTCACCTCTCACCTCTGTGCTTCTCTGCGTCCACCGCTGACTTGTGTGCTGTTTGTCAGCCTGTTTTTGTTTGATTTTGGTGTTGTTGTTGATCTGTGTTGTACTTCTTCGGTCCAATTTGCTGTTGTTTGTTTCTGGCAAAAGTCCAGTGGTCTGTTCTTTGTGTTTGGAGTTTGGTCTAGATCAGGGCTGCTTGAGGTCTGGTTCTTGGGTTAAAGTGTGTGAACGAATATACTTCCTTCAGAGCCAGAATGATACAAGCCTGACCTACACCTCTCTCTCTTTCTCTCTCTCCACTTTTGTCATCCTCACCTTCATCACACAAATTAAAACTGCTTCAAATACTCAGTCACACATGTTGTCTGACTATCATACAGCATCAATCTAACAAAAGTTTTCAAAGCTCAGGACTCTCGGTGCCAAAATAACCCTTCAACTTTAAACACAACCTTACCCCACACCCACACTCTTAGAAAAAAAGGCCATTTTAGGTGTATTTTCAATTCAAAAGCATGAATTGAATCTTTGTGACATAGTTCTGTGTGAAGTTTTCAAGCTTCTATAGAAATGCTAAGAGACATTAACAATGTTTAACTGCCTATCATTGTAAATGTACATTACAACCCTTAAGTGTTGTGGACTATGGACAGTTTCTAAGAGTGTGCAAGCATTTACTAACTCTGGAACATACAGCTTTGCATGCATGACCCGCTACTAAACCTAATTACATCCAGTTCTCTTTAGAATGATGTCCTACAGAGAAACTCGGTCTGTAGGTAGTGTTATACTTAAACACAGAACCTTACATTACTCCTTACTTTAATCAGAAAGGTGTCAGTTTGAGACCACACCTATGGAACCAATGTGACCATTAGCCAGTTATGTCCACTAGTTTTATTGTTATTGTTCAGACAACAGGCTCACACAAAAAGCAGAGATTAGTGCACTCTTTCAAATGACCATAAATGTAAATATTTCTTCACAATTTTGAGTGCCTGCTCATTATCTGAAGAAAATTGTGTGTACAGAACAAAACCTTTTGCGTGAAAACCAATCAAACCGACCAATCATCATCAAACACTAACCTCAACTAACCAAAAAAAGCTTTTCCTTTCAATACTAAGTTTATCTTTGCCATAAAAACCCCAACTACAGCTACAACATTAAACACAAATCCAAATCAAAGGCCCATCCTGCTTATAACCCAAACTAACCAATCAGATCACAAGTCTGACCTGCTCATAACCCAAACTTACCAATCAGACCTGACCTGACCATAACCTTAACTAACCAATCAACATTGTTCTCACTTCAAACTAATAACTACATTGTTGTTAATTACACCAATGAGATTACACTTTTCAATTAGTGATGCAAGTTTGTGTACTTTATTCATATTGATGTGCAGTGTATGATATATTGAATTTTAAAGCAATAATCTTTAACTGTGTTTCCACCAAGACAACTGTTAATTGTCTTAACATGACACTTGTAACATTAAAACAACTTTTTTTCACTGGTACAATACATACTAGTAGACCCTATTTAAAAAAACAATGCCTGGCTTAAGACATCTTCGGTCTTGTAGAATATTAGTCTATAAGAAGTAAGCAGTGATTCCGTACTAATTAAACTCCACTTGTGTGTACCACATTTTCATGTTTTACTGAAGTGGTACAAAATGTGTTCACCATTGTGTTTATAATTATATATACAATCATACGCCTAATGGTTATGAAGGTAAGCCCCAACAGTGGTTCAGGACCTTAGATCTGTCAGAGAAGAGGCAAAATAGATAAGAAGAACCGTGATTAAAACAATTTCAGACAAAGTGAATTTTCATCTGTTAAGTTCAAAATGGATGTAAAGAAGACTTCCTCTGAAGCAAAGGAACTATGTGTGGTTCTGTGGATACAGTTGGAATCTAACAACATTATTTATAGGAGAATAGAACAAAACAACAAACAAATAAACTCTTAGAGGAGAATTTTGATGTTTGTGTCATGTCATACACACACACACACACACTACATAGACCTGTATTGATATTGCTTGTGCAGTGCACTTGTATTCAGTATCTGCTCCCTGTCTACATTTTCAAGCAAGTTTTTATTTTTCACAAAATTTCCAACACCATTTATTGAGACAATGTCTCAGTTTGGATGTGAAAGTCACTGGCTCTGGGGAAACCACACACACACAAACAAACACACAGATACACACACTAGTAGATACTCACACCCCACATCACACACACACACACACACACACACACACACACACACACACACACACAAAGACACAGATACACACACACTAGTAGACACTCACACCCCACATCACATAAACACACACAGACACACCAAAAATCAGAAACAACCCAAATGCACACCCTCCCCAAGTCAATGGCTAATTCCATTTCCATTTAGACAAACTATGACTGAAGAATAAAACCTTGTTAAAGCTATGTGTGTCTTCCCCTGTCCTGTGTGAACTCCTATCAACCCATTCTGTGTTCTTATGGCTGTGTGTGTGTGTGTGTGTGTGTGTGTGTTTGTGTGTGTTTGTTGGTTCCATCTGTGAGTGTGTGCCAGATAATGTAATTGGGGGGTAGCACTGTTGCAATGACTGGGTTGCCATAATAAATGCAAACAGACAAATGCATAGTAACTGACCAGTAAATCCACAAAACATGTTCATCAAATTGACAACATTTGTCACACTGCCACCACATGGATGAATACACATGTGGCAATAAATTACTCTTCAAAAAAGATCTTGCTTATCTAGATATCTACATTTACAGAAAAGATCTGATCCAATTGGATACAATGTATCTTCCAATGATTTCTTACTAAAATTTGATTCATCAAAATGTATGATTCACTTATTTCTTTCAGTGAGTATCCATTTTTAAGTCTAAATGTGTACACACACACACATACATGCACACACACACACACACACACACAGGTCTAGTTACGCGCTGCAAATAGACATGCTCATACACATTACTAAAGTGTAATACAAATGCAGTGTGGCTAGGCCTGATAGTATGTCAGCTAGCATTGTGAGATCTCTTTCGTTTATTATCAGTCTCACAGACAACACACTGCACACAACACAATACACCCCGCCTCCCACCGCGAACCCCCAGTCCTCCAGTAGTGTATCTCCACACTCTCACACACAGACAATGATGCATGTGCCCCCCCTCCCCTCCCCAGATCCCCCCCCTAGCTTGGGCGTGTGGGGACAGCACCATGATGGAGATGATCGAGAAGAAGCGCACACTGTGCAGAGAGATCAAAGCCCGCCAGAAACCCCTGGACAAGGGCCTGTGCAAGCAGGAGAGCATGCCCATCCTGCCCAGCTGGAAGAAGGCCAACGGGGGCAAGAAGCATGGACCGCCCCCCTACAACACCCAGACCACCGTCTTCTGGGACACTGCCATCTGACACTAACACACACACACGTGCGCGTGCGCGCGCGCACACACACACACACACACACACACACACACAAATATGTGTGTACAACCCCATACACTCTCACCAAAGCAGGTCTGACACCCACTGATGGACATATGCAGTAATGCACACACACACACACACACACACACACACAAACACACACACACACACAAACACACAAAATACTTGCACACATAGATCCAAGCACTGATGCACACAGAATGGCAGAAGCCCTTGCACATCTAGACAAGCCAAGGGGTGGGAAAGGGTGTGGTTTGCACTGTCTGGGAGCCAATCAGAGCGTGAGAAGTGTGACAGGAGGCGGAGGGACAGTTGTAGCACACACCCTGTCCGACAGATCCGCTCTCCTCGCTTTCTTATTGTTGTTTATATTGAGTATTTTTGTATGGGATTATTGTCTCCAATCTGAAACACGATGCCTAGCATAAGGGGATATTTTATAAATGAGACACAAAAAAAGACATATGGGATGCAAAGGTCATGCAAAGGTTATATGGAGGTGCGACCAAGGTTTGAGATTATTGTAGATTCTAGGGTTGTTTTTTTGTCTGTTTTTTTTTCTTTTGTTGCGATGACACTTGTGTGCATTAAAGGAAAAAAAGAATATATCTATAAATACATATATATCTACATAGACCTATATATTATGGTGAAATTATGTTCAGTGAGAGCACTGCTGTTTTTATGAACAAAGAATCTGAAAGATGAAATTTTCCATATGTGAACTGAAAAGATGAAAGAAGATGAGCACTATGTGAAAACAGGAGTCAGCAAGTTGGTGGAGGGAAGACTTTGTCATCTTAGCTCAGATATCAGAGACTGTTGATGTGGACGGAGGAGCAGGTGAAGGAGTGTGTGATCTCTCTCTTACTGAAACATACACACACACACAGTCATATCAGCTGACCCAGGCCAAACAACTGGTGCTACTCCACACTTAGATGACACCTGGCAACGATGTCCACCTTGACCTTTTGTTCTAACACCTGACATCATCAGGTCACGCAGAGGCCATCAAGGTCATGGAAGTCACCAACAAAGGTCAACTGAACCTCAGCAATGCGTTTACAAGGGAGTCTAGTGCTTCAAGAGAGAGAATTACACCATCAGTGAGGTGTCTGGACTTCATTTACCATGCCACCAGTCCAGTTGCCGACACTGCACCTGCAGAACCATCTACAGCCACGAACCAGTCTCAGCCATCCTGATCTCGTCAATGCTTATCTGAAACCGGCGGAAGCCAGTCTGAACTGGTCTAAAACGGATCTGAGCGGGTCTCCAACAGCACAGTGATTCTTAGAGCCATATACTGTACATGAGCATACTGTGACAGAATGTGATGTCGCCCATGCTTTTAACATGCACTTCCTGTCGCTCTGCCACCAAATGATGTCATAACATTGCCTGAGACGGGGATCTGTGTGTGTATGTGTCCAACCAGTGTGAAATTGTGCCAATGGATTTTGAAATCATGGAATGACGGGGAGGGGGTTCATGTCTACAGCATGTCAAAGTTGTAATTCCTAAATGGCTATGTCGTTCATCATTGGTTGAACTTACTATGTGGTCATGACTGCATGGATGCGTGTGTCATGTGACTGTTTGGTGATTGGCCATTTTGTGTCATGTGATAGACAATGATGCAGCTGGTTGTCATTCTTCAGAGGGACCAATGTGATTGGACATCTGCTCACTAATAAGGGTGGAGTCTGTACAGACTTAAAAAAAAACATACATTACCCATAATCATGTGTAATCTTTACTGAGTGTAGGGACACAATGCTAATCTGTAAACACTGTCCTGGCTTTTTCAGACTTCAGTGGACTAAACATAAACTAAAACTTACTTATCTTAAAATAAACTTAAGACAATATATGTAGTTGATTTAGATGTGGGATAAAGCAAAACCATAAACTATGGTGGCCCTTCAGGACAGGTGTGATATCACTCTCCTGCACTACACGTTTGCACTGCTGTAGGTAGAATGACTAGCATACTAGAGGATCATGGGAATTATGCAGATTGCTCAGGGGATAGACCCATCATAACCCCCAGGTGATTCCCCAGTGCTCCTGCCCCTTATATACCAATGTCAAATCTGTTTCATCAAACCTGCTCTCTCTCCCTCACATGTCCAAATGGGCAGACACACACACACACACTCACTGCAAACAACAATACATACAAATACTGTACAGCTAACATTCAATACTATACACAAATAGTATTACTAATATGCATGCACACACCGTCACACACATACACACTGACATGCATGCTCTTGGCCAGTACATACAGACATGTGACTTGCATTGCCTTGGAGACCAGGGTTCACTGTGACAAGGAGTGGGGATCATCTGTTGAGGGTCAAAGTTCATCAGAGAAGACTTGTGCCAACAGAAGGGCACATACACACATGTGACACAACTGATACAACAACAGCAAGAACCACAACACATAGATAAACAAACACCAATAACATAGTATTTGAAAGAGAGAGAGAGAGAGAGACAGAAATAAAATTAAAGTCAGGTGATACTCAGTAGGAGTGTCAGTGCCCCTTGAAGGTCCTAATAGCATGGTGGACCATCAGGACCAAGATTTGCAGACCTGGCCTGAGTCTGCCTTCCATTTCAGGAGACAGGGGTAACCTTACCATACACTCCACATCTTGGACACTGAGCACCTTTTAGTACAAGCTCTATTCTGATAAATACTGGGGCATGTTTTCACTTCTAAGGACTCAATATGAGGTTCCAGAACCTCTGCTACTAACATTCACAAGTCTATACCAACTATTCAGTGAGAGAAAGATGGGGAGGCCATATTACTGAGATCTTTACCAAAAAGAAAATGTTAAGCCATTGATGCTTTGCCACTTGATTTCTATACCTACTACTGAGAGTTCTGAAGAGCTTCTAGCTTGAGTGTTCACTCACCTCAGCAACAGTGGAGTGCACCCAGAAACATCTGGAATTACCACCCACAGCCCCCCACCCCCCACACCCTTGAGCCCTTTTTTGTACCTTGGAGGGTCTAACAAGCTCGTTAAGCACTAACAAGGAAACCAGACAACGGCTGAAAGGAGGAAGTGTAAATACAAGAACTCTCTTCTGTTTCCGTGGAGATGCCCTCAGCCCCCTTAGAGGTGTGTAACGCAGAGATGGGCTGGCTGGCCTAGATGTGTGAGTGCATGTGTGTGTGTGGGGGGGGGGGTGAGCGGGTCGACTGAGGGTGGGGGTGAGGGGGGTGTTGTCTCCATGCCACGCGCTCCGTGATGTCACCGTCTGTGGTTGTTCTTGCACTGGGGGTGGGTTGGGGTGGGTCTGGGAGTGCTGTTTGTCTGTGTCCGTGTTTGAGTGAGGAAGGGGGTAGTGGGAATCAAGCGCTCTGTTTTACTGTAGCACCACTGTTTCTGTTTTCTCAGAAGAGTTTACAAACAACGAGAAAGAAAAAAAGAATAAAAAAAAGACTTTTCTTTTTTATGCAAGTCATTCCTCCGTGGTCTTGTCTGTTCTGTGGCCTGTGCACAGCATACACACACTCACACACAACAAGCTAATGTGAAGAAACAAACACACACACACACACACATATGCGCATACACACACATACACAAACACACACTTGCACACTTACACACACAGGGCAGTATTTTTCTAAGTGGCCTGGATGACAACGCTTCTAAGCCAAGAAGCCTCTCAGCCTTATGTTGGGTCATCCACTATGCTGCCACTAGGTGGCAGCGAACCACTGCTGAAAGTGACAGTTATTTCCAGAACTGCATGTGGATGCGGGTGTGTGCATGCTTGAAAGCGAGTGCCTGAGTGAAGAGAGAGAGAAAGAATGAGAGAGAATGGATTTTTGTCAGGGTGTGTGAGACCCCTCTCCTGGCTCTATTATTTTCTTTACAAGAACATTCCTCCACCTGACTATAAAGTGTTCCATATGTTCTCTGTCTTTCTCTCTCATCTCTCATTCTCTTTCACACACACACATGCACACACACACACACACACACACACACACACACACACACACAAACAGAGAGAGAGACTATATGAGATCCTGAATTCTGGATGTACAGCAGATAAAAATACAGTTGATGTTCTGCTCTTCTAAATTGAGGCGAAGAGAGGTTAAAGACCAGCTCCTGACACAGACACACAGTAGTTGAGTGGCTGTCTCTTTTGGGCTTTCATGCACCCAGACACACACACACACACACATATACAAAGTGAAATTCTTCATTCAGGCTCCACCATGGCCCCTTAATCCACCCATTTATCAGACTAAATACATGCAGGGATAGTCATTCCACTGTCATGATGTCACCCCTCAACCGCCTGTGTGTGTGTGTGTGTGTCTGGGTGTGTGAAAGCCCAAAAAGACACACAGCCACTGGTCCACTGACACAGCATGTCAACACACTCTTTTATAAAGTGAGTGGAGAGGCACAGTGAGGGCTCTCCGTACCTCTGTGGGTCCTCCCAGACAGGCCACTGTGCCTCTCGCACATCCACTCTGGAGAACTTGGCACTCCGACAAGAACCCTTAGCAGAAAGTCTGTAGAACTACGGTGGAGTCTTTAGAACCCAAAGAAAGGGAATAGGTGCAGTAATAGTGTGTGTGTGTGTGTGTGTTTGTGTTTTTCTGTGTGTGCGATTCAAGGCTTTCATCATTCCTTGTCATCGGATGGCCGGACTCCTTTACTGACCCAACCTGCCATCCTCCCAGCTCGTACACACACACACACACACACACACACACACACACACACACACACATTACAGCCCCCGCTCTGCCCCTCTGTCTCTTTCTTTCTCTAGCTCTCTCTCCCCTTTTCTTTCCCTCTCTTTCCCTCCCTGTGGTCTGAATGGGTCTGTGGCCTTTGATCTAGCTGGCCTGCCACACTGGCTTGTCTCTGGCTATGAGTAGGAGTAATGACCCCAGAAAGACCACTGCAGGGGGCAGGACACCCACACACACACACACCCACACACACACACTGACAAACACTTACACAGACACAGACACAGACACAGACACAGACAAAAACACTCACACTCAGACACATATACCCAACCCTTATACTTTGACCCACAAACACACACAGACACAAACACATGTGTGTAAATATGTCCACACGTACTTAGCCATGAACAAATACACAATACATAATTTGAATATTCACACACACACAAGATACTCTGCCCCCCACCCACCCTGTGACAGCAGAGCATTTATTCTCTTTGCTATTTTAGTCTATCTTTTATCCTCAGGTTTTTGCTTTCAGTTCATTTTTTCTCTCATCCTATTAGGCTTTTGGACATTTCTTTGAAGGGTTCAGACACTTGCATGTGCACGCACACACACACACACATACACTTACACACATTACACTGATGTGACTGGGTTGGTCTTAACCACACCGTGCTGTTGCCTAGTGTTATGTAACGTAACAGACTTTGTACTTGTCTGTGTATGTGTATATGTGTGTGTGTGTGTGAGAGTGAGAGACTGTATGTGTGAGTGTGTGTGCATGTGCGTGTATATAGGTCAGCTGAACTGCAGTCAAGGCGTCAGACTCAGTAATGAATCTCACTGTTTAGTGTTTCTGTTCTTCATCATTACGTCATCTCAAGCTCAAGCACTGGAGGAGGGTGGCCACACACACACACACACACAAACGCACACATACACACACACGCACACACTCCAGATCATAAGCTGAAATGATTGGCCTGGGGTCAGGCTTTCTTTCATTGCCTCATTTAGACCATGAACAACCAAATATTCTTACAGACACACACACAGGTACTTCACACAGACATATGAGGAAATGTGTATGAATCTGTGCAGTTAAGACAGAAAGTTTGTATATTGCATATATGCATCATTAAGCTAGCGTTAAAGTCACTCAGAGGAAATCATGCCCTAACACACACACACATACACACAGACACACACAAAAAACCCTGATATGACTTCAGAGTCACTGTTGCTTTATCCCTGATGAAACTGCCCACTAATTCAAAGGTAACACATACTTACCCTATCAGTGTGTTCTCACACACACTCTTGTCAGGCATTCACAAACACACACATGGGTTGAGAAACGGAGGATATAAACAATCCCAACATAGATAGTAGTTGGTCAGAACAATTTCACTGATCTCTCTCTCTCTCTGTGTCTCTCTCTGTGTCTCTGTCTGTAACGTTTTTCGTTCACTGAACTTCTTGTTGAGAGGTTAGAAAATGGACTTTTTGGGTTTGTCAGGCCTTAACTCTATTGGCTGACACCTTCCTGTAATGAATATCTGCTCCCTTCTTAAACTGTTTTACGCCAGTGTGCACACACATATCGATGTGTGCAAACAGAGGAATGTTTGAATAAAAGTTTGTGGCTTGTGTGAGCACACAAGATATGTTTTTGTAATTGTGTGTGTGTGTGTTTTGTGTGTATGCGTGTATGCGTGCATATACGTGTGTGTAGGCATGCATGTTTTTGTGATTCTGGAAGAGGAAGTGTGTTTGTGGGAGGGTCAGTGAAGGGTTAAAGAGCCTGACTGTGGTGTTGGTATGGGGGTTGCCATGGAAACCTGTGTGGAATGTTGAGACCTGCTGTCCCTGGTGGGGCTGCACTGAGCAGGGGCTCTGTGTGTGTGTGTGTGTGTGTGTGTGTGAGAGAGAGAGAGAGAGAGAGAGAGAGACATAGCAAAGCTAAGGCCAAGGGTAGCACATGCCTGTCGGTCGCCGTGGAAACACTCCCACCTCCCTGAAGAGCCCGCCAAAAGTGCGTGTGGAGCCCATATATAAACACTCACACACACATAGAGTACATAACAAAAGTGTGTGTGTGGAGCACATATATAAACATTCACACACACATGGAGTACATAATGTGCTCCATCTCTGTCTCTGTATGTGTGTATCCAGTAGGCCATAATGCAGCCACCATGCACAGACCCACACCCAAACCCCAACAGAAACATCATCATAAACAACAACAACAACAAAAATCAAACACACAAAATCATCACAGTCTGACTCCTCCTTAATCTGTCCATAACTACCCCTCTCTCTCACTCTCTCTGTCTTCCCACCCTGCAGCTCTGATAAACTGCGTTCTACATTTCCACTTCACTTGAGTTCAGCAAAACAACTCTTCTCTCTCTGTCTCTCTCTCTCTTCCTATCTCTAACTGAGTCTCTCTCTCTCTGTATCTATCTCCCTCATTCAGTCTATCTTAGCCTCCCTCAAGCGACCCAGTTTCCTCTGTGTCTGTCTGTGGCATCTCTTTCAGTCTATGAGTGGATCTCTACCTCTCTCCTCTCCATCCATAGTCAGTGCACACATGAGTTCATCTGACATACACATTCCAATGAATTGTTTACTGTGTTTGTCAAACAAGCCCCTCAAGTCTGTCAATACTGCATTTGCAGTGAATAGATGTAGCCCACTAGTGCTTACCTGGTCACCCACTTATCTTATTTGGTTACATGAGGGAAGTGTGTGTGTGTGT
>JAIFZK010000020.1:7412500-7430000 GCA_027481765.1 Tenualosa thibaudeaui | reverse complement strand
GTGGCCTATTTCCAACCAGGGGAACCTTTCCAGGTCAAACACCACCAGCATGCAGTTTACGCACACACACACCCACACACATATACAGAGAGAGAGAAAAAGTGGTTCAATCCCAGATTTGTTCATGCCAGACCCATATATGTTGTGGCGGTGGTGAGATCCTGTATGGACAAGATATTCACAAGTAGCTGATGGTAAACACTGTGTGTGTGTGTGTGTGTGTGTGTGTGTGTGTGGAGAGAGTGAACGAGAAAGTGGAGAGCAATGCCTGTTCTTGTATATAGCAGGTGAGACTAACGGCAGCTGCAGACAGGTAGACTTCAAAGCGTAGGCTATGACTGCCCGCTGAGCTGACCCTAGAGTCCTCTGTGCATGGCGATAACTCTCTCACTGCATACACAGCAATGACTGCCCACCGTCAATTAGCATGTAGGCTACCAACCATTAGCTTACTTTTCACACTATGTTTGCTTAAGGGCTGTGGACTGCAATTAAAGGAACTACAGGTATGTGAATTTCTGTGGGATTCGAGTCGTCTTGAACGCAGCCTCCTGGTACTCTTTGACTTGACTGCACAGCATTTATTACAAAAGTCACAGGTGGTACCATGTCAAGATTACCAGAGAGCCAAGTAACTAGTCCATTTGCATGCTAGCTTTCATGGAAATCTTGAACAACATAAAGCTTGGGCATTACTGATATCACCAATACGTCAAAACGCTTTCTACACACTTGCAATTTCTAGGTGATTCTTTTTTACCTTTGACACTAAGATAAAACATAGAAAGAAAGAGAGTCTGTGTCTGGGGAAGCTACTGTGCAGCATATACAGGACAGCAGAGGCATATCCGTGTCTCAGTGTCTCTCCTGAAGTAATATGGTTATCCATGGAGAATGTCAAAGGCAACTCTAATCAGTCTATGACCCGGACAAAGCATCTACCAAATGTCACAGTGTGTGTGTGTGTGTGTGTGTGTTCTGTTTGCTTGTAATGTATGTGGGTGTGTGCTCGTGCTTGTATGGTTGAATGAATGCATGCTTGTGTGTGCATATTTGAGCACTGTATGTTTTGGCACATGTCTACCAGTATGGAGTCACCTCTTAAATATTATTCCAGCGCTGACTCAGTGATAGGCATGTGCATTACAATCACAAATCCTTCTCTGCCTATGTATGTGTGTGTGTGTGTGTGTGTGTGTGTGGGTGGGTGGGTGGGTGAGTGTTTATATGTTGCTTTTGGCCCTAACCATATATGTCTTCATATTCTCCCTTCCTCTGTCTTACACATGTACACAAAAACACACGCACACACACACACACACACACACACACACGCACACACACACGCTGACATTACTATCAAACATTCTGTGTGCCACTGTGCCACTGCTGACATGAAAAAGTACAGACTAGTGACATCACTTTTTGTAAGCTAATGATCTTATTAGTGGGTCAGTGTGACATCATCGCATGGTGCATGGTCCATCAGGACACACTCACACACACAAATGCACACACACACACACACACACACACACTTACACACACACACACAATGCAAAGCCAACACTCTACTCTTTATGTCTTGAACAGCAGAGATAAAACAAGAGTGGGTCCCAGAATTATTGGAATTTGTAGCGTGCCTTATTTGGCCAAATACTACTACAGTCAACTCTCTCACTGCCCCCCCCTCTCTGACACACACACACACACAGACACCCACACACAGACACAAACACATCCATTCACTCATTCACACACACACACACACACACACACAGAGAGAGAGAGAGACAGATAGAGAGAGAGACAGAGACCCACACACAGACACACACATACACTTTGATCCACATAACACACAGCCTCCTCTCCCTATCTGTCTGGCTGTTCCCCCCATCACTCCCTACGCCTTCATTTCCTTACACAGCTGTGCACACTATCTGTATGGCCTTATGTGGAGAATTAAAACACTTAACAAGACACACACACACACACACAGACATAAATAAATACAGCACCATAACTACAGATCCCTCTTGCACAGGGCATATGAGGAACTGTAGTGTGAAATAGAGGTCAAAGACATGAACCCATGAACCCATCACAAACATGTATGTATTTAATATGTACATACATTGTAAATGCAAAATCCATATAGGGAAGGTTTGCTGATGACTCTTAAACCAAAACAAGAGATACAAATAACCTTGAGGTGCATACATACACACACACACTCCCATACATGTTGTCCTCTATGTCAATGGCCATGGACACTATAATGTTTTGGTTGGATGTTCTACATCTGTGTGTGTGTGTGTGTGTGTGTGTATGTAATGAGGCTAAATCAAACAGTGTGAGGGCTGGAATTTGCAGCTGGGTTTGCTGCACAGATGTACCAAGTACCAGACAGATAAATATCACACACACACACACATACACACACACACATATACACACACACAAACACTCTTTCATATTGAATAAGTGTCACTTCCTTGTGCGCACAGATGGGTGTAGTGTGTGTGTGTCTGCACGCAACACACAACATGCACCTGACTGACCCCTCTCTTGACACCTCACTGATGTCTGTGTGTGTGTGAATCTCCTGACTAACAGAAAAAAACCCGGACCACCAACCCCTCCACTCCACCCCACCTCACCCCATCCCATCCTGCCTCATGAACCCTGCTGACCCTGGCTGGACCCACTCCCCTGCACAGACACACACACACTCCCCTTTCAGTGGCCTCTGTGTCCCTGTGGCCTTGTGCTCCTCTACCCCACGTGCTGCAAACCTACTGTATTTCTCCACGCGGTTGCCTCCCTAATCCATTGTTTACCGAGTCCAGGCCGAGAGCGGCCGAGAATGGCCATCTTCAGGAATGTCCCAGACTAATCCGAGTCACACACGCTCAAAATGAATTAGGCCTAATATTGCCACTGTTCCACATTTTGATGGGCGTCGCATGACCCACTCGCCCGCCCTGGTATTTTTGGAACTGTTTGTACCGGCGTGAGCTTTATAAAGAACGTACACTACTCTGTTCCAAAAGAGCCAGGGCTAAATATAGGTCGCATGGAGTTCTTTCTCGGCCTCTCTGAGCGCAAGTGTGTGTGTGTGTGTGTTGGCCTTCATCACACACAAACACACACACTGGCAAACTCTCGCTGGGACAAAAACACTTTGTGGGATGTTTCCGAGTATGCTTGAAACCTCATTGAACTTGGCCCTTTTATCAAGCAATCAGGCCTCATTTCATTTATCAAAAGTCAACAAAAGGATGTGCCGGCGTAACAGGGTCTGCCATAAATGAGTGACACGTCAGGATTTTTCAAAAAGTGCATTTGAAGTCCCCTTCTTGCCAAAGACTGCCAAACCTGACTGTGGCCAGGGGACTTAACCCAATGTCCTGGACTCACAGATTTACTGTGCTAACAAAGACGTGCTTGAGGTCCACCAAGGCCAACCCTCTGTTAGTGGAAGATGATAGTAATCCCATCTCCCCCAGCTTTAGCCTTGACCTGTCCTTTTATCTCATCTGCCTGTCAAATGCGGAGGTAAAGCTAAAAACAGGATGAAAACACAACAACCGTAGATGGATTTGGCCACATGGGGTTCTTTCATTCACGTATCCATGAAGATATCTTCCATCAAGAACGTGTCAGCTGGTCCACTCGGCACACACGCTAATAGACGAATCAAGGTGTCAGAGAGCGGAACGTGATTGAGAGAAAAGAAACAGATGCCAACCCTCGAGTACCTTTAAAGCTGCAGTAAGCCAAATTGATAGTTCAAGGAAATACTGATCTCACCTCTCTCATCAACATGTTGCGCTCACACAAAAAAACAAGCATGCTACTTGTTACTTTCGGTAATACATTACAATACATTACTTCACAGAGTCCAGAGAGCATTGGTCTTTAAAGAGTCTCTAAATAGTTGTTTGGCAGATAATACATTTGGATCCAATTATAAGTTTAAAAAACATATTTTGAACACGAAGGAAAGTGAAAGATATTATCATCGAATAAAGTCTATTATGGTGCACTAAACAGTAAAAACAGTAGCAGGCGATTTAGTGTGGGGATGCCAGTCTCTTGGAAAGAATCCTAATTGGTTAGCTTTGGCGGCAAGGCTGCAGGAGTTCCAACCCAGAGTCAGTTTTTTATTTTCTCTTGGCTCTCTATTGTGGAGATGAGATCACTCCAAATAAAGATCAGTCTTTTTTTAAAAGTCCTATTCTTAAAATAAAAAAAATCAATGCCTGTTTCAAGCCACCTTAGACAATCACGCTTATTCTGTGTTTGCCTTTAATTCCATTCATAAGACAAGGAGGGCACTCACAAGGGAGACAAGACAAAACGAGACAGAGTGATGAAAATGGGCAGGGAACTCTTTGTCCTCCCTCTTTGTCTCTCCTTCACTCCTGTCCTCAATTCAGCACTCCTCCTCCCTGCACTGCATCTTTCTTCTCCCTTCCTTTCTTTCTCTTCTTCCCTCCCACCCTCTCCTTCTCTCCCCCTCCCCTATGCTTCTTTGTTGCTCTCTACCCTTTTACAGAGTCAGATAAGGACACATCTGCTCTGAGTTATCCCCAGACTGTAGTGGGCCCCTTCATACATCGCACACACACACACACACACACACAGACACACACACACACACACACACACACATACACACATATACCCATGCACATTCTATTTCTCCCCACACATACAACCACCACAATTTGTGAACATACGCACCATACACAGAGTATTAAGTTGCTTGGGCCCACATAGGACACACATAAACACATTCACTTCCTCTTTCATGCGGGGTACACACACACGCACACACACACACACACATATACATATACATGATATGCCCCCACAATCCTTTTTGGCAAGCTCTGAGTCTTTCTCTTCATTCCTGCCCCCCCCCCCCCTCAGTTCCATGATCTTAAACCCTGTTAGCCGTTAACTTGATCAACTCCTCATTGTTCTTTCCTTTCTTGAGCCCAGTGTTTTCTTTCTCTTTCTGTACTTTATTGACAGTACAGTTCAAATGATGGACTCTCTATCCCATCTCCAAAAGTTCAGTCCAGGAATGGCGTGGCGTGGCGTGGTGTGGCGTGGGGTTCTGCTCCAACTGTATTCAAGAGAGATCTGCACCTCCAAGAACTTTGGATAGGAAAAGCTTCTTATGGGGACAAAACCCCTAACCTGGTAAACCCTGACAGAGATAACTGAGGTGGTCCTGTGATGTCATGATTATGGGTTGTTGTTTTTTTCCATTGTTTGTGATTGAAGTCTCATCTGAATGCAACTTTGGAAGACATAACGCTCCAAAAACATTAAAATTACTCTTTGAAGTTTATGGTCTTCTAGTTGTAGCCTACCATTACCATTATGTACCATTCTGATAGAGAAGGGAATATGAGGGCTTTGAAGCTAGTGTGGAGTAAGCACATTTTCATATTGGTGTTTTAGAGTAGAGTGGAGTAGGTCAGGTCCTTGGGGACAAGTGTTTTAGAGAGAGAGAGAGAGAGAGAGAAAGAGAAAGAGAGAGCAATGACATATACATGTACAGTATACATGTATGCAGTTTGTGCATCTAGCGCCTGTTAAGAGACCTGGGACAGTGTGTTTGTAGGAGCTGGATATACTTCAGTCATCCATGGGGTCTGTTGTAATGGCCTAAATTATAAATTCATGGGACTGCTTGTTTTTACAGTTTTCATTCCACTGCTGCTGTCTTATTAGTGCTAACGTGTGTGTGTGTCTGTGTGTGTGTGTGAGAGAGAGAGAGAGTGAGAGAGAGACAGACAGAGGCAACGCATGTCTTGTGGGACAGTGAGAATGAGTGTCGCGTGGATCCAGGATAATTGAGTTTGTGGAGAGGGCCGGGGGAGACCTAAGGACACGTCCTCAGAGATAGCCTGTGGAAACTGGGCATCAGAGGACGCGTCCCCAGAGAGTGCCTGTGGAACCTGGGCATCAAAGGTCAACATGACTTAGGTGGGACAGGGAGCTGCCACATTGCAAGCCAACGGCAAGACAGATCACACACACACACATTTTTCCTTGGACACATTTTTCCCTTTCTCCATAGTTTTGTTTCTGTCTGACCTCATTCTCAAACTGCTGGCTTTGTCTGTTTCAGTTTTCAGCTTCTATAACCATGTACACACACACATACCCTCCGCTTCAGACTTGTCTCCACCCTATTATCAGTTAAGGGGGGGGGGGGTGTTATTGGGGTCAACGGGGGATGGTTTGTGATGCACACAAACTTCTTCATACATCCCAATGCTGTGTAGGCATGTGCACTGAATCAAGTTCCATATGCATGCACACACACACACACACACACATGCACACACACAAATGTAAAGGGGGTTCCCAGGGTTCTGGCAATGATCTAACTCGGATGGAACGAAAGCTCAGAGCAGGTCTGGCCGTTCACTGTGTAATTCTTTCCTTCCCCACATACACACAAGCTGCCAACATTGTCTGCTCTCGTACCTGCCTCCTTCATCACTGGAGGAACAAAGAAAAAAAAAACCCAGACAAGCCCTCTCCCTATGGAGAATGGACACACACACATACAATCCTCTACCACTTTAAAGTTCACACACATCCGCTCTCCTCCAGTTTCATCACACACACACACACAATCTTCCAGCACTTTAAAGTTGGCACACATCCGCTCTCCGCTAGCTTCATCACACACACACACACACACCATTCTCATCCACACTTAAGAGTACATGCACATACACACACACATCATTCTCCTCCACTCACACATTAACAGACCACATCTCTTACTCACTCACTCTCTCTCTCTCACACACACACACACAACCATTCTTGTCCACTCACACAGACCACCTTGCTCTCCATCCTCCCAGGCATTCCATTCACTGCTGACATATTAAAACCAGAAAAGAAAAGAGACTAACAGATGGGAGCAAAGATAAACATTTCTACTTTATTACAGACTGGGGGTTTCCAGAAGAGAGGAAGAGAGAGGAAAGAAAGAGAGGAGCACGAGAAAGAGAGGAGACAGAAAGAAAGAGAGGAGGATAGAGAGAGCTAGACAAAAAGGGGTGGGTTGAGGGGGTTACCCTCCCCATTTCCTCTGCTGGTGCACTGTATTTATGTATCAGTCTTTTATACATCTTTGTTCATTCTTTTCATTTCATTCCTTTATTTTTGTACCTCATGCATCTGTTCTTTCATTCATTTATTCATTCATTCATTCATCCACCCATCCACAAATGTGCTTAAAACATTCATTATATCACACATACACACCCCAAACACAGTTAAAACATCCATCCTCCATCTTGTTCTCTTCTGTAGCATTTGTTTTTACATTATATACAGTGGAAAATGTGGTTGATTAAGTATTGTAGAGTTTAGCTTTGTGTTTTTGAGAAACACCCCAAGACTAATCCGGTTACTTCGTAACACAAGCTACTGGAGTCTACCGGATTGGAGAGACACACAACTGTAGCCGGTAGTCAGATTACAGCGTGGACACGCCCCGCTACCCTATAGGGTTTCTGAGAAAACAGAGACCTGGTGAGTTTCTCAGGAGCGATCCTGCTGGCTTCCGAATGAGGGTTGTTTGGGATGGGTATACAGGGCATTACCCCAGAGTGCACTGCAACATTTCTGAATAGATAACCTCTGGAAAAGTAAAATCAAAAAGGAATCGAGGGTTTCTGTGACCCTGACTAGAAAGGAGTACCACTAGGAGGAATTGGCGCTGTCTTGTGTACAAAATGCAGGAGGTGTCAAACATTCTCAGAAACGCGTTAATATTTTTCAGCTCTACAAAGCACTGCCCCCCATTAGACACAAAAAATAAAAACATTTAAAACCCAAAACACTTTAAATACTTGAACTCATAAACAAAACAAAACAAAAAAAAATGAACCACATGCCTCTATTTAATAATTTACAGATTGTTTTGTCAATGTTTTCAGCAGCAAGTGTGACTTTTTAACAACTTATCATTATTATTATTACTGCTACTTTTATATTTTTGACCTGTTGCTGTGACACCATCAGTCACATAAAAAAAATGTTGCTTGCAGCCCTTGCTGACTGACTTCCATGCCTTAATCGCTGTGACTTGCATTGACCTCAAGCCTTTCAATGACCTTCCATTTGGCATAAACTTTCCATATTGCAGACTTTCCATATTGCATACCTGTAGTACCATGTCAAACCAAATGGAGCCACAGAAGACCCATGCTAGTGAGAACCCAGGCATTAGTGTCATTAGGACCACGCAGTGATGGCGGACACGAGCGGGCAGCAGGGGCATGGCTTATCATGTTCATTGGACATGAAATGGGAAACAGCTGGGCTCCATGGATGCGAAAGAGGCATGGGGAACTCTGCTCAGCACTTCAACTAGACGTACCAACCTGTCTTACCTCACACTGGTGAGGCTTGTGGATTAAATAAATAAAGGAGTGAAAGAGTAAAGCTACATCAGAACAGGACTTCAGTGTTTTTGCTTCAGCTCCACAAATCATGCACCTCTCTGAAAACTGGGTCTATCCAAATTTCCCAATCTTCCAACAATGTATGCAAGACTTCTTTCAACTAACTCCCAACGTTTGATCGAAATATGAAAATCTGTTGCAATTTTAGCCACTGAAACCCAATAGAGTTGAGCTGAGGTCAGTGATGACTGCAGCCCTGTGCTCTAAATGAAATGTGGTCAATGTTTGGAGCCCCGTGCGGCATCTTGGATGGGCTTCCCCAGGCCGTGTAGATCTAATGACTGCTTCTGTGGCCCACTTACAAGGCGAACATGAACACTTGGTGAAGCATGCACGCAACACAGCCACTGGTCCTCATCCTAGGCTGTCTCCGACTGGAAGACAAGAACACGGGTGCTTGGCACAACCGCGCAGCCAAACGAAATGGCCGTTGTGTTCAGACAGACACAAGCGACACGGCAGAAAAGCTTTGTTTTGTGAATGACTGTGGATATAGACACAGGTGAGCACCAGCCCACCTGGCGGGAGTCTCTGCGTGATATGTTTCGTACCTGTGCCTGGACAGGAATAATCATGCTTGTGCTCGACAGAGGTGCATAGGCTTGGAAGTTGAATGGGGGAAAACCAAAACAAAAAGAACAAATAAACAAACAAACAAAAAAAGCATTTGATGATGACAAAAGAGACAAGAATATAACAACCATCGGCTGAATATAAAATCAAAATGTATACGGATATATGCAATTCCCTAAAGTAGAGGGAGGGAGAGAGAGAAAGAGGGATGTACAGCAGACTCTAAGCTCTGATGGCTTCTGCTGTTGAAGGCTGAACAGGTCTATGTCCATGTCTGAGCTACTGTACGCTACCACTTGCTGTAACAGTATGTTTGGCCAGCGTGAATGAGATTTCACAAAGGGTCACAGTGACTGAGACGGTGAGTGTGTCAGTCTGTACCTGTGGGCATAAAAGTGTGTAAAAACGTGCATACAGTATATGTGGGTGTACCATATGTGTGTACCATTGAGTACCTGTGTAAAAGTGTATTCACATACCCTGGGGTGAGCAAAGGTCTCCACCCCTTTTGACTGTAAGTGTGGGTATGTGTGGGTAGCTGCAATGTACCGACTGTGTGTGTGTGTGTACATGTATGCATGTGTAACACAAACAGCCTGTGCTGTTCAGTTGAGTTAGGCTGAGTGTATGGAAGTTGCCACTAGGTCACCCGATGCCGTCTGAGGTCCAGGTCTGTAGTGAGGTCCAGGGTTTGGCTGAGGTCCAGAGGTTCTTTACTTGTGCAGGTTTGGTGCTGTGGTTGATACTGCTATTGAGGTGTGAGGAGTCTTTGATGAGGTCCAGCTTTAAGGAGGCAAAACTGGCACTGCAGGAGACCGAGTCTAACTGCGAGGTATGGTTGGTGAGTACTGGTTTTTTCCTGTTACAGTCTGGTTGTGGGCACAGTATGAAAAGGGTGTGTGTGTGTTTCTCTGTTGTGGTCCAGGCTTTGTGAGGTCGGTATGTGTGTGGTTTTCCAGAGGTCCGGTTGATGGGAGTCTCACTTGGGATGGGTTATGTGGACACAATGAGTTCTCACATCCAGATCTTTCATTCTAAGGCATGGGAAAAGAGAAGGAACAGGTTTAGATAATTTACAAAATACATCCAAGGGAACACACACACACACACACACTGATTTGTTTAGTAGAAGACAGCTTGCAGATCACATTCAATATGCATACCCTGAGATGTCATACAATAGGCCACTTTCACAAGTATATTAACTAAATGCCAGATTTTCACAAAGCACTTTTCATCATGAATGTACAAACAGAACCTGATGAAGTTTACTGGTGCAAGTCAGGATGAAAGGCCTTTACTCTCTTGATCTCATACATATCAAAACACATGTTAATCATTTGACAGACACCTCATTTGGCATTTACTTCTCTCTCTCTCTCTCTCTCTCACACACACACACACACACACACAGGTGCACATCTAGTGCCCATGAGCAAATTCTTTCAAGCTGCAGCCCTTACTTTCTGAAACCAATCTAACAAGCACATCCCAGTAAGCAAGGGGGACTGTCACCATGGAAATGGTCAACAGCTTTTTGGCCAGACAGCTGGGGAGGGCCAGGCCTCTATGACATCATGGCCTTTATTACATCACCACCTGGCAGGGCCAGACGTCGCTCCTTCTCTTCCTACCACTCGCTCTCTCCTCCTCTACCCTATGTGATTTCGGGAAATGTCCTGTTCCCGACTTCTGTCCTTAAGCGCTAATCTACTCAGACACACACACACACACCTAACTCTGTCTCTCTCTCTCGCACACACACATACACACTGAGCACACACACATACACACTGAGACAGCCTAACTCCCACACACAAACGCAAACACACAGACAGACAGACAGACAGAGACACACGGGGCCCTGTGGTGTTTTTGTTATGCAACCATACTCCTGTCTGTGATTAGGAGATCAAAGCCAGGACACAACATTCAGTGGTACACACACACACACACACACATAAAAACTCTCACTGCATGCCCATGCTACACATGTGTCCCCATAAGTGGCACCATATGTGAACAGGTGTACACGTGTGTTTCATTATTTGGGTATGTGTGTTTACATATGCATTCGTACCTATGCTCTCTATTTCTGTGTGTGTGTGTCTACCTGTGAGTGTTCTGAGTTGTTGTGCGGTATGCAATGTTCTCTCAGTTACTGATGGACATTTTTCTGACAGCTGCTTTCGTGGAATCCAGGTCAAGTGCATTCTGGGTAAGCGACAGCAGCAGCGTGTGTATGCCAGGGCATGAATGTTTAGATGTGAATGCCAATGAGAGAAAGAGAACAGGGAGAGAGTGAGACAGAGAGGGAGAGAAAACGGAAGAGAGAGAGAGAGGTGTTTCCATCACTTAACCTTTCTTCTTCAAGTTCAAGACCACAATTGGATGCATGTATAAGTTTCTGTGAATTCCTGCGAGTTTGTTTGAATGTGTGTTTAATACACTGATAGAATTCTAGAAAGGGTAACAGCATGTTACTCTTCAGTACAGAAGCTTGCATACTGCCCACACCAATCAGTCTACCCTGACAGCAACTAATCACAGATCAACAAACAGCTGAGGGCCTCATGGTGGAGCGTACAGAGTGGGCCCCATCGCGGAGCTGGTGGTGAAGAGAATAGGCTCTTTCTGGCACACAGCTGGGAATCAGTGGGCCTCAGCTTGCAGGTAAACAAAAGTGGATCTCAGTTGTGCGTACTAAAGAACACAGTGTGTCTAAATACTGAGCAAAATAGCACACTGAGAGAGCACGTAGGAGTGGGAGAGTGCTTTGGCATGCAGCTGCAAAGGGGGGATGGGGGGGGGGGGGGGGCAAAGCATAGGCCTCAGCACACAGCTGGGAGACCGACGAGTCTTTCAGCCAGAGGAAAAACACACACAGACACACACACACACACACACACACACAAAGCCTGAACCATCCCTCCAACTTACTCCCACTCAGTGAAACCTCAGCTAAATATACTGTCACAGAAAAGCCAGTGGGTGCAACGTCTGTGTGTGTGTGTGTGTGTGTGTGTGTGTGTGTGTGTGTGACTGACATCTCTCAGGCAGATGAAAGCGACTGGCGGTCCGAGGCACGTCAACATCTTTTATAGATGAGAAATTTTTAGGTCTGGCTCCTCTTTACTTACAAAACCAGAGCATTATAGTAAATGGCAGAGTATGAAATTATAAGCCACCAGTCTGTGTATAAACACACACACACACACACACACACACACACACACACACACACACACACACACAGGCATGGAAAGAGAGAGAGTGTGAGTGAGGGAAGAAAGTGAGAGAGAAAAGAGAAAGAGTGGAAAGATAAAATCTGACATTTCAGTTTAACTTTTGTGGTATCCCTGCCCCCAACCTCTACACACACACACACACACACACACACACACACACACACACACACACTTTACAATAACACTTTAGTGCATACTTGAAATTAAACTCAGATCCCAGTCATGGCATAGGTTTGTGTGTACATGAGTGTGTTTAAGTTGTGACATTATTTCATTCAGAGAAGACTCGTACAGCAATCCTCACACACCCACCAAACACACACACACACACAGGACCCGTGCTTAAGTTACGGGCTGGCGTGGAGCCCCATATAAGGGAGTGTGGGAGCGATGTTACTCAATCCTCTGCCCACTGAATGAGTTAACGTCATACACACTCTCACTCACACACACACACACGACCAGTGGCATGCATGCAGGCAGTGCCAAGGAACAGGAGTGAGGGGGACACTTTTAGCATGTACCCTCTACCACCCACACACACACACACACACACCAGATAGAGTTACTGACACACAGAGATGTGTGTGAGATTCCCTCCGATCGACGTCAGAGGCTGGATCATATTCAGATAGAAATTTTAGAGGGGTCTCTCTCCCTCTTCCTGTATGTGTGTGTGTGTGTGTGAGAGATAGAGAGAGAGAGAATGTGTGTGCGTGTGTGTGCAACGGAGTGACTGCAATTACCCTTAATAGGTCAATACCCCTCCTATTTAAAATCACTTACTCACAGACCCCCCCCCCCACACACACACACACACACAATCTCTCTGCTTGAATTCAACCTTCCCCACTGATATTCCCATTCTGCACACGCACCCACACCTGCACACCCACAACCGCACACACACACACACACACCCACCCACCCACGCACACACACACACACACCTACACACGCACGCACCCCCACCCACAACCACACACACACATACACACACACCTGCACACCCACCCACGCACGCACCCACACCCGTACTTGCACACCCACCCACACCCACAACCGCATGCACACACACACACACACACCTGCATACCCACCCACACCCACTCACTCACGCACGCACACGCACCCACACTCGCACAGATGCACACAGTACAAGCTTTCTGAACAGTGTCAGTGCTGTCACTACAATAACATCCTTATTGGCAGCACTGTAATACCTAGATCCTGGATCCTGTAGATCCTCTCTAGTGTGGGATGCAGAAACTGCTTTGATGGAGCCTTTAGTTCAGCCAGTCTAGACTCTAAGGGCGCTTAGTCACTGTTACTCATGGGGACTTCAGTAGGCAAATATTTACCACTAAGAGCACATAAATGAATGAGTAATTAGTGGCATTCGTTCATCTGTGAGTCACACGGGCCTCTAGCTGACATCTAAAACTGTTTACGTGAAAGACTGCAAAGACTGTCCCTGAATATGAAAACATTACACCTACTGCAGTTTGCTTGAGCTACACACACATACACGGGTGACCGCACTTTTTCTGGTCATCTCATTCTCATGGCACTGAAGAAGCAACCCGCACCCGTACAAACTCAAATATGGGAGGGAGACAGACAGACAGACACACATACCTTTCCACGTGACTAACCACAGCTCTATCGCCTATGACAATGAGAAATTCCTTTGGCATTTCAACAAATGCTTTTTAAAAAAAGAAAAAGACAAGAAAACTCTTTGACCAGAGGCATAACAAAAAAACAAGTGTGTGTGCACACACACTCACTCATACACACATGCACAGATGTTAAAAGGGTTTGACGGATGATGCTGATGCCACGTTTTCTATGCTAGTTCCAACAATCCCGCGTTTTCTGACAGGAGATCACCGGGGCAGCTCTTTATTTTTTGGGGTCCTGAGAGAACAAAGCGCTTGTATCACCACTCCTCTGATGTGGGAGCGGCAGCCAGCGCCAAATACCATTCCATTTACTGAGGGAAACACTCCTCTCCCACACACACAAACACACACACACACCAGATGTTCTGCCTACTTCAGCAAGTTCAGACACACACACACACACAAAGCACCCCTCCTCTCTCTCTCTCTCGTTCTCTCATCTTCAGAGCTTTAAAATCCCCTTCTCTCCCTCACACACACACACTCACTCAAACTTGAAGCTTCCTAATCCACTGTCATCCCATCTCCCCTGCCCAACAGATATGATAATCAAGAAGCAGCAAAGTCCCAAGAGGTCCTCTGAACTCACGTGTGTGTGTGTGTGCAAAAACCCGCTGTGCAAGAAAATATTGTGCTTAACTTGGGACCTTGCAGACATTCAATGCAAATCATAACTGCAAACAAGTATTTGATAGCAAGCACACACACCTGATAAAAAGGGAGCATACAGGAGGAGCAACGGCACACTGAGCTTGTGAAAGGGGGGAATGAGGGGAGAGAGGGAGGAACAGAGAGAGAGAAGAAGAAAGGAAAAACGCACACACAGTACGCGCTCCAGGCAAAGGCATGCCTGAGCGGACGCACTTGAGAGAAAAACTTTCCACTGCTGTGACCTCACACACACACACACACACACACACACACACACACACACACACACACACACACACACACAGGAATAAGGACATAAGCACTTGTGGAAATGATGTTGTGAGCCTGTTGGCTTCAGGCCATTGAGTCAAATGCAGGGATCCAGACATATGTTGTCCAGAGAGCTATGTGTATCTCTCTCTTTCTCTAAAACACACACGCACACACACACACACACAGAGCACTTCTAATAACTCCAACCCAGTTTGTTGTGGCTTCCCCTGGACAGCCTCCAGTTGCGGCTCTCGTCTATCCTTCAAACTCCCCGTCTCTGTTGTTATGAATAGAACGACAGAGAGAGAGAAGAAAGACTCAACGACAGCAAGGGAGACAGCTGGGGAGAGAAAGAAAGAAATGTGCAACCCATTTCTCTTGGTGTGTCCCCCCCCCCATCTTAATGCATCTCCCTCGATCTTTGTCCGTCTTCCTTCTCTTTCACTGTGGTCTTTTCTCTCTCTCCCTCTAAAGACAGATCTTTTCTATTCTTTCCTTCCCAGTACTGACAGACAGACAGACAGTCACCAAAGACCGGCTGTTATCAGCCCCCACCCTCAGCCCCAGCCCAAATCAGCCTTGATGGAGCTCTATCGACTAGCCAACACCAGAGCACCATCTGTGTCCCCCGTCAGCCCTGCCAGGCCTGCGGAGGACTGAGGGCCCGTCCCAGGCTGCCATTAACAAGCCCAAGCCTGATTAAAAGACTCCTACAGCGACGACTCACAACCACGAGGTCAATAACAACAATGAGTCAACGTGAGTCAAGCGCACCCGAGGAACGAGAGCAGCTTTAACAAACGACAAGGGCTAGGCCACATCAGACTTCAGAGACCACATGCTAGAGTAGACTCACTGGACCGGCATGGAGGGAGCGAGCGAGCACGCAGATCGAGCACGCGCGAACGCACGCACAGATCCAGACTGAAAACTGCTATATACTCGTTCTTTTTTCCTCTCTTCTCTTCCCTGCTAATTTTCTTACTGGACCTGACATCTTCATGCTGGCTGACCAGCCAACAGCAGGCAGACAGAAAGAGAGACAGGAGAGAGAGAGAGAGAGAGAGACAGACAGAGAGTACGAGTTAGTGAATGTTTGAGTGAGTGAGAGGAAGCGAGAGAGTGGGCACGAGAGAAGGAGAGAGAGTGAGAGAGAGAGAGGTGATTTGAGGACACAGGGTTGTAGGGTCCAACTGGGCTGAGGAGATCTCATCCCAAGGCGAGAGCCAGCAGGCCTAACCACACACACACACACACACACACACACACACACACACAGAACACAAGCACTGCCTAAACAAACATACTGAAAACGAACGGCAGGGGAGATCTATGTATGCCAAAAAAACAAATAGAAAACATGAATACGCACACACACGACAAAAACATTACAAATGTTTTTTTGAATTACAAACACACACACTCTCACACACACACTGGATAATAAGATGACCCTTCTACACACCCTTTCCCCATACAGGAAATAATGTAAGGCATCAAATATATTGGTCACATTAAGAACTATAGATAGCCTGTCAGATGGTCATTCCAACAGTCACACTTTTCTCATAAATACCCCATGCTCTGTGTGTGTGTGTGTGTGTGTGTGTGTGTGTGTGTGTGTGTGTGTGTGTGTGTTTAAACTGTGATTTTTTTCAGATACTGGAGCAAGTAGCCAAACCACTGAGAGCAGAGGAAACAAACCGTTTCTCAGCACCGTACCTCTCTAAACCTCCCTCTCTCTTTCTCACTCACACACACATACACACACACCTTGCAGCAGATCCAGGCGAGCCAAAATGCCCAACAACTTGTCATGTCACCACAGCACTCACACACACCGTTATGTGAATACTGGCAGAGATGCCACTGAGTGACGGCAAATGCTTTTCCCAGTGGTCCAGTCACGTCAGTGAGGCATAACGTTGCCTGGCTCCACTGCAACAACACTGGCCATAACTAGCATGGTCAACTCCATCAGCCCCTGTACAGGACAGAAGTGCCGTCACTGGGGCAAAAACACATCCATTTGGAAGGCACACTTATCTTCCATTACACAATGACATCGGGTAAGGCCGGGAGGTTACAAGCAGCTTCCACTATAATCTATGGAACTGGCTGCACCAGGTGTGACAGTGCAGTGAACATTCTAACAAAACAAACAAACAAAAAAATAGACCAGTCTTCTAAATGCATTTAATGTTATATTTCCATAACATATCCAGTGTGGCCCTGGACTGACTATGAGTTTGAGGTTAAACCTGTCTGGGGTTTGACAGGCTCCACAGGCTCCATAGACAAAGTCAGGAGTCAAGGAGCTGTTTGGGGCTTGACTAAAGGTGTGTGGGTGAGCTGTATCGATAGGCTGTACAAAGTAAAGCATTTCTAATCAATACCAATCCAACCATCTCATCTATGCTGGCTTCTGGTCGATGTCAGTGATTTAAACTGTTGGGCATGTCATAGAGCTCCTTTGGTATCGACTGTGTGTGTGTGTGTGTGTGTGCAAGCGGCCAAACCGCAAGCGACAAAACCGTTGACAAGCGAGCAGCTAACC
>JAIFZK010000020.1:7205000-7407500 GCA_027481765.1 Tenualosa thibaudeaui | reverse complement strand
ACTCCCCGTGCCCACCGGGCTCTTCGCTGTCGACGTGGAGGCAAAGGTTTCCGAGCTGTGCCGCCGCCTACCCTGGGGATCAGCGCGGATCACCTTGGTGACGCTCTGGCTGATGCGGCTGGGGGGCGTGGCTGAGGAGACGCGCGTGAAGGCGCTGAGGGCAGAGAGGGGGCCAATCAGAGGGCCGCCTGCTCCCATCGTTTCACTGTTATTGGGTGAGCTGGAATGGGAGGAGGGGCCAGTGGGCGGGTCGTCGGCCAAGGACGAAGGGTTAAGGAGCATCACTGGGGATCCAGAGAATGCCTGCATGCTCAGGTAGTCGCGCTGACAGATGCTGTCGTATGGCCCTGCAGCAGAAGAGGGTGGAACTTGCCCTGGGGTCACCACTGCATAGTCAGATAGGTCGTGGAGATCAGAGGCTGTTACCCCAGTGACTGAGAGCCCATTCGAAGACCCCAACTGCATGTTCATGTAATCGGTTGAGGAAGGAGGTGGTGCAGACAGCTCAACTGGCTTATCGGAGACAGGGAACAGCTCGGTAAGCCTATCAGAGGAAGGGAAGAGCTCGGTAAGCCTATCAGAGGAAGGGAAGAGCTCGGCTGGTCTGTCCATGGAAGGGAAGACCTCAGTGGCCCTTTCGGAGGGGGGAAAGAGCGAGGCGAGGCTGGAGGAGAAGGAGCGATCTGTAAACTGGATGTTGACGTACTCGCCTGGGCTGCGGGGCTCGGGCTGATAGGGAGTCTGGCGCGAGCGAGGTAGTGTGCTCGCCCGCCCCCCCTCGAGCGGAAGGCAGGTGGGCCGAGCCAGACGACTCTCCCCCGTCCCCGACAGGCGCTTGGAGCGGCCGAGAGGTGGCTGCTGCCGGCTCGGAAGTTGGCTGTTCTCATGACTGCCACCTCCGCCCAGGCTATCGCTGCTGGCAGAGGAGGATGAGGAATCGGTATAGACACGGCGCCCGGTGCCAAGCGACAGGCGTGGCGAGGAGGAAGAGGAGGAGGTGTGATGATCGGCCTGCTTGCGGTGGGCATGCTTGAAGGAGCGAGGCAAAGAGAAGTAGCCACCTGTGCCAGTACTGAAATAGCAGTCTGGGGGGGTGCTGGTGGCTGAGCCACTTGCGGGGGACATGTTCATGTAATCACCTGAGGGGGGCACCACGGGAACGGTCACGCGGCCCGCTGCTGGGATGCCGCCGTTGAGGAGCCTGCCTGAGCCATCAGGCGAACAGCTGCTGCTGGGCCACATCATCATGTAGCCACTGGCGTCCACTTCGCCGTTGTCATGGAGACGAAGCCTCGGAGAGGCGTTGACAATCTGCTGTGGTGCCGACACGCTTTTAGGGCTCATGGGCATGTAGTCACCCCTAGAGATTGGTGCACATGTGCCCGTGGTAACAGTCGCCATGGGGATGACCGAGGTAGGAGCGACACCCGGTGACATGGGCATGTAGCCATCATCCTTTTGGGTAGAGACTCCTCCACCTACCACCTCTAGCCCTTCTTCCGGGTAGGAGTGTGGAGTGACAAAGGCAGAGTGTCGACAGGTTGCCAACGGCAACGAGGATGAGGGAGAGGGTGTGGCTGGGGTGGAGGGTGTGGGTCGGATGCAGGGGTAGGCGGGCATCATGACTGCATACTCCTCCAGCGACGTCGCCGACGACTGAGAAGGTGTCTTCTGATGGTGGCAGGTCACGGGGGGCGACGCAGTGCCCGAGGAGTGCGTCCGCTTGCGGAAGCTCTTTTCCGGCTCCGGATCGTCCGATCGCCGTGGGGTCTGTGTCATTGAGATGTAGTCTGAGACTAGAGGCTCCTCCTCCCTCGCTGGAGGGGTGTGGCCGAGGGAGTCGGGTGTGGCGCTCCGGAATGCACCTCCTCTGAAGTCTCCTGGACTTGACCCGTACTCATCAGATGACACAAAGCCGCCGTCACTGGGTGACCCAGAGATGGAGGCGCTGGACCGTCGTGGGAACAGGCCATCGGACGTGGAGCCGTGGCCACTGGTGCTGCTAGACGACAAGCTGACAGGGCTCACTGCTGATGGCGAGCAGCGCGAACTTGTCGCCATGGGGATGGAGCGGCTGTGATTGAGGGGTGGGTGTAAGCGTGCGGAGCCCCCTGCTCGCTGTCGGTAGGAGTGGGTACGTGAGCCACCACTGCAGGGACTGCTGGGACTCCCACCATCCACTGAGGCTGGCCGTGACATGCTCCCTTCCCCATCACTGGACGCACGAACGCGGAATGAGTGACTGTGCTTTCCTGTACCGGCTGGGGATGTGGCTGTCACACTCTCTGCCCGCGAGCGACGCCCCAGCCCCACCTGACTTGGCGGGGGGTTGTTGTGATGATGCCGACGTACTGGCACAGAGATGGGGTTGGAACAGTGAGAGGAGGATGACTGACTCTTGCTGCGTGGCCGGAACTCTTCGCTCATTGCTTTCATGGCCTCCAGGATGGTTTCGTGCATGTTCTGCGCCACTACCGAATCGTCCACCTGCATCCAGAACTCTCCGGGGCCAGTCACTGCGGAGCGGCCCACCTCGATGAAAAAAAAGTTCTCAGAGTGGCCACATCGGCGGATATTCATCAACTGCAGAACAACGGCCGCAGCGTCTGAATTCAGCTTCACAAAGCTGATAGTTTTGTTCGTCAGGCATAGTCTGTAAATCCCAATGAGGTTCTTAGTCTGTCCCAGGCCCTTAGGTTTCAAAATAACCTGCCAGACCTCTTTGAAGGCAGGTCCCGGCGAAGCCTCGCTGTAATTATCCTCTCCTATTCCGTTGCCCGCGGCGGAGTCGTGGACTTTACCTCTGTTGTGCAGGTCTACCAATGCCTGGTACCAGGCATCCTGTTCGATCTCGCTGTCGGCAGCGATAGCAAAGTATTCATCCTTAGTGTACAGGGCAACAAGAAATTTGTTTTTGGAATCTGCTCGCTTGTTGATATTGAAACAACACTCCAGCGCTATGGAACGTTTAGGTGCTCCGGACTTGTGTCTCCATTTCTTCTCATTCTCGTAGTACTCGAGTCGGGAAGGTCCCGCCGCACTCCCGACTCGCAGGACAAAAAACCTCTTGTGCATGCTTTTAGGCTTCCTTAAATATCCCACCTTTCTTACGTCCGAAAAACAACCATGCTCTGAGATGGGACTAGCCATTTTGGGAAATTATAGTTTGTCGATATCAAAAAAGTTGAGCTATTTTAATGTTGCAGTTAAGCCGAATTCAGAACCGAGAACCACATGGGTTCAATTTACTTTCCCCATTGATGAAATTGCAAGCGATTTACCCCGCTTGGACTTCTAAGCTAATTTTGCCAAGGCAAACGCTTAAATTAGCTAGCTAGCTGGCTGTCTAGCTAACAGCGTCGTACCAAAAGCAATGCTAGCTACCGGACTTCTTCAGTACTCTTGGTACAGTGTTAAAGTTGGTCAAATCCTTTAGCAGCATGTTACATTTTCTAAAGCTACAAAATTTACTAAACAGAAATCTAAGTCTC
Organism: Tenualosa thibaudeaui; assembly: GCA_027481765.1. Taxonomy (NCBI): domain Eukaryota; kingdom Metazoa; phylum Chordata; class Actinopteri; order Clupeiformes; family Clupeidae; genus Tenualosa; species Tenualosa thibaudeaui. Next base: position 7,404,009 of record JAIFZK010000020.1, on the reverse strand, counting down.
CACCAATTAGCCCAATTAAAATAATAATAAACAAAAACTATAAAATGGTTATTGGGATGCGGAAAAAGAACTCACTTCAGTCCGGAGTTCCAAATGCACTATCAAAACAAGCACAGTCAGCGTACGACCCCATTTAGCCTAGCGAGCAGCTTGCCTCAGCGCCGTTAAATGTTACTGCGAATGCAAAAGTATAATCTACAAAACACACAAACAGTAAATTCTGTGCATCCAATGTTTCATCTTCGCACTGTAGCCCGGAAAGTTCACTACTAACTGTATCCAATGCAGCTTGGGCGATTTTACCCAACATCAAAACAGTTTGTAATTCCAGCAGAAAACCAAAACAAGGCACCGTGTCTGTGTTTGTATGGGGGAGCTACAATCCCGGAGCCGAATCCAACTCGCTCAAAAGGGGGAGGAACACGTGACGCTTCAGTGCGTGGCCAGTTCAAACCATAGACATAAGAAGACAACCTACCTTCTCACATCAAGTCCGTCCACTCCGCCTCCTCGAGTTGCGGCCACTTCAGTTAATTGTTGTGATTGGTCAGACACGTTGTCAATCTTACTGAATATTCTAAGAGAAGTGGAAAAAATAGTCTTCGAACCTAGAGTTGGATGGATGTAACTGTAGCGGTTGTAAAAGTGCACGAACATGAGAGCCCTTCACGCGTTTGTTATTTATAAATGTACGGTTGTAAATCTCGGCACTGTTACTCTAGGAGGTGTGGCCAGGTTTACAGCAGTTGATCCAAGGTGATTAAGGTTCTCAAAGATAATCAAATGAGCTAATCAGAGAAAAGCAGGTAGGATGATGACGGTCTCGAGGCCAGTGTTACCTCTTTTACACTTTACACTCTGAAAACGACTAAGTGTAAGTTTTTATTCGTAGTTGCGTGAACTTAAATTTGTCCCTGGCCCATATGACAGGTTGGTGTATGTGACAATTATTTTTAGAGCCTTAGGTCACCAGACGCAGTTCGCTACAAGTAAGCGTAGGCATATGGCCTTTAGATGGGTCCCTACGATGTCAATATACTTTCAAATTACAAAAACAGTCTTCACAGAAGAATGTCAAGACACTAATGCTGAATAAAATGAACAGTAGACCTATTACAGATAGCATCGGGCAATGAGGCCATTCCCGACAGGCCATTGAGGGAGAATACTCCTAGAATACCCCGGCGATACTGATGAATTAAAAGAAAAAAAATCTTTTCACTTGTGGCGACAGGAGTAGGCAGGTTAAGAGTTGATCAACGCTGCCGCCTACCGTCTCGATTCGCTGAAAATAATGATGTTTCCATGATCTGATGACTCCCAAAAGTCTATTACCACGTCACGTATGCAACGCTAATTAAAGAATTTTAGAAGAACATGCCGGGATCTGCTCGAGCTTGAGCGCGAACTTCCCACCATTTGCAAAGGAAGATGCAATAGAGAATTTAATTAATTGCAAATCTACTTCAACAGTCACAACAAAGCATTCAATTATACTAACTGTCTTGGTTGCTGAGCAGAGCTCATTAAAGGGTAAACGCCAGGGCCGTTCGCGTTTGTAGACCTTTTATAACAGTTTCATGTAAAAAAAAAAAAAACTTGAAATGCACACACATGCATATAGGCCTACTGTTCTCTAGTGCTATTATTATAGTATAATAGTATAATAGACTGTGTATCTATGTATATGTATTTACACAAATACATGATGACCTGAAATCACCTGCAGTGTTGATGTCTCAAGATTTTATACTTTCTTAATGTGGCAAATAGACCTGTTTAATCCAGAGTCAATTATTTCCCATCAACTTCTCACATATGACTAGTTTGGAAACTGCAATGTGAGGAAAGGCTGAGGAAGGCTGCTCTCAAAGAACTGTGAGTAAACCTTGGTATGAGTGTAGAGATGTGCAGCTGTAATGTCCCCTGACAGCTGAGAGGGAAATGTGGACGGAGGAGAGAATCTTCTGGCACAGTTCCTGCATTGACAGTGGAGTTCATGGAGTGCAGTCCACACAAATGCATCTGTGAATGCAAATGCTACTCACAGACACACACACACACACATACACCACACAAATGCACACATTAAGCCATATATTTACATAAGGGCATTTTTTGCTTTTTCTTTTTAAATTTTACTACACGTGTGTGTCTTTTTGTCCATGCATACATGTAGACTGGATTAGTTAGACTGGCTCTGTAACTAGCTCATATCAGGAGTCTGTGTCCTCTGTGATTCTCTCACACACGTTGCACACACACAAAAAAGAGCAGGTGAGAGAAGAGTGTTTTTCTGAAAAATCTTTGAACCCAACAGACATAAAACACACACATACACATACACACACACCAGCAGGAATGCCATCTCTCATCTGCTTGCATCATCAGATACACCCATAACTCACACAGACACCTGTGAACATAATTCTGTCTTTCTTTCTGTCTCTTTTTATGCTGCCCCCTCCCCTGCTCACACACGCCTCATAACTGTCACGCAGATACATATCCCTGTACTCATAACCCTGTCCCCTCTGTCCATTAAATCATTCCTACACACACACACACGTGCAAACACACAGACAATTTCTCAATAGAAAGGAGACAACAGAATCATAAAATCTGATCTCCAGTCCAATTTCCACATGCACAATCTGACTACCAGACTCACTGTAACACATTTTCAGTCTGGACTTTTACAAGGTACCTTGGGATCTTTATAAGAATTAGTTCATATCCAGCTTCCAATGTAGTCTGAAATGCTGGCCTATTTTAGTCAGGCTAGCGCCGCCTAGTGCTTCCGCTCAATTTCTTTTAGCTCTACCACTGCGTCAGGGAGTCAGACGTAAGCTTCAGTTTGCATTGTCTCTGAGCTGGGATGGGCCAATCAGCAAATAGAGGGAGGGCTGAAAGCAATAATGTTGAACTGAAACAGTGCGTTCCAGCGTGTAAGACGTCACAACCAAACATAGCAATTGGTTGAAGTAATAAGTATACCACCTTGGAGCGAATACATGCCAATACGCCAATAAGATCCTAATTCAGAATCGGATCCTTATTGGATGTCATCACACCTGTGCTTACCCTGCAACTTCTTGGAAAAATGACTGCTGTAAAATAGGCCGCTTTGCACAAAGTGAAACAATGTGAAAGGGACTGGTGCATCAGGCTAGGCCTATTTTGCATGCAGAATGGATATTGTGTAAAGTACAATGACTGAATGCCCTTAAAATGGTGTGCACAATCCATTGATCAAGCAAGGCCTTAACAGAGCATATCCAGTGGAAACAGTTTTACAAAGTTTAGTTGAGTTATACTGATCATATATGCTGGAAAATAACATGACCATAAAGTTGAATGATTTATCCAAGGCAGAATCCACACCTTGGCTATCAGCAATTCACAAGAGTAAAATGATTTGTTTATACAGTGGCACCTTTAGGAAACATGCAGTGTTTTAGTTAATTAAATTAACACACAACTAATTAAACTTCACTTTATGGTCCAACACAGTGAAACAAACAGGTCACGTGTGATAAGAGGGGATAAATTGGCTTAAGTTAACTGGAGTGAAGTTGGGTCTGAAAATTCAGGTCTTCCAGCCTGTGATGTGAGACTGCTACAGATGATCCAGAATGCAGCTGCATGTGTGGTTTTTAACCAGCCAATAAGGGCGCTGGTCACACCTGTTCATTGAACTCCACTGGCTACCCTTAGCCGCTCGCATCAAATTCAAGGCACTAATGGTGGCCTACAGGGTGATTGGTGGTTCTGTTCCCTTCTACCTGAATACTCTCTTAAAGCCCTATGTCACCCACCGACCACTTCGCTCCTCCAAGGAACGTTATCTAGCACGGCCAATACCTTATACTTAATCTCTCTTTCATACTATGCTTTTATTACACTGTTGCACTTTCAACTAAAAATACTGCAATTTTTATGTTAACAATATGCACCCTTTGTTAGTTCCTTTCATTGTGCTGTAGCTTGAATGTTATTCTCTTTGTTATTCTCTATTCTCTTTGGATAAAAGTGTCTGCTAAATGCATAAATGTAAATGTAAATGAACAGCCTGGATGAGCAATGGAATGACTTGTGGATCAAGCTTATTCACATTCGTTGGTAAAACATTACTGGTCTAACTTGTCCACATAGGTGAATTCGACTGCCGTCTGAATGCCATAATGGACAACTTACAAACCTCCCTGTACTGATAATCGCCGAGTAGCCTACCATTTTCAGAAGATAAACATGAATATCACATGATCATGACGTCATATTTCGTTTCGTTTCGTGAGTTTGCAAGTTGCTGATGAAACTGTGTGAAAGCATCTTTAAACTGACGTGTACAAAATGGTCTATAAACAAGGCTGAGGTAAAGCTTTCTCTGGGTTCACTATGTTTTATTTCAGGACAAAGTCGGTACTGCCAGAGAACGATTGTCAACCGCTTCATCCAAGAGCAAGCTAAAGGAAACCCGGAAGCTCCCACCCAGTAACTTTCGTCTTCCCTTACAAGGTATTTTTGACTTAGTGAAGATAAGGAATATTTATTTATGTTAGCCTATGTGCGATACAATACTAGACTAAACCACACAAATCGACGACGGATTAACAGCCTATCATAGCGGCTTTAGACATCATAGACAACTACTTAATCAGAGACTTGTTTAGTGTTGGAGTTTGGCAGTTAGCATGTTTTTCTATCATAGACAAGACATTCCTGAATATGTTGTTTTCCTGAACGTACGCGTAACACAGCTAGACGGGTAGCCTAAACTATGAAACCACTGTAGCCTAGTAGTTGGATGGAGGGAGGGGTGGACAAATGGATGAACCTAATGCATTTGAGAAATCAAATAAAAAAAATAGATGGTATATAGAAAGGGTGGATTACGAGGTCAGATTTGCCCCGATTGCACACCAACTCTACACGCTTATATTTAAATTAACGCGGGCACTGTCGGGCATTTGGCCTAACAGCTGCCATTCATTCTAAAATGTTAGCTAGGATGTCATGCTGTCACGCATGCAGGCCTGCCAGATAACATAGGTGCGTTCAACTTCGGCTACCACAGCAGTGGTTCTCAAACTTTTGGTGAGGGTGGGGCATTTTCAAGGCCCACCTTGTCCCACTGCCCTAGCCATATTATATGATTGACCTTAAAAGATGATTCCCCACCACCACCACATGGATCCACATTTCCTTCCTCTCCCTTCCATCTCATCAGACTTTTTATGTTGGCCTGCTGACTTTGTTATTGTGTGACTTTTTGTTTAGAGGATATGATCTTCATGGACAAGCATTACTATAGATAGCCCTAAATTTTTCCTTTTTTTCTTCATGTACCATCTCTCATGGTGCTTATTCTTCTGTAGTGGGCCCTGCCCCATAGCCGGGCTAGCGCTGCCTAGTACCTCTGCTAAATATTGAAGAGTCTGGTCTACCACCAAGAGTCTGGTAACTATCCACCCCACACTTTTGAGAACCAAAGGCCTGCAGGCAGTCAAGTCCCTTCAAATTAGTCAGTCAGCTGTAGGCTATGGCTCCACATTGGGAGAACGTTTTTTATCCTAAACAGTATCATCCCAGAATGATAGCAAGTGGCTGCTGGCGTTTTACTTGGCAGTGCTCTCAGTGGTCCGCTGGTATTTCACCATATGGTATTTTTTTAAGTGTTGCTATCTGGGAAATACCATATATGGCAAAACTACTGGAGAACCAACGAGCAAAAGCACCAGCATGCCCTCTGGTGGACTGCCAGCAGACAGCCAGCCTCTTGCTTTCTGCGGTGTTGAAATGCTCACCAACACTAGCTATTCAAATATTAACTGATTTATAACTAGCCCCTAAGTGATAAATAGTATGATGGTCAGTATCCCCATAGATGGGAGATAACACAAAAAAAGCCTGGAGTGGTCAACTTGCCCCCTGACCTAACATCCAATGGAAAACTTGTGGAATGACATTAAAATGCAGTTCAAAGCAGTCGAAACCCAAACTTCACAGGAACTGTAGAATACAGATTCCTTTATTAGTGTCAGAAGTTGGGCTGAGTCCATGTGCATTATCAAACACAGTAACAGCAAATAAATGTTAGTTCAGTCAGTTACTGAGAAGTTAAAGCTTCAAAAAAGTCTTCAGGTTATGAGGTGAGTGTCGAGTTTAAAGATAAAAATATCGGCACTGCACTATTTTTTAACGGCTTAAGTAAAACAAAAAAAAGTATTGTTTGTAACCTTTAAATGCCAGCCTTGTAAAATCAGTGTCTGACTGCTGATGAAAGGGGGAGGCTGTACGTGTGTGTGGAAGCGATGTATTCTGTGGTGACAGCTGATGCATTTTTGTGCCATCAGTGCATTCCAGTCATTCTCAACCATGAAAGAACCGCTCTCTGTTGTGTGCGTGTTGTGCATTTTTGCACATTGTTTTGTAGTCTCTCTCCATTTCTCTCTCATGTCCTGCGTAGGTTGCCTGGTGATGGTGGCGCGTGGCTGTCTCACCCAAAATACAAAAGCACCATTCAGTCGCTACCACTGATGTGTTCAACACACACACACACACATAGACACATATTACACATACACACATTCATCCCTCATTGACCCCAAGGACCTACACTTTTATTTGTCTTCACTGTTACTCCGCTTCCTTTGTTTTCAGTGTCAATGAAAGGACACATGTTTAGGCTGTAACTGTGGCAGCATACAAATTCTCCATTAAGCACGCACAAACACACACACACAAACACACAACACCATCTGTAGTGAATAATATATCACATCTTTCTATGCATCATCTCTATTTTTGAGACACTAGAGGTGATTCTTAGGGCTGGAAGTATATGGTTATTGATGCTTGTTTCTTGCAGACAAATAGTCAGTTACTTTTATTTAAAAAATCATTACAATACAAACAAGACTATGGAAATCGCAGGCAGCAAGTGTGTGGATGCATAGGGAAAGTAATGGCACAGTAAAGAAAAGAGAGATATAACAAATACAGAAGGACTGCAGTCACTGGCTCCTAACCCATAATACTAGTAAATCACCACCAACACCACCTTTCTAAAGGCATATTGTCCACTCAGGTGCACTAACGTTTAATTAAGCAAAGTTGTAGAAGCGGAGAACCGTGCCAAGTTGACAAGGTCGCTGGGTTTGTCACATCACCCATACATAAACTCAGCCATTCTTTTTCACACATTTGCACGCAACACCCCACACAGACACATCTGCCATGCCAAGGGAAGAGGGAGGAAGGGAAGAATTACAGATGAGAAATGCTTTTCTGACCGGAATTCCAGTGGCCACAGACTCACTTCCAGCCTCCCACATACAATTGGGACAATGAGCTATCTGTCAGCCTAGTGTATTAAGATTTGTGTGTGTGTGTATGTGTGTTTGGGTCCATTACTTTATGACCAGCACTATCCAGGATTAAAATCTGTTGCTTGGCTGTCTAGGACACACATTTGTACACACAGACAGACACACACACACACACACACACACAGAGTCCTGGCTGATGCAGAGAAATGAGAATGTCTCAGATAGTCAGCGGTTTGTAGCCCACTCCTGACTGCTAGAATTTTAAATGCTCTAATGCAAGAGCAATATAAATGCTTTCAGGAGTAATATAAGTCTACGGGGTCTGCACAACAAAGTTTCTCAGATTTGAGGGTCCGGACAAGCATAGGTCAATTGTTCAAATTGCACGAGAAACAAAATGACATTAAATTTTGTGGTTTTAATCAGTTTTTGCTGCAATGTCTTCAGTTTTACTGAATGGGTAAATACGTGCAGGCCTATGCAAAATCTACACTTGACTTGTCTTACACTTGTACACCTTGAAAAACCACATGCATCGTCTGCAATTGCCATTGACAAAATATAATGCATAGTCATGTAATTTGTAAATATTGTGCAATAGGCCTAAAAATCCAGCATAACACTACAATATTCTGTTTAGTTACAACTGTAAAATTGTAAAACAAAAAATAAAAAATATATATGAATGGGCTTAGATTTAACTTTTGAGTGACTGATCTGATACACAGAAATGCATGATGTTCAGTAACAGCCTGCTTGATATGCAAAGTAGCACTGCAATTCAGTTTATTTTGAATAACTGTATTTTAATAAAGAAAACAAAAAGTACCGTAAACCCCATTCCGCATGCATGGTGAAAAAAAAAAATAGACCTACATTCAACTGTTCAGCTGACTCAGATGCGCAAACACAGTTTCACTTTCTCTCACTTACATTTTATTGTCAGTGATGGACAAATTTTGCAGATGATTTGTACTTTATTCACAGTGTCTGAACTTACTCTTTCATGCTACTTAAACTGACTGATCATACACAGCTTATAAATTTATGATATCGGACAAAGGGAGACTGTAGCGTTGTCCCTGATGCAGCTACAGCTAAGGATGGAATAGAGGACGTGGAGATGCAAGCGGATTGAACAGTGGGCGGAAGTTAAGAAAAATAGCTGGGAATTTGTTATTTGTGGCCCGTAAAAATATCACAGATAATTACAACGCAGATTTTTACCCATGATGGGATACGTCTGGGTCCGGATGATCTGGGTCCACCTATTGAGTACCCCGCGTTTAATATCCGCAGCATAAGCCAGCAGCTTCTTTACGGGTGTGCATACACCTGTTCTCAGGTGGTCAGAGGACTCCTGTTCATCAGGCTGACTTTGGAAAATGAATATGATCTTGACTGAAAGCTGCTGCCGTTGCCGATGACTTAGTTAGCGATTCAACCTGTTAAACTGGCCACAGATGAGCCAACAGAGGCCTTTCAATAGTGGCGGAGCTGTGCACACTGCTCAAATTAGGCCAAAGACACTCTGGACTGTATGAATCAAGGAACTCAACTTAAAAAAATACCAACAGTCATGAAATATGTGGGCATGTCTCTTATTTTGTGTCTCTTATTTTGCGCGGGCAAAAATTTTGTGTTTTTTTTTTTCAGCTTTCAGTGTATTTTGTCCACTTTTGAGAAATAGGATGAACACTCAGAGACGTGGTTTGTTTTTCTCTCAGATGATGAGGAATCGGCAGCGTGGAGCCAACCTGGGCCTGGTGCTTCTGGCCTCCCAGATCTTCCAGGTCGGCGTGGACAACATCCCCCCTGTCACTCTGGCCATGTTGGGCTTTAATGTCTACCTCTTCCTGTTCCCTGCCGCGCCGCTGATTAGTGTGTGCGTGAGCGTGCAGGAGGCCTACTGGCACAGGGATTGGCGCCGGCTGCTCCTGTCGCCCTTCCACCACGTTGACGACTGGCACCTCTACTACAACATGGTCTCGCTCATCTGGAAGGGCATTAAGCTGGAGCGCCAGCTGGGCGGGCCCTGGTTTGCCTACCTGGTCGCCGTCTTCTCACAGCTCATCGGATTGGTTTATCTTCTACTGGAGGCGGGGTTGGCAGAGCTGACGGATGACTGGTCCTATGGAAGGCAGTGTGCTGTGGGGTTCTCTGGTGAGGTGGAGAGAAGGCCTTTGTGTGTGTGTGTGTGTGTGTGTGTTTGTATCTGTGTCCATCTATGTGTGTGTCTATGTCCATGTCCATTTGGGCTGGGTATTGATGTACTATATCTATGTAATACAAGTTGATGCACTATAACTACTGTTCTTTAATTCCATTTAGACACAGCAAAACATTAACAATTGCACAACTTAAGATTCAGGCCCACAGCAAGAGAAACAACAATAGCAACTGTATCAACACATATTGTTTATAGATACGAGAGAATGCTCTTGTGCTAGACTGATACATTATTATGAAGGCTGTGTCACAGTTCCAGAGGTGCTACTGCATTTCCTGGGCCTGGTGTATTGTATGCGTACACAGAAAACGGTGTGTGTGGCCCCTCTTAAAGGAGCATCAGGCAACATTTTTACCAGCTTCATAATCACTTTGATTTGATAGCTCATTACAAGGTTAATGGATGCTCTCTTAGGCCATATAGTTATTTCCTAGCGTGGTTATAGGCACTTGCAGCTTCTCACCGCCGAGCCGCAGAAACGAAACCAAAACTGAAATTGCATTTATTACCTTCAGTCAACCTAACTACAAAAAAATTACTTGTTCCAATGCTCTATTTTGCAAACAAATCCACATGGATTGGTGAGAATTTACAATGTTGTTGCAATGTTGTTTTCTAAAAAAAAAATGGCGCCTGTAGGGGGAGCTCCTGGGGTAAAAAAAAGTTTTCATGGAACAGGGTCTAAGGGAAACAAGGATTCAGCCATCACAGATGTGCTCAGACACAGACATGGTATTGTACATTGTGTTTCAGGTGTGCTGTTTGGATTAAAAGTGGTGAATAACCACTATAACCCTGGAAGCATCACACACGTCTTTGGCTTCCCCGTAGCCAACCGCTATGCCTGCTGGGTAGAGCTCATCGCCATACACATTATAGCACCTGGGTAAGTTGTATATATTGATGGTAGTAGCTATATTTGTCTGTGAACTGTTAAATGGGTAACATGTCCCAGGTAACATTCACCATTGTCCAAGTTCAAACATGATTTAACACAGCTCAGGGCTCAGAATAGTTCTCTAGATTAGACTCTTAACTGTTTGCACAAGAACTGCTCAAAGAAGTGTGGGTGAGCAAGGGAAAAACAAAAACTGAAGGGAAGGATAAGTGATTGAATGAAAAAAGGCAGGAGAGAAAGAGAGATGGGTCGTGAGAGAGGGTTCAGAGAACATTCTCTTCACTCTGTAATTACTGCTGCGTGTGTGTATGTGTGTGTGTGCATGTGTGTATGTGTGTTTAGTAATTGCAGTATGCTGCAGCTGGGAGCAGAATGTGTTTGTGCCCATCTGTTAACACACATAATTACAGTGTATATGTATGCATGGAGGGGAGACTCACACATTCTTACACAGAACCTCTTGTGTGCAGGACCTCTTTTGTGGGACACCTGGCAGGTATTCTGGTAGGGCTGCTGTACACCATGGGGCCACTTAAGAAGGTCATGAAAACATGTGCAGGTATAAACGCGCACGTGTGTGTGCCTGTGTCTGTCTGTCCGTTTTGACTCTTTGATGTACTGATGCACTGGTGGGAATGCACATATCTGTGGCCATATTGCTGCGTCTGTCACAGAGGGAGGGAGAGAACAGTCAACTAGTAGACTTTGTTGAAGTTTTCAACTAGTAGTCATTTTTTCCCCCACATCTGAACTGAGAAATGCCTCTAATCTTTTTTGCACGTAACCATGTAATAAGAGATCATACTGCATGATGCAGCTCTGTGTTCTTCTGGGATAGATTTTCTGATCCTGACTCTCAGACTAAACGTTATCCCTTAAACAAAGAATGTGCTTTCTTTTTCTTTTTCATTTCAGCATTGGTGACAGCAGAGGGATTCTCTCATCCAGCCACAAACTTTAACTCATCAGGTAGTACATTAATAACAATATGTGTTTCTCCATTGTGTGTTATTTATGTGTTAATGTGTGTTTGTGTGTGTGTGTGTGTGTAGGAATAAGCGGAAGACGAAACCCTTACCCCAATGCTGCACATAACTCTTACCCGAACCGTGCATCTAATTACCAGAGCCCTTATTCATCAGCGTATGCACACCCCCCAAACACACATGCCTACACTGACCCATACCCCCCAAACACTCCCAGGCACACTGACACAGACACCCCCAGCGCGCCTCCCTATGAACAGCATCCCTATACAGCAGGGATGTCTGAAGAGGAGCAGTATCAGGCAGCCATCAGAGCCAGTCTCAATGACAGAGGTGAGAGACATAACATACACATAAGGAGGACCTGAGTGGGGTTCTTAGTCAAACACACACACACACACGAAACAACAACAGCAGTGATAGCAACACTAGATACTAATAGACTGAACCCATGCACTGGCATAAGATACAACATGTAATGTATTCATCATTGTTTATTTGTTGTTAGTGTGGGATGAATGCATCTTTACAATGCTGTGTCATTTGTCTGCTGTGATTCTGGCTCCATCTAGTGGATATTTTCGTGTTTGTGTAACTATTCTAATAATTTTACTTCACAACCATAATGTGATCAAAGCCATGAGGAATCATGAAGCACACTGTGTGGTTAGTTGATTTTTCTTTCCTGGATGTGTCCACCAGGGGGCTCTGCTCCATCCAGACCTGAATATGGTTTCCGCATCCCCTCTGACCCAACCTCGGAAGAGATCCGCAGGCGTCGTCTGCAGCGCTTTGCTAATTGACCGCTTTGAATCCAAGGAGCCATCGAGCTCTCAGGAGTAGTTTGTTTACACAACAAATGATGTATGGGATCAGTGCATACCACCGGTCCGTCCGCTTCTGATAGTGTATATTGCCATGGGAGTGTAATTTGATGTAAATTGTTGGATTGCTTTCTATGCACTACAGCCAAAATATGTAATGGTATCATTAAATATATGTATTTTTGTAAGATGGAAGTAAATGAATACTTTTTGCAAGTTTTGTTTTGCTCTTATAGGCCTTATTATTACTTTGACATTACGTATGAATGTCTTTCAAAACGGAAGATTTTGATTTCCTGAAAAATTGAGAAATATTGTGCTTCAAAGTTGACTTGAAAGAATCGGAAATGGCACGAAAGTGAATTGTGAAAAACTGGTCATATCGTACTGCAGATGAGGGTGACATTTAACGTTGAGTTGACCACAAGACTATTGATTTAGTAGTAGGGCTTGTCCAGAGAGTTTATGAAACGATCAATAACATTACATCAGTAGAAAAGCTTGCCTACAATTTCAAGCTGAACTATGGCATGCCTAGCTTTGCTCCCCGAGTGTTCCTTTGTCGGTGACTCATTAAGTGACAGAAATAGTTTAATAGAAAACAACAACCACACACACACAAGAAATAAAACGCTGCTGTAAGATTTTTAGTTGTCCTAGTTGGATATCGTCTTTGCCATGACTGACCGAGAATTGTTCTTGGAGGCTTAGCATCACAACTCGTATTTTGATGACAAAAGTATTCAGGCCTGTATTGATGACAGGAGTTATGTTATCACAGTATTATTATGCTGGAACAGTAGGCCAAGGCAGCAGGCAGGTGAGCAGGTTAGGGCTGAACAAAGGATGATGGCAATACCGGAATAGACAGAAAAACGCGAGTAATGTGCAGGGAATGGCCAAAGGCCATTAGATTTACAGGACAAATAACTGCTTTTTATGACCTGATCACGTGTGTGCTCCCTTCAAATGTCTAAATGATTTAGCTTGCTTTCAAGTGTCGTGGAAAATCACCTCGATATTTACAAACCCCGAATTCAATGTCCTAACCCACTCAATACACTTGGTCAAAACCCAGAACTCACTGTCCGCGAGTTGGAGTAGAGTTGTTGACAAAGACTTTATTCACAATACCAGCAAAGTATACAAAAGGCAATTGCCTCACAGTATAAGACGCGTAGTAGAATGAAGAAATCCCACTGCAGAGAGAATACCGTTTACCTTGAGAGTTTACCTAGAGAGTTGTAACTATAGTCTTTCTCACGCTGGGCTCTTTGTGTATTGTCCAGCATTACCCTTATCTCACTAAACCATGTACTTTCCCATAGTACTTTTTTCCTCTATTTAATGGCCTCCTGCAAACGGTGTTGTTTCTCCACAATGGATTCTCTTCACTAGAGTTTTCCATACACATCATGGGAACAGTCTTGCAACAGTCTTCTTTCATATGTTAGTATTAGCATTACATTCCTAAGTTTAATACTATATATATATATATGTATAAATATTTTTTCATAATCTTAGGTGGTGAAATCAGAAGGAATAAGACTCTCAGTGAGTGCTGGTCAAATGCACACCTCTCATCCCTGCTTTTCATCTCTGACTGAGAACACGAAGATCAAATGAATGTAAATGCTGATTACACCTCATAGCTACAGTGCATCTGGAAAGTATTCACAGCGCTTCACTCTTTCCGTATTTTGTTATGTTGCAGCCTTATTCCAAAATGGATTCAATTCATTTTTTTCCTCACAATTCTACATACAACACCCCATAATGACAATGTGAAAAAAAGTCTTTTTTAGATTTTTGCTAATTTATTAAAAATAAAAAAAACTAAGAAACCACATGTACATAACTATTCACAGCGTTTGCCTTGAAGCTCAAAATTGAGCTCATGTGCATCCTGTTTCCACTGATCATCCTTGAGATGTTTCTACAGCTTAATTGGAGTCCAATTGTGATGAATTCAGTTGATTGGACATGATTTGGAAAGGCACACACCTGTCTATATAAGGTTGACAGTGCATGTCAGAGCACAAACCAAGCATGAAGTCAAAGGAATTGTCTGTAGACCTCCGAGACAGGATTGTCTCGAGGCACAAATCTGGGGAAGGGTACAGAAAAATTCTGCTGCTTTGAAGGTCCTAATGAGCACAGTGGCCTCCATCATCCGTAAATGGAAGAAGTTCAGAACCATCAGGACTCTCCCTAGAGCTGGCCGGCCATCTAAACTGAGCAATCGGGGGAGAAGGGCCTTAGTCAGGGAGGTGATTAAGAACCAGATGATCACTCTGTCAGAGCTCCACCGTTTCTCTGTGGAGAGAGGAGAACCTTTCAGAAGGACAACCATCTCTGCACCAATCCACCAAACAGGCCTGTATGGTAGAGTGGCCAGACGGAAGCCACTCCTTAGTAAAAGGCACATGGAAGCCCGCCTGGAGTTTGCCAAAAGGCACCTGAAGGACTCTCAGACCATGAGAAACAAAATTCTCTGGTCTGAAGAGACAAAGATTGAACTCTTTGGCGTGAATAGCAGGCGTCAGTCATGTTTGGAGGAAGCCAGGCACCGCTCATCACCAGGCCAATACCATCCCTACAGTGAAGCATGGTGGTGGCAGCATCATGCTGTGGGAATGTTTTTCAGCGGCAGGAACTGGGAGACTAGTCAGGATGGAGGGAAAGATGAATGCAGCAATGTACAGAGACATCCTGGATGAAAACATGCTCCAGAGCGCTCTTGACCTCAGACTGGGGCAGCGGTTCATCTTTCAGCAGGAGAACGACCCTAAGCACACAGCCAAGATATCAAAGGAGTGGCTTCAGGACAACTCTGTGAATGTCCTTGAGTGGCCCAGCCAGAGCCCAGACTTGAATCCGATTGAACATCTCTGGAGAGATCTGAAAATGACCGACGCTTCCCATCAAACTTGATGGAGCTTGAGAGGTGCTGCAAAGAGGAATGGGCAAAACTGCCCAAAGATAGGTGTGCCAAGCTTGTGGCATCATATTCAAAAAGACTTGAGGCTGTAATTGCTGCCAAAGGTGCATCAACAAAGTATTGAGCTGGCTGTGAATACTTATGTACATGTGGTTTCTTAGTTCTTATTTTTAATACATTTGCAAAAATCTCAAAAAAACATTTTTCACGTTGTCATTATGGGGTGTTGTATGTAGAATTGTGAGGAAAAAAATTAATTGAATCCATTTTGGAATAAGGCTGTAAGATAACAAAATATGGAAAGAGTGAAGCGCTGTGAATACTTTCCAGATGCACTGTAATTTATTCAAGGAGAGAATTAATGAAAACAAATAGCATTTCAGTTTTTTGAGATTGCTTCTTTGGTGAGTTTATGTATTTGAAGTTACATTTATTTCACACTGTGCGTGTGTGTGTGTTTGTTATAGTTTAGCAGTATGGACTGGAGTGCCAATTTGGGCCTGATTGTTCTCTCATATGAGGTCTTCCAGATTGGTGTTGACAATATCCCTCCTATGACCTTGGCAACACTGATCCTGAATGTGTATGTTTATTTGTCCCCCGTGAAACATGTCACACAGGTGAGGAGATGTAAGGTATAACATGTCACACACACACACAAACACACACACACATCAAAATATAAACACGTTCTGATAGTTAAAATACAACCAATAATTTTTTCATTTACAGTAGATAGCAGAAACTTATCTTCGGGACATAATTATTTTGTTTGTGTTTGTTTTGTTTTTTTTATTTCATGTCAGTCATTTAGCTTATAAGTGCTGGACTGTATGTGTACACATTCACTCTTCAGGTATGTGTTAGTGTGCAGACGGCTGCATGGCGCCGGGAGTGGCGTCGTATGATCTTGGGCCCATTCCATCACAGGTGTGATTGGCACCTCAGCCTCAACATGGTGTCCCTGTTAAGGGCCAAGCCTCTGGAGCATTCCCTGGGTGGGGTCTGGTTCACCTGCCTGCTGTTCATCTTCTCCTTGCTCACAGGATTGGTCTATCTCCTTCTAAGGGCAGCACTACAGGTGCTCACAGAAGACTCTTCTTTTGTCTGTGTGTTAATGCAATCTGATATTGGATTGAACATAGGTAACCACTGTGTTTCAGCAGTGCTGATTGGTCTGCATGTTGTCAATATCCACTACCATCCCAATACACTGACCCATCTTATGGGATTCACTGTGGCCACACGGGTTACCTGCTGGATGGAACTTCTCCTGGTGTATGCCTTAGAACCTGGGTGAGACCCACTCTCACACACACACACACTCACACTCTCTCTATCTCTCTCTCACACACACACACACACATACAATAAGAGAGAGAGAGAGTCATGTTCCTTTTATACAGGATGTCAGTGGTCTCCCCCCTGTCTGGATTGCTGGTGGGTCTTCTCTACACTAAAGGGCCTCTGAGGAGGGCAATGGAAACATGTGCAGGTAACAGATAAAGTATACAGACACAGAGATACAGTGGACAGCCACAGATAACAGTGCGTGTTTGTTGAGATGGTTTGATATATCTGTCTGGTTCTTGTCCAATAATGTTGTGTCTTCAACATTATGGCCTACATGAGTGTTTGGCTGTTGTTGTCATTTTTTTCCCAGTCACAGAAAAGCAACTGTTTTTTTGCATCATAAAAACTATATGCTGAAAGACCACTCTAGGGACATCCCAAAAGGGCCTATTTGATGATGGTGACGATGGTGATGCATTAGAAGGCATTCAAAGCGCATTACATTGGAAAGGAGGCCTAAGATTACTAATCTGTGTTTGTGCGTTGTACCTGCAGGTGTCATGAGGGGGCGTGGGACATGCAGAAGATCAGTATACTTCTATGAGTCAGGTATGTCTCACAAAGTGGCATCCACTGCTGCTTTTATATTTGGGTAGCACTTGATGTTAGATAGAGACAAAGGAGGACTGCAAGTGGTCCACCTGCAGTCAAGAAACGTGGCAATGCTTGCCCTTAATCGTTAATGTAAACACAGGTTTCAGTGGATGGCGCAGTCCTGATTCATCAGCAGATTTACATCACCCTTCACATCATAGTCGAAAGGAAGACCCTTCCACACATTCCAGTGAGACCAGGTTTCCTGGGAGGCCGCCCCATGTTAATTCATCCCGGCACACCCCATCCAGGAGACAACACAGCACTGGGAGAGCTCGATCTGTCTCGTTCCCATATGTCCAGCTCCATGAACAGCATCCCAGAACAATCTGTAATGTTGTCCCAGTCTCCAGATGTGAACCCTGTTGAAAAGCTCTGGAATGTAATTAAGAGGAAAGTGGATGGCTGCATGTCATCAAACAAAGCTGAGTCTTTGCAAGGTTTGGAAACTATCATTTTTATTATTGTAAACATTTTCAGTAAGGCACTTAATAAAATCATTTTATTTCATATTATTCAGAGGAAGTGCAACGCCAACGTCTCCTGAGGTTTCAGCGAATAAAATCTGACCCAGTAGCCGCCTCTTCGGCTGATGGTTAATGGCATTTTTTGTAAAAATTACTATCAGGATAGTATTATTGTGTGTGTAATGACACAACCAAAAGTACTCCACGCAACTGTACAGTAATGATTTACTTAGCTTTCATTGATTTGCATTATTATTATTATTTTATTTATTTATTTATTTTGGGGGGGGGGGGGTGTTAGGGTGTTAACCTTTCGTATTATATGAGTTTTTTCATAGTAGAACAGTCAGTTTTTATCTTATCACATTATTATATAAAAGCTTGAGGGTATAAAGTGTATCTACAGAGATGTAATGGTAAACTTCATTGTGGAGATAGTCAGTGAATGCACTTCTACAGTATGTGCTGAGTTTGGTCTTAGTTTAAATAAAAAAATATTTTCTGTGCAATATTTTTACATTAAATGGGCTTCTTAATACAAATGTGTCTCAAGCATGAATTGACCTTGTTTGGCACTGTGTACTGAACACAGTCTTTGTCTTTTGCATAAAATGAATCAAGTAGAACTAATGCCTAAATGTTTTGGTGTGATAGACAATTCACAACTCAGAAGCTATGTACAGGATTTTAACTGACGTGACATTAGCAATTGATAATGTGAAAAACAGCAGAGAATTACATACGCAATTGCACGGATGAGCAAAATATTTTGCTGTTAGTTCAAAGTAATGAGAAATTGTTTTTTTTCTTTGCTAGTTACTGATGTAGAGACAGAACAGAGCAGTTTTGAGAATTTAATTTCTGACAAATGTACCAAAGCGACAGAAAACTGTATAAGATAAACTTACATCATACTCTGTTGGAACTATGAAACTATTATGATCCTTAGATAAAACCATGGTTCATCTATTATGATCTTTAGCTAAAACCATGGTTACTACTGATTGTACTTTTCCTGCATGCCCCTGGCAGTTGGGTTAGCCCCTTGAGTTGTGGATCTGCCCAAGGTTTCTTCCAACACTAAGTAAAGATAAGGGAGTTTTTCCTTGCCCCTGTTGCTCTTGGGTGCTCCTTCTATAAAGCGCCATGAGACGATACTATTGTAAAAGGCTCTGTATAAATAAAATTGAACAGGTGAAGAAGGTACACTATGCAATAATTTCTGATTCATTTACCAGCTTTGTGTCACTTTTATGGTATGATCACTGATCTCTGGAATAACTGGATCTATTAACCTATTGTTATCTCCCTTGGGATTCTCTTTTCTGATGAGGTGGGAGTTAACTTTGTATAACTGGCTAGCTTTGAAGTAGATTAGATTAAATCCTAAATACAAATGGGAGATAAGCAAGACAATGTCCTTTGAGGTGACCAGTTCGATGTGTTCAACATGTGAGTCACAGAGTCCTTTCCTCTACCTCACCATTATTTCCATTGAACTGGTCACCTTGTCGGCCATTGTCTCTTACATACATCTCCATCAATAATAAAGCCAGTGTAACTCTAAAAGAGGGATACGAGATGACCCCAATTTCCGGGGACAGTACCTGATTTTGTTGGTCTATCCCCAGTAAAATGTAAGAAACCTGCTTTGTCCCTGATTTTTGAAGGTAAAACGTTACTTATTTTGATGATACTGACTGTGGAAATTCAGGGAAATGTCAGAAGTCTGGTCACCTTATTCTAAAGCCTCGGCCATATTGGGACTACTCCGAGCGGATCTTGGACCCCCCCCTCATACAGAGCTGGGGTGATTTGACTGCATCTCCAGCGTTACAACATAGATGCTCTGTCCAGCATACTTTCTGAATCAGTGAGTATGTCTCATTATGGGGCAAAATGAATGAGTCTGTTGGTGAATTTACTGCACTTGCAAGATGCCATTGGTGCATGAAACCACAAAACCAATAACAACTCTTGTCTGACAACCAACATAACTCTTGGAAAATGACTGAATCACTGGTTCCTATCCTTCAGCTTGAACAAAACAAATCCCCATCCAATTTAGGATGTTGTAAGTTACAAAAAAGATGAGTTTGTAAAACCTGACTGCTCCATAATGATACACATACATCCACATCGAAATTAAATGCATTTATTGTAACCTTTAAACAGTCCACATATAATGATTTATGTACGATACTGGTAAGAGTATTTGAATGTGTTTTTGATTTTGTGTTTGTGTGTGTGTGTCAATCTATGAGGAAGGAGAAGGCTTTAGGAAGGCTGTGTTTCAGTTGGTTAAAGTCTGTTTGTGTGTGTGTGTGAAAAAGTGTGTGTAATAAAACTGTCATTGTGTGTGAGTGTAGCCACTGGATGCAGGGATAAACAGTAATTGGATGACATGTTGGCAGTTGAGAAAAACAACAAGAATGAAACTGTCCACCTGTTTGAAGAATGAAACATCTACCACCTTTCATATGGAACTATTGCCCACTCAATTATCTTCAATGTCCCAAACCCACCAAGTGACCATGTTCTCCCTTACTGTAAACACAGATGAAAGAGAGCACCTATCTAATTTTGTCCCCATAAACCAGGTATGAGAAACACACTTAGCAATTGGTCGTGTAAGGACCTTAAACCTTCTGAGGACTTCCAACCTTGTGTAACTTTGAGGAACGTTAAATCTGATGTTAAATTGTGGATGTTAACTATAACAAACAGGCACAACATTCTGATTCTTCTGGGGACAAATTGCACAAACCCAGGCTGAGATTTGGAAAACAAGATACCCAGATCGATCCATGGACTTTCCTGAAAATAAAAACACATCAACCAAAGGGGCATGCTAGTAAAATGTTTAGGACAGTGCTATATTTTATGATTTGCAAAAAGAAAAAGTACTGTGCTAGAAGGAGATAGTATGCCCTTTTACAACAATGATTGTTGTCTGGCATCCACTGCAAATACAGAAGATATTCTACCGATGCACATTTCAATTAAGTAGATAACGCACAGAGTCAGATAAATGATGAGCCCATACATAGTCTTTCACAAGAAAGGAAATGGAACATGGGTTTTCTACATTTTTTAAATAACTGCATTTTCAATATACAACTTTGTCGCTGAATGTGACTGTGCTTAACCTGTGTATGGCCTTCTGTGTGTGTGTGTGCGTGGGTGTGTGTGTATGTTTAGGAGATCAAGAGACTAACTGTGTGTGTTTGTATCTACTGAATGACCCTCTTCTTGTCTTCCACTGCCACTGTGCATCTTCCCTCAAAGTAACAGCACTGATACTGAAACAACACAGATGTGAAACTAAAGAGAGAAAAACAGTAATAGCTCTCTCTGTGCAGGTAAAGAGAAGGGGGTAGAGAGAGAGTGTATATGTGCATTAATCCTTTCTTTCTTTTTTTCAAAATAGCACCAAAATAATCACTAGCTAAATAAATACTTTTGACATTTACAGTAAAAATATAAAGTGTTGCTGTTCTTAAGCAAACATATTTACATACACTGGAATATATCATTTGGGCTAAAACAGTGAGAAGCAGGTTAACATGACTCTAATCCAGTTAATACAAAAAGGTGGTATGCTGAGTACTGAATACAACCTGGTGTGTGTGTGTGTGTGTGTGTATGTGTGTGTGTGTGTGTGTGTGTGTGTGTGTGTGTGTGTGTGTGTGTTAGTATGATTTAATGGCTTTTGTTAGTCCTTAAAGAGAAAATAACACACCATCTGTCTTTAAAACAGATATATAAGCAGATTGGTTGAAGAAAAGACCAGACACAGACTGCACAGACATACCCCAGACGGAGAACAGCAGCGGCAGCAAGTGGAGGAGAGGAGGCCAATGAGCTACACTTGCACCCTAGATCGCTTCCAAACATGTAAACTGTAGGCAAAGTGAAGTGGGAGATTACAAAAAAAGCTAGAAAACTCGCTAAATGGATCACCACGCCACAGATAAATTGGCAGTGGGCATCAATGAGCGTCACTCCTCTGATTTACTCAGCGAGCCCTTCAGCCATGCGCTGGACAGAGTAGGAAGACATAAAGAGAGATCAGAAGAGAGAGAAGAGAGAGAGAAATAGATACAGATCTTTTATGAGCCATCTGTATGAGTCTTGGGAACCATGTTGTGTGTTGACTGACTAAGAGGGACAAAGAGAGCAGTTAGCTGATCATACATCACAGGAAGTGGAACAGATGTGAAGCCAGTGCTGTCCGCAAACTGTAGCTATGCTAAAACATGACCTACTTTACTCCTGGAAATTTTGCACTCAAGTTTATCCGCGGCAGTGCAGAGGCAGACCAATGAAACAGAGCAGCTGTTCCTGAATGACAATATCCACCAATAGGAAAACTGTGGAAAGAAAAAAATTACTCCCAACCCAACCAATAAAAATGTGTTTGAAGAACTCAGCATGTGACTGAGACTGACACATTAGCCAATAGCATCACTGGAAAAGCTGCTAGAATCTTTGAGTAACCTTTAAAAAATGTTGTCTGAAACAAAGAGACAAATTGAAAGGAAGCTGAATCAAGTATGTTTTTGCCAGATGCCCTTTACAGAAAATTGTTTTAAGGAAACCAGAGCATCCTTAAGTTCACAGTCTTTTCTTGCCACAGAATATTAGGGGGAGGGAAGAAAGTCACAACCAATGAGAACTCACTACCTCTGCTTCTGTATGTTTCATTTTCAACCAATAGGGGTCCACCACTGCCCGTTCCCTCCATAAGGTGACCATTTGGCATCACCCTGCTCAGTGCGCTTGGCGCCACAGGTGTGGTAGGGTCACATTCTCATGCAGACCCGGCAGCGGCTGGTCACTTGTCGGTGTTCTCGCGAGTCATTTAGTATTGCTTGCCTGGGGCTCTGGCCGAAGCTGGAATCACTCACGCGGATCAGCCAGTAGCTGTAGATGTTGACGAAGTAATGGCAGGAGCCACGTGCGCCCTGGCACTCCATGAACGGCTGCGCCCGGAAGTCCTTCAGGCAGCTACCCGATGATGTCAGAGATTGGCCGCCACCCTCATCTCCAGCGCCCGTGTGCTGGAAGGCACAGTCAAGCACGCACACACACACACACACACGCACACACACACACACACACAGAGGCAAAGTTTTATTGAATAAGGTGGTCATAAAAACACATAATAATTATTTGCAAAAATTTCAGCTAGTAACCACATTCTCAAACAATCCCTCCTATTTTTCTGACTGAAAAACCTTCATGCTGTTTGCACTGAGGCACTAACACACACACTCACACATACACACACATGCAGTGTTGGGGAATGAAGAATTACATGTAATGCAATTATGTAAAAAAATTGAAAATGGTTGACAGTTGAAAATATCCATTAAAAATGGATATTAGGAATCAAAAAGTATTCAAATGTAATTTATTAAATTACTTCATTACTGTAAAATAGTTACACGTTTAAATGCTACACTATTATTCCATTTTATAAAGGGTAACTTGTAATTGTAACACAAGTAACTTTCCCAACACTGCACACATCCTCACCATCAGGAAGGAGTAGCCATCCCACAGAGCCCTCCAGCTAGGCGGGCAAGGGGGCAGGCTGCTGTCCTGGCTGTGTATGGCGATGGGCACGGAGGGTGCCTCGCATACCACACAGCGGCTGATGTACGAGCTGATCTCCTGGCCCTCCACGGGCATCGGGGTCACTGGCGCATTGGTGGAGAGCCAGTAGGACTTGTCGTTGCGGCTGGCGTGGTTGCAGGAGGCCATGTTGCAGTAGGAAAAAGGCATGGTGCTGAATATGCGCATGCAGGAGCCGGCCTGGCCTGTGGGGGAAGACAGCAGGCAACGAGGGCTTAGTGGGGGGGTGGGGGTGAGGTGGGGTGGAGGGGTTGCTGGAGATAGGAGACAGACAGATAAATAGACAGATAGACAGACAGACAGACAGACAGACAAACAGACAGACAGATAGATAGATAGATAGATAGATAGATAGATAGATAGATAGATAGATAGATTGATTGATTGATTATGATGCTGGATGCAGCTGTGACCAGCAGCCAAAGAATGGCTCATGAGTGACTGCTGGCTGTTACCTGAGTCCTTGCCCTGGTGTGACCAAGGTCATCCCGCACGGTCCAGCCCAGGGCTTGAATCCGTGACCTCACAGTTATATCAGATTGAGGGTTGACGACTGAAAAGCCCAAGCTGCCAGTCTGAATGACTGACTAGCAGGCTCTTGAGGTATCGGGAGAGAGGTCTACTAACATTTTACATGCACAGCAAGGCATGACAGCTTGTGCAATATTTCACATTACAGTAGTTTTCTTTTTTTTTCCAGCAGTACAAGCTCAAAGGCTTACACTTGTACAAATCATGTATGTACATGACAAGTAGTGTCCTGGCTGTTGGAGAGTTGCAGAATATGTGTGTGTGTGTGTATGTGTGCACAAGATGTGCGAGGAAAAGGTTTCAGTTTATTTTTGTACGTGTGTATATGTGTGTTTACATGTGCCTGTGTGTCTGTGTGCGCATGATGCACCCAAGTCCTGTGTGTGGGCTTTCTGTGTGTGTGTGTGTGTGTGTGTGTGTGTGTGCGTGTGTGTGTGTGTGTGTGTGTGTGCGTGCATTTATACCCAGATCCTGGGTGTGGGCTTTCTCCTGTCCCTCCAAATACAGAAGACTGTATCCAGTCCACAGCTGGGTCATTCCAACGGGGCACAGAGGGAGGGTTTCTGATTGACTGTGCATGACCAACAGAAAGCCAGAGTTGTAAATGGTGGTGGGTCCACTTTCTCCGGGGTCCCCCATTTCTCCTGTGGGACCTGTTACACAGAAGGAACAAGCATGCATCTTTAGAGACGAGGTGGGTAAATGTATGGCATAAATACATACACATACACATACAAACATACAAAAACACTGATTTTGCAACAGTTCATACACAGACTGTTCTATGTATTCCAACATGCACATATATACACACAAATACAAACACACACACACACACACTAATACACACATATACACTCACCTTGTAGTCCTACTATGCCTGTTTCTCCAAAATGTCCCGGGTCTCCTGTGGCCCCATTGGGTCCTGATAGTCCAGGGTATCCCTGGAATCCTCTGTCTCCTCTGCCACCCTTCAGGCCTGAGGAAACAGTTGTAGGGGGGAAGACATTTACTGTGGCGCAACAATAATGACTAGTAGGCTTTTTCAAAAAACACTCTGCATCATTTCCTTTCTGTTATGGAGTGAGTTCCATTTTGTACAAGATGCATTTTGTCCAAGAGAGAGAGAGAGAGTGAGAGCGAGAGAGAGACAGAGACAGAGAAGTCAGACATTAAAATAAAGCTGAGGAGAAGACACACAGAAAAGGCTGAGAGGAGAAATACTGATGCAAACAACTGAAATTGGGTAGAAGACAGACGCATAATGAACGCAAACACACATGCGAGGACACCATGATGTGTAATTGAGCAACAAAGTGTGTGGTGTCTCACTGAACGCAACGACGCACATGATAACATAGCATTCAACAGAAACGTACTAAACAACAAGCATTCAGGCTGCGCTGAATATATGCACATGAGCCTGCATCCAGAGCGTCGTTTGCGTACTTGACTATGAATTGGCCCTAAGGAGATGAGAGGCCTGGCACAGGGGGGCGAGTAGCTTACCTTTTGGACCCTCTCTGCCGTTTTGGCCAGGGAACCCTGGTGCCCCTAGGGGCCCTGGCAGACCAGGAGGCCCTGGTGGGCCAGCGGGTGGAGGTGGAGAAGGAACTCGCAAAATGACCCCTGGGTCTCCCTTTGGACCTGTAGAGAAACACACACACACACACACACACACATAAAGTATACAAGCACACATGTATCTACACTGCATCTACTCTCTTCAGAAATTTTCTCCAGCACAAACCCTCTCTACCATAAGGAATGTAACTTATAATGTATAACTTGTATGACAATATCACACTGATATAAAACTTACCTGGGTCTCCTTGTTCCCCTTTCTGGCCTTTGGCTCCATTGGGACCAGGGGTTCCTTCACCACCTTTGGGTCCTGGCAACCCCATGAAGCCCATGTCTCCTGGACTACCTAAAATGTACGATCTCTGGGTCAGTGCATGT
Source organism: Tenualosa thibaudeaui (assembly GCA_027481765.1). Taxonomy (NCBI): domain Eukaryota; kingdom Metazoa; phylum Chordata; class Actinopteri; order Clupeiformes; family Clupeidae; genus Tenualosa; species Tenualosa thibaudeaui. The sequence goes on along the minus strand of JAIFZK010000020.1, from coordinate 7,378,252 downwards.
GTGCCAGTGTATTTGCCAGTGTGACTGGCAGTGTATTAAATTGGGATCGAGACCAAGCACTGTAGTTGCTCCGGCTCTATCTTTTCAACCCAAATGTATTGTAATTGCCACCCTTCAGCTGTGTGTGTCTGTGTTGAGATTCTTTTAGGAATATTGATATGGATATTCTGACAGAAAAGACTGACAGAAAGAAAAAAGACTGTTTAAAAAAAATAACGCTGTTTAGATTCTCACCACCACGTTGGCTTTCTTTAACCTCAGTAATCACCCCTACTTAGAGTAATTCATACTGAAATTAAGACACTAGATAAAAGAAAGATCATAGGTGTTAGCATCACCTTTTCGGCCTGGTTCACCCGATATGCCTGGTGGTCCTGGAGGTCCTGCATTGCCTGGCCATCCGGGCAGCCCGGGGAGGCCCAGGTCACCAGGGACACCAACATCCCCAGGTATGGGCATCGCTAACCCTGGTTCCCCAACATCCCCTTGTGGCCCTGCATACATCACCACACACACACACACACACGCAGGCAAAAACACAGTCAGTTCCCCTACCTCACAATATATGGTTCATACAGTCCAATTGTCATGAATAGTATATGGCAGTTTGAATCACATACCTGGGGGTCCATCTATTCCTGGGTCACCAGCTTCACCGAACTGTCCTGTTCTAGGATTGTTACAATCCTCACCTGGTGGGCCAGGCTCTCCACACCTACCCGGGGGTCCTACAGGATGGACAGATATGGTGAGCATCAGGGAGGAGGGGTGCAATAAAGACAATAAATAAAGATGGAAAACAGAAATGTGGCAGAAAGGTGAAGCTAATTTTAAGTAATTTTACATCCAACAGTGTATCCTTTAGCTTGTTAGCTGTTTATGAACACTACAAAACATTCACATTAGACCCTCTGGCCCAGACCCAGGATCATTTTCATGTTGATAATGTGAATGCAGTCTAGCAAACTCAACCTAAGACCGTAAGAAAATAGAGGTCTGGGTTATGGTTCACTGCTCTATCCAAAAGCAGGAAGTAAATGCTAAAGAGGATACTTGGTGGCAATTAAATTTTTGCAAACAAAAGCTTGAAAATATGAATATAAAAAACACAGCGCAGTGCTCAAACAGCAATGTGAACTGAGACCAGCATGGCACTCAAGTTGGGTTCAGTTACAAGGGTACAAGTGTGACTTAACTTAAATAATGAAGTGTGACTTGAATGTGAGTGATCATAGCCATCAAGAGATAAATCATGAATCAAACTAATATTTATTAGTGTGAATGTAAAAGTGTGTGTGTGCGTACCAGCAGATCCAGCCTGCCCTTTAGGGCCTTTCGGGCCCTGTAATCGTGGTCCAGGGGGGCCTGGGTTTCCCCTCTGCCCTTTCTCCCCTTTGTCACCTGGATTACCAGGGGAGCCTTGAAGCCCAGGGCCTAAGGAGATGGGAGGGAGGACATATCAACATGGCACAAATATAGTTTGCATGACAAGTTCACACACACACACACACACACACACACACACACACACACACACACACACACTCTTACCTCGTGCCCCAATCTCACCCTTTACTCCCTTTAGACCATCAAGGCCATGTAGCCCCAGTGGCCCAGGAGGACCTGTAACAGACCCAGCAGGAAACACAAATATCATGACAGTGCTGAACAAGTGTGAAGTGAGAGAATATATTAATTATTACATTCATTATATATTAAATATATTTATATATCTCATTCAAATGGGTGCTGCAGTGTGTCTTTTGGAAGGCTGGAGTAATTACAGATATGTTACATCAAAAATATTTGTGTTTACTCAGTGTGTGTGTATTGTGTGTGTTTGTGTGGACATTCATGCGTGCATGCATGTATGTTCTACCATGGAGTCCATTGTGTCCAGGTCCGCCTTTACATCCAGGGGATCCAACACTGCCCATGGGACCTTCTTGGCCAGGCTTACCTCCTACGCCTGGGGGACCTGATATGCCTGAGGCAAAATTATAAGATTAGTGTGTGTGAGTGTGTGTGTGTGTGTGTGTGTGTATGTGTGTGTGTGTGTGTGTGAGAGAGAGAGAGAGAGAGGGCAGGTACACATACAATTCATGCAAAATATGAAGCCGTAATGTTCCTCTACCTGGAAATCCTGGTACACCTGAGGAACCGGGGGGTCCAGGCTCCCCCTTGGTTCCATTGCTGCCATGGCAGCCTGCACCACCAATGTCCCCTGGATCACCTGTGGGCCCTACAAAAGCCAGCAATGTTACTATCCACGAGGCTGTCCCTTAATCACATGCATTGGCACCTATACCCTACCGCTGAGTGTTGCTCAAGAAAATAACATATTCAAAATCTGAGTCTGTTAGGGTGTTGGAGGACTTGTTGTTTATTGCATTGGTTGGATTAAATTGGTTGTAACTGATCTGAGGTCATCCTGTGTGGTCTAGCCCAAGCAAACTCAAACTCAAACCAGCAAGCTCACAGCAACCTCAGAACAGCAGTCAAGCGCCCTAGCCAAGAAAAAAGCCCAGGCTCCGTCAACCGAGAAGCCCAGATTCTTGAGGTGTCGGGACGAAGTTTTTCCAATCACTAACGAGCATTACCTATATTTAAAATACTTTTTCTAAACTCTTAACACAGCAAAACACCAACACCACACAATTAGCCAGTTAGTTTTCTTATCAAAGGCACATGTGGTTAACAAAACACAGACAATCTGGCTCAAAATCATATAATTCTACCAAAAACTAGCATGTGTTTTCTTTACACAGAGGACATGCAGTCAGTCAGAGTATACTGACTTTCAAAATGAAGTAATGACATTTATGAAACTACATTATTTTTTATGTATTTCAAATTCACAACTTCATGGACTACATTGACTTCAAAACACTGGTTCCATTTACTAACAGTAACCACCAATTACATTTGTGTGAGTGTTTACAGTGATGTGTGCAGTTTCTAAAAAATTACATTACATAATGAATGTTCCATAGAAAGTCTTCAAGAACTGTTGCAGATGCACAGGCCTACATTTATACATGCTTTTACCCAATCTGTCATCACTTTTTTTGAAAACCTCTGAATACAACATCAATCTGTCAACATCTGTCAACCTATCCAATTGCAACTGAAATTGGAGATGGTTTGTCTATTTTTCTTTTCTGATTTTCTTTTCTCCAAATAATCGGTCCAAGAATTATCATCTATGTAATTGTTGTGCTGCTGTTATTGCCAAACAACAACATACATTATTTAAGTTTCCATTTCAATTTAATATTTCCATGTCTGGCACAATGTGTTTAAGAATTTGCAAATAAGCCATATAAGATACATAATTTTGGTGTTGGGGTGATCCTGTACATAAAGAAAATGCAAACATTATAGAAATTCATTCACTGAGTGCATATAGTATGAAAAGAGCATGAAATGTGTGAACCGTATGGCAAGAACAGGCAGACGGTGTGCAAATTGTATTTAGAGTTTTGAAAATGAGGCTGATTTGGACAAAAACTTGTTAGTGATTGAAAAAAACTGTAACATTTTAATTAATTGCCCAGCCCTGCTCCACACTTCTCTATCTTGCTTCAACAACTTTGAGGACCTACCTGGTGGTGCGCTGTCACCTACTGGACCTGGAGGTCCTGGAGGTCCTGGGTATGTAATGGTGTCACCTCGATCACCTGATTAGAGAGAAGCAAAGAGTCCTCGTGACAATAAACTGGGGTGCTTCAAAAGGTGAGGACAGACGCTGAGAGGAAGAGGCAAACACATTCTCAAACATCCCTACCTCTTTGACCTTGTTCTCCTTGACGACCAGGTTGTCCTACATATCCATCACCTCCAGCATCTCCCTGAAAGGACATTACTTTAGCGCAAATCCACACTGATCTACTAAGACTTGAAGAGACAAGTTACAAACCAGCAGTTTATTTAGATGAAATGTGCTTATTTGCACAATGCATAGCGGAGTGCTGTCAAAGCTCCCTTTACCCATAACTCACACGTTGAGTGGCTAATAGCATGTCTAAAATGGTTCCCACATGGGGACCATATGGGTATGGTTATGGTTATGGTTAGTAAACGAAGACACAATAACAAGAAATGTATCGATTTATTCATAGATAATTCCTGCACCAGCAATTATATTTCCTCAAGTGGAATGGTTGCCAAGTAGGTCTAACGCAAAGAACTCTAATCCCTAGTTAACCCTATGTGCAATGATACACAACTAACCCATCATAATCAAGGACCGGAACTATCCATTGTAGAATATTCCAATATTTCTCCTCTTTAAAACCAACACCTGAGCCGGTACACAAGCCTAACTACTCAGTCTTAGTGTTTGCTACTCAGTCTTGCAACTAAGGGCACAGGTGTTTGGCCTTCTCACCAGATCTCCGTCTCTGCCTCGCACCCCGTTGTTGCCAGGAAACCCACGTGGCCCTTGGGGGCCTGGTGTTCCTGGAGCTCCGTTCCTTCCTCTCGGTCCCTGCAGGCCGTTAGGGCCAGGAGGTCCATGTCGGCCAATGTAGCCCAATTGGCCAGTTTTACCGGTCAAACCCTTATCACCTGTCAGAGAGTAGAAGGACAAGTGAGACAAATATTGCCATTAGAGCTTAGCCATTCCAAACACTCAAAGCTACTTCTTCTAGTGCAATCTCATTAATAGAGCAATCGTCTTTTTGAGTGATTTAGTGACTTTGACCACATGAATATTTAATGAAGCTGGATCTTTGGTGAGAGCAGCAAGTACTTTATTCCTGTATCAGACACACAGACAAATTTGTGGTCTCACCCCACCACCCCAAGGGAACACCCTACCTCGACGCCCTGTGAATCCTGGATCACCTGTGAACCCAGGGTCGCCTCTCTCGCCTTTGATGGGAAGGCCAGTAGTAATTCCATTGAGGCCCGAGACCCCTTTTACCCCTGCGTAAAGCACCATAAACATCTCTTACTCTACTTTTTCAATCCTTTTATTTAAATTACACATTTATTCTTTTTTCTTGCTCCCTGTAAAGTGCCACAATCTCTGCATGAATGGTGCTAGACAAATATTTGTATGATATTATTATTATTATTATTATTATGTACATTTATCTCTTACTTTGTGAGTGGCATAATTGTTTATTTGTGTGTCATGAATGTCATGTATCTGTTACATTTGGCAGAGTAAATGGATCGACAGAATGCTGCACCTTTCTCTCCTCTTAATCCGTCAGGTCCACGGAACCCTGGCTGTCCCTCGCAGCCCAGCTCTCCCTTCTTTCCTGGAGGTCCATTAGCACCATTTGGTCCAGTGTTCCCAGGTAACCCTTGCCAACCGGTTAGTCCTTTTGAGCCTGCAATGTGACATGACGTGATATACAATGTTATTATTGTGATGTGATGTCAAATGATCGCAGGACATAGCTCAAAATAGCTCAATCTAGTTATTTAATTATAGTGTATTTGACATGGACAGTGCAAGTTAATAAACATAATATGTAAATGTGGCAGAATCAGCCAAAATTGCTATTTTCCATCTGTTGTCCATGAACCGGTGTTAAAAGGTCAGATGCATATTGAGCTCAGTCTGGATACTTGGCCGTCATCTCGCACATCAAGTTTTGCTAAGCTTATTAGCCATTGTATGAAGGTTCAAGTGAATATCATGGTCATATTCCTAAAACTGAGATTCCCATTCCATATCACTGCTCTTTTGAATGGTGACTATAACAAGCAGAGTAAATGGCGGTTGAACTTGCACACACCAATGGAATCACTTTTGTGTTTTGAATGCATGCCTATTTTTTTTAGGTGTATGAGCTGCAGCCAGCTGATAAGTGGGATAATGGCCTTCAAGGTGTGCTGTTACATGGTTACATGAATTATATGAACATGGTAGAGGTGGAGGCCTTGTTCATTAAAGGAGAAATCCAGTGTGAATCAAGCCACGTTGTTCGAGATCACTGAGTGCTGTCCGTGCGAAAAAGAAAAATTAATACAGTATAGAATGAACAGCAAATCAGCAACCAAATGGGGCACAGAAACTCACTTTCAGTTTCATTTTCCTATGCCCCATTCAGTTAACATTAGCTGCTGGTTCACTATTTGGTCGACGCTGTATCAAATTCTCTGGCTCATTTTCATACAGGCAGCACTCTGTGAACTCAAACAACAGGACTAATGATTGATTCACACCAGACATCTCCTTTCATTGCATATAACAGCACACTCTCTAACTCTCAGATAGCACATGTGCAGTCCACCACCAGGCCTCACCTTTTGGGCCGATAGCACCTGGCAGTCCGTCTTCTCCATTTGGCCCCTGGGGCCCTGCCGAGCCTGGGAAGCCCCGTGTGCCTGGGCTTCCTGGCTTCCCTGGAGGACCAGGTGGCCCCCTGCCTGGGCTTCCTGGCTCCCCATTCAAACCGGCCTCCCCTCTAATACCTGTCAAATACAGAAAATACCTGTCATATACAGAGAAGAAACAAATACAGAAAATACACAAACACAGAGAAACACACACAAACACACACGTAGAGACACTGATAAAAAGCAATAAGGTATTTATATAAAAGTGTATGGTAATTAAATTGACCTGAGGAGGAAAAAGCTGGATAACCTATCCAAGTGAATTACAGAGCTTAGAAAAAAACTCTAGGTACAGTAATTCAGAGAAATAATCAATGGAGAGGTTCACTCTTGCACAGGAAACATGGAAAACAATAATGTAGTCTGTAGCAAAGACACACCTTGTGTTCCATTATAGCCCACACCCCCTGGGGGGCCGGGGGACCCAGGTGGACCATTAGGACATGGGAATTGGGTGAGACCTGTTGGCCCAATTCTGCCTTTGCAACCACTAGGTCCAGGTTGCCCTTTTACTCCTGGTACTCCATCTCTTCCAGGCAAGCCTACAGGAAGCAACGCCGAGGGCAGAAAGTCACAGCATTACCTCCAAAGCCCAGTTTCACTAGTTCGCCCATCAGACTGCTTGATTGCTTGACACTAAGGATAAGCATGTTTGGCTTAGTAGCTAGCCATGGTCCTGGGATAACAACAGCGGAGATCATGAGTGCAAGTTAGCTGGTACCCTCCTACAGATAATTAGTAATATTATGAGATTCCATTCTGTTTGAGACACAACAAGACACGGAAAACTACACTGGTCTTAGAGTCACTTCACACAAGATATAGAACAGCGCACACACATAAACACACAAGCATCAATAGTGAATTAGCATTATCAAAACAACTATGTGAAAATACAGACCAAGGGGGAAAACAATATCAGTTGTAGGCAAGTTGTAGGCTCTTAACACTACCATTACCTAGATGAATAAGAACCTTCACAGTCATTATACCTGGTGCGCCTCCAGGCCCTGTTAGTCCACGTAAGCCTGTGACTCCAGGAAATCCTGGAACACCATTGTTCCCTATCAGACCAGGGTGCCCAGGAGTGGAAGGCCCGCTGGGTCCCTGGAGTCCAGGGGAGCCAACACTGCCTGGCGTGCCTGGGGGGCCATCGATGCTGAGCCCATCTTCACCCCGTCTGCCTGGATCACCATTAAAACCTGGAGGACCTGTTGCATGGGCACATTGTGAGAGAATATGAGCAGAAGACAGTAATGTCTGAGTGTGTGAGTGTGCATGTGTGTGTATCTGTCAGTACAATTACATGAATTAATCAAAATACTACCAATGATCAAACTGTTGTTGTTAGCAGCTCCTGTGTCTTTGTCACTTCCAACAGGGGAATGCAAGTCCCATCTTAGCATGGGTTATTCGACTTCTAATTGCATTATCTCTGACTGTAGAAATAGGAATGTCCCCGAGTTTTCAGAGAATGTCCCCGAGTTTTCAGAGACAGGTCCCCAATTTTTATCTCAGAAATCCAGTCACTCTAGTTGGACTAATTAGATTTTCTCTTAATGCATGTAAGTGTACTGTGTGTGTGTGTGCGTGTGTGTGTGTGTGTGTGCGTATGTGTGTTTGTGTGTGTATACCCAGGCTTCCTCTTGGTCCTGGGTGCCCTAGTTCTCCCTTTGCTCCTTTGGGGCCGTTGTACCCTAGGCGCCCTCTAATCCCAAAAGGACCTGGAAGTCCTGGAGGGCCTGTGATGGAGTGAATAAGAGCATGAGTGAACGAATGAACAAACAAATAAATTCTTGAACAGTGAGTATCGTATAGGTTTGACAAGAATGGAAAACTTCACAGACTACATTAAGAATAACAGCACCAAATACTTGTACATAATTCACACATGTAATTACAGCTTTTGACAATCATTTTCACACCTGTCTTAATGCAATGTCTACTTTTTCAAAGCTCTTTCCAGAGACTATGGGAGCCAAACATTGTTCTCTTTTGCATTTACTTTAGAAAATATTTAAATACCATAATTCTAGACTACAGCATTCAACTTATAGAAAGTCTGGTATGTACCATTGCAAGAGATTTTTTATATACCAAGAAAACTGTGTGAACATTTGATGTGTGTACAGGTTTTACATAAGAGAGATAATTTTAGTAAACCACAAGATAAAGTGAGCTAACGGGTCAAACACACACATTTTCCTGATACAAAGGACTCTCAAAATGGCACTATCTATGTCTTATGTATTACTGTAAGTAGTACAGCAGCATGCTATTTGGGAAACGGCCACTGTTCTATTGTGATTTTGTACATTTCTGCAGTTTACACAAATCCAGAGACAAATTAATTCAATCAATATATGTGCCATGTTTATCTATTGCTAGAGGTACACCAATACATAAAAATGGCACTTAGATAGTTTGTGGTATTGCAATTTTCACTCCAAATATATATAACATAACATATACTGTACATAACATATGAAACAAAGTTGATCTATGTCAAAGAAAAGCTATATTTTATGTGTTTTGTTTCAAGTTGTATTCACTACATATTGATTATCATTGACGTGTTGCTGAGTAACAGTGTGCACTATTGTTACGGCAGCATTAGTAATTAGAAGTATGAAGAGTTTTGTTGGCTGTAGTGTATTTTGCAGCAAATGTTAACTGGGGTGCTCAGATGTGTGTTGGGAAAGCACACTGTGTGAAGAGTTTTGAAAAGATTGATTGAATGAAATGATTGAACAGTCCTGCTTAGGTTGCTCAGTACAACACTGCTTCAAGTATGTTCTGTAATTTTATGTATTATAGGGCTAATAGCTTCTCCATAGAGCGGTACAATGCAAACACATTTATGCGCACGTGAACACACACACACAAACCTGGGGAACCACGTTGTCCTTTTTCCCCAGGTGGTCCTACATTCCCTGGAGGGCATGGGAGGGTTTCACCTGCAGGACAGAGAAAAGGACACCCATTATCCATATGCTTCCAATCCACAGTATATAGTGTATCTCTTTAAAACTACAGACATGCCCTTCACTATGAGCTCTGAGTCCAAATGATGTTACTGTAATATTGTAGACTAATATCTGAAACATTTTACCCATATATTATATCGCACTGCTATTTTCCAGAGGGTGTGACTCAATTAATGAATGATCAGTGCATTTCATGATTCCAATTAATCAAAAACAAAAATAAGTTTTGCCAAAATGTAATCAGCTTGTGATAAATTCTGCTTTACACACTAAGGAGTGTGAATCAATAATTAGTCGTGTTGTTCCAGGTCGCCAATTTTTTCTTTAATATCAACAATCTGAATGATAGGGTGGCGATATATTTTCTTCTAGAGAGTGTTTGTGTGTGATGTCTTACACCTTTACCTCGAGCTCCTTTTGTTCCTGGCCATCCTACTGGTCCTGTAGGGCCTGGGTCTCCTGGTGGGCCCCTCTGCCCAGGAGCACCAGGCACACTTGGCCCTGGGGAGCCATCTGGGCCCATGAGACCTTTTACCCCAACGAATCCAGGATACCCAGCAGCCCCTCGATAACCGGGATAACTTTCTCCCTGAGGGGGTGCAACAGATTGATTACTGATCATACAGCTGGGACTGGCCAGGGGAGCATTTCTCAAAAACCACAGTTGTGTAATTGCTCATCCTTTATCAACAACTAAGTTGCTTATTGGTTAACAACTATGGAAGTGCACCCCTGAGCGACCTGGACACATCCATAGCAGGGTCTAGTAGCTGGTAAATAATGTGATCTGCAGTTCATAATGCAAGTGTGCATGTGTGGGTGTGTATGTGTGTGTCTCTCGTGTGTGTGTGTGTGTGTGTGTGTATGTATGTGTGTGTGTCTCGTGTGTGTGTGTGTGCATGTGTGTGTGTGTGTGTGTGTGTGTGTCTATGTTTTTCTCTCCACACTCACTGGAGGCCCCAGTTGTCCAAGCTGCCCATCTTCACCCCTTATCCCTGGCCTGCCTTGAAGTCCTTGGCGGCCTCTAGCCCCTGTTGGTCCACGCTCACCTTTTGAACCTAAACCAACAGTGCCAAATCCTTTAGTCAGAATAAACTTGCAATAATTTAATGCGTTACATGGCCATATTTGTGAGTGAGCATTCAAACAAATCACGAGTTGTAACATAATGTATGTTTACACATAATATTATGTAACATAAAGTTTGTGACATAACTTGATGTAACATACTGTAACATAATGTTTGTACATACATAACATAATATTATGTATGTGTATTATGTGATGCAGGTTCAGCATGCATGTTATTAGAGAGAGAGAGCGAGAGAGAGAGTGTGTGTGTGTGTGTGTGTGTGTGCCCAGAAATAAGACCTTTGACATCTCACGTATATGAACAGACATGTACATGAAAACATGTGAAGGCCAGTACTGTTTGAGAGTCTGGAGGTTTGTGTAAATCTGTATACCTTTCATGTTGACAAATACTGTGTCACCTTTATCACCCTTTTCTCCTTTTGCACCTGTATATCCAGGAAAGCCCTGGAATCACACACACACACACACACACACAGACACACACACATACACACACACATTAAATACACACACACACACACTGAAATGCAAACGTCACAGTTACTGTTAAGTGAGTAAAGACTTCAGTTTTTCCCACATGCTTGGACATGGAAATGGAGCCTTTTAGAATGGCATCATGGCCTTATTATATAAAGTGAGGCAAACAACTTCGGCAGAGTTGCCTCCGCCAAGTTAATTAATTCTGTGTATCAGCACACCTTGAAAGCCATTATCCCGCTTATCACACAATTGCAACTTATACACATGTTTAACACATACAAAAACTTCTGGCTCCGTTTTAAAGACACCTGTTCAGTCACTGTAATTCTTTTCTTACAAATAACAACAATTCCACTGTTGCTAGCAAGTTCAACCGCAATCAAAAGAGCACTGATATGGAACGGTGGTGAGCCTTCCTGTTATTCGTAATTCAGAATACAGAGCTCCCTGTAAGCCAATCAGAAAACAGTATTTCTTTTCTTTGGGTGGTTATATTATCAGTTCCCATGCCTGTTACTACATAAACATGTCCTCAATAAAAAACCCTCCCCAAACAGGCTTGAGGCTTGAGTACTCACAACCAAACCGACTGCACCCATACTGCCAGAGTTGCCAGGATCACCAGTGAGTCCGGGGCTTCCAGGGTTGCCAGGTTCGCCTGGGGGCCCCTGAAAACCCTTGGGTCCAGGACCACCAGGAAAGCCAGGAGTGGGATTACAACTACACTCACCCACATCACCTACACACACACACATACACACAGAGAGAGAGTCATAAACAGAAGTGTGCACATACAGACACACGAAAGCATTTATGAAGGCATGTACAGGCAAACAATCACATACTGTACATAGGAAATGAAGTTTTATGCATGGATAATCATGGGTTGTGAGTGTTACTATGTTCCTCGGTCTACAAAACATTAACTAACAGGAGTCATCCCTCAACCTTAACCTTGTTCCAGTGACCGCCATAAAAACACGCAAGTCATTTAGCCTCTGATTTTGGAGGCTTGCTTCAACGAAAACGAGGCTAGGTAAACATCTACCTAGCTTTCCCTTTGAGAACCACGGTTACGTACAATCTGTTCTCTCTTAGTAGAGAGCGGAGGACTTATGATGGAAGTCGCTGAAGAAGGAGAGGCTGAATGACTTGTGCTGTTTCTTTATGTAGGTCAGTTCATGTGAATGTGCCCCCAAGACGGGGTTGTTGTTGGAGAAAGGTTCAGGTTGATGACTGGTTGAGGAAGATTTCTGTTGATTAATGCTAAGTGACTCGACTTAAAAAGAAGTACAAATGAGAAGCAAAATAAATGGCTTTTGGCACAGTTGCTTATTTGCAAGTTGATACCTGTTATTCCTTTATCGCCTCTGAAACCTGGTGCACCTCTGTCTCCTCTCTCTCCCTGCAGGCCAGGATCACCAGGCGCACAGTATTTTCCTATCGAAACAATACACACACAGGATCTTACACTCATTACACACATGCACTGTAATATTAGTACAATACAACACTAGTCTCAAATTACTGTATCTACATAGAGCATACACAGACCATACAATGCATAAATTGTGTAGGTCTAATTTAGAATGTCTTTAAAGTGGGAGATACTGACATGCATGCATAAAAAGGTCTGAGTCTTAAAGCTGTTTGGTACTAAGGTATTTGGTATGGCTTTGGTTTGGAGGATGAGGCTCACCACAAACTAAGTCAGAGGCACACAGCAACAAAGATCATGAGTCACGCGTTGATGATCTCATGTCGTTGAGGACACACAATGATGATGTCACACACCCACATGCAGATCAGACACAGGACACAGGACAAATCAACTGGGTCAGCACACAGGACAAATCAACAGGTACACAACAAACAACCAGAGGGTAAACACCAAACAACAAGGAGGAAGAGAGAGGTGCTAGTATTTGGGGTGGAGGGAGAAAGTCTGAAGGGTTAACAATAAAAAACATCAAACATATATGTCATTGTGGTACAAACATATTAAAGAAGAAATCCGGTGTGAATCAATCAATAGCCCTGTTGTTTAGGGTCACCGAGTGCTGTTTGATACAGCATAAACCAAATAGTGAACAAACAACTAACACTAACTGAATGGGGCACAAACTCACTCACTTTCAATTTTAAATCGTTATGCCCGCTTGATTTTCTGGTTCGGCACTCGGTGGCCTCTAAAAACAGGGCTATTGACTTGATCACACTGGATTTCCCCTTTAAGGTTTTTAAACAGATAAAACACGTATTTACACAGCCCTGACCCTACAAACTTCTAACATTCATTTAAAATATTGGCAACATACAATTGTGCATGAAATTTCAGTTTAATTATGTTAATGTGTCTATTTGTGAATGCAGTAAAGTCTTGCATAAAGGACACAAAAACAAACAATAAACAAGACAATTTGTAACAAGCACATAAAAATACACACACACTGCCTAATGACATCACACAAACAAAGGGACATAACTGAGGAAAATTCAGTTGAAAATCCCACATCCAATAACGAGCATTTTATGAAAAAGTTTTAACTATTATGATTTCTACCAGATCTAAATGTTTCATATTATTTGTTACAAAAATATGATTGTGCTAAACATTTTAATCACATTTTCTCTAAAAAAAAAAAAAACAGTAGGACATTGAGAGTGGTAAAGGGGCAGAAGAGAGGACAGTTTAGTCCACAGAATCTCCATACCATCTTGGCCAGGTGGTCCTGGTTGTCCTCTTGGCCCGGGCGGGCCTTGTTTTCCTTGTTCTCCATGCTCATAGTCTGGTATACGACCCTGATCTCCCTTTTCTCCAGGCAGCCCTGGTAATCCCACAGTACCTGGCTCTCCAGTAGGACCTGACACACACACAAACACACACACACACACACACACACACACACACACACACAGCAAGAACAATAACAAGAGAGAAGAAAATAAAACAGAAATTAACAAGACAGAAATTAAGAAGAGATACAAAGACAGAGATGCAGAAACAGAGACAATGTGAAGTATTAAATACACGCTACAAGGTACAAGGAACAAGGTGTGTGTGTACATATATATATATGTACACACACACATAGTATGTGCAGTATACACAGTATATATATATATATATATATATATAGATTGTTTCGAGAGAGACTGATTATTAGCATCATAGCTGTTCCCACAAGCTTTCCATTTTAACATTCCATATGTTTTCTAGTAGTTTGAGAACAAAATAGAATGTTCAAGTAGTTGTTTTTCTTTTAACTTTAAACATTTTATAGTAGGAGAGAGAGAGAGAGAGAGACAGAAAGAAAGAGACAGAGAGAGAGAGAGAGGGGCCTCTCTTGCCTGGTAGTAAAACCCCACGCTCGCCTGGGGCTCCATGCATCCCCATCTCTCCAACATCCCCTGGTGGCCCAGGGGTGCCGGGATCCCCAGGATCTCCTACTAATCCTGATGAATCACACAAACACACGCAAGAACACACAAACACACACACACACGCAATCACAGTGAAAATTGATCAGCCAAATCATTATGATGCAATGGATCCAATGAAAACCAAAAGGAAATTACATTCTGTGTGGTAGCAGCGACTTGGCTGCATTGTCTTTGCATTGGTAGAATTTAAATATCTACACTTGTATTTATTGGACAACCTTACCAAATTTACCAATGTCGGGTCAAGTGATGAGTGACAGAGAAAGAGACAAAGGAAGAGATGGAAAGAAGTAAAGAAAAGGAAAGAAAGCAAACAAAGAATAGAGAAAAGATAGAAAGAAGGGAGAGAGAGAGTTACCTCTGAATTCTGCTTGATTGTACAAAGGCTGTCCCTTTGGCCCAATGTCTCCTATGATGCCCTGTAATACAACAACCTCTAAAGCTGCCATTCCAAACTGAACATGCATTTGCATTATATCAGTGTTTAAATACTGACACAGACTGACACCATTTAAATAACTCCACAGATCTCATAACATGAGAGATTAGGCCTCATTCACCAATAAGTTCCTAAGAATTTTCTTAAATCTGTTCTGAAAGTCCCATTTAAAAACCTGCATTGGTGAATACAAATCTTCTTGAAAACCGTGTAAGTGATTTTAAAGAGAAAACTTCTTCATAAGATTGGTTAGTGAATGAGGCCCATTGTTATTATTACTTGATACTCTATTATTATAGCTTAATATTTTTTTTATTTGAACTATGTACATGATTTCCATCAGCAGTGTGTCCCTCCACCTTTCTATTCACATTCTATAAGGATGCTTTGCTCAAATACGGCTCCTGTGAATACATGTGAATGCCTTGTCTCTTGTAGTGATGCTAATGCAATTGGTTATATAACCACCATTTAAATGTATGATAGTATCTACACTGCACTAGACTAGACTGTATGCTACTGCACCAGGAGAAGAATCCTATCACATGGAACAAATTTAGGTCTGAATGGAGCACACCTTGGGACCAGCCTGACCAATTAGTCCAGGTAGACCAACATCTCCAACAGAGCCCTGCATAGGAGTAATGTCAAACATGCAATACACACACACACACACACACACACACACACACACAGAGAGAGAGAGAGAGAGAGAGACCAACCAATGTAATCTTTCTGAAGCATACACTTATATAAACCTCAAACATCAATTGCAACTTGAATGTTGTCCTCTTTTTTGTAAGTAACACTGGATAAAAGTGTTTAAATGCATAAATATATTTGTCTGCTTAGCTTTGACATGCTACAGCTTGGTCATTGCTGGCTAGATGCAGAGCCTAGTAGATTATTTTATGTCTCTTTCAGTTATGCACAGTTTTCTTTTCCCCAACACTGTTGTGCAAAGGAAAGTTAAATCAGCTACAGCCTGGTGTGTCCCAAAGAACTGGATTCTATGTGGTGATAGCTGAATAGGTGGCAGGTCAAGGTTGGACACACTTCTTTAATATGGTATGTGGAGTGGTAGGATAAATAAGTTGTCTAAATATTTACAGTTTCTGGCGATCATTTTCAAAATTGTCTCAATAGAATTATTTATTATTAATTTTCAAAACTCTTCATATTATGCGCTTTACTAACACAGATTTTCACTTCACCCAAAATGAAAGTTCTCCACCTCTTTCCTTTTCAAAGTAACCTACCCTATTTCCTGGGGCTCCTTGTTGGCCTGGAATCCCTTGATGACCCTGAAAAAAAAAAACAAGCTGTAGGCTGATTCCAACATTCAACATATTAACACAACATAAAAAACACTACACCACTGTAGCTATGACTTACAATTATTTCATACTATAGGCCTATATATCCAAAATACTGCATCAAGGGCATGATATCAAACAGCATGATTTGATGGTATATTTTCACATATAGTTTGTATATCTTTTCGTGTGTGTGTTGTGTTTTGTGACAGGTATTTGTCATACTCTTTCTCCAGGGTAGCCACGGACACCTTTCTCTCCTTTTTCTCCAAGAGGTCCTGGTAAACCCTGAAGGAGGTGAGGTTTGCAGATTACTCACAAAAATTCATTATAGCACTAACACTAACCAACAGCTCATGTACATCCATTACAGATTCTCTCTCTCTCACTCTCTCTCTCTCTCTCTCTCTCTCTCACACACACACTCACAGACACAAACTTACTGGTGGACCAAAATATCCATCTTCTCCTCTTGGTCCTTGATCCCCCTGAACAAGCAAAGCTAATTAGATTGGCTTGGACATAATCACCAGCTAGTCTCAATGCATGTCCATTGCTTTTGCCATCTATAACATTCATAAAAAGCTTCTAATCCTCTGCCTCCTCGTTCTCTTCTCCTTGATAGTGCCCACCTTCTCTCCTTTCCCATAAAATTCATCAGGAAGTTCCAAAACTTCAAAGGGACCTGGAGGGCCCTGGGTCCCAACGTCACCCTGTGCACACAAAACATCATTGAAACAGTAAATAGGATCTATGAGTAATAATTTGAGGTTAATAACCATCTACAGAATGTGAAGAAACAATCTTACTGACATATCAAAAATTCTTCAGTACTGCATTGTCAAGATATTCTCATGCCTCATTCACACCGAAATCTGTGTGTTTGCAGCGCATACATGGCTTTGGTCCGTTTTTGTTTAGAATGCATGCCAACAGATTAGACCATACACACCGCATGAAAAAGTTCTATTTTACCATGCATTCCACTCAGGGTATAACCAGTTTCCATAGACTTTAAACAAGAGCTTGGGCAATCAGTTTGTGCAGGAGACAATTTCTGGAGTGAATACACAGATGCACATGCACCGCAAACAGACAGCAACGGTTAGGGACCACTGATGATTTTTATGTGAATGAGGCCTAAGTTAGCTTGCGAATATCTAGTTAAATACATTCTACCACACGGGCTGCTGTATTAAAACATACCTGAATACAAACCTGCATTCTGAACAAGAAACAAGAACTGAAACTGAGCAGTCATACTTAATATAATGTGATATGTGTTTGTAGCATGTAGAGTATTTCAAGAGCTACACTGACATACTCCTTACATACTCCTTTACAGAGACCTCATGACAACACACAAGAACTCATTCACCGTAAAACATATTAGAAACACAAACACACACAGACACACACACATATGTATATATCCACCCACTCACACTCTCACTTTACACACACACACACAGACAGGCACCCTTCAGAATTATCAAGGGACAAACACACCTCATCTCCTTTGGTTCCAGGTAAAGATCTTCCATTATCACCCTTGAAAGAGAAGCAAGCCGTTGAGAAAGAAAGAGGCCACAGTAGACGAACATGTTGAAAGCGGTGGTGGTGATGATGGTGATTGAAGCTTTGAAGAGTAACAGCACACCCTAACTTGATTTTAACCAGGCTTGTGCAAAAGTCAGAATTTTAGAATTACGGAATTGCAAATGGAATGGAATTAAATTAAATTTCACTTTACATCTCTTATTTAATTGCAATTCTGCTTCCTGTTTGCTATCACAATTCAAATTTAACTAAAATTGAGTCATTCACAACCCTGATCCTAACCCACCCACCCAGTACATTTCAGAAAAAGGTTTCTAAAATGAGCAGGGAGGCTGAGGGCCTCAGGGAGAGGCTAAGATGGAGGTGAGGATGTTGGGATAACATGGGGTGAGTTGGAATGGGACAGGCTAGATAACATGGGGTGAGTTGGAATGGGACAGTCTAGATAACATGGGGTGAGTTGGAATGGGACAGGCTGGATAACATGGGGTGAGTTGATGTGGGACAGTGTTGGATGTAATCTGAGGTCTGTGTGTCTATGATGTACTTACAGGCTGACCTCGCTCTCCACGCAGACCAGGAGCTCCCTGTTTCAGAAATAAACACAAAGCAGAGATACAAGGATGAACAGACACTATGGGGAAGCTTGAATCAATCCAACTCTAATCTTCATATGTGACATAAAACTGAAAGAAAAAGAAAAGGAATTTGAACCAAACAAGTGGGATTACAACAGAAATGATTATGATCATGAGAGAAATAAAGAATTTTTACATCAATTCCATTTGGTCCTATTGGCCCCATTGCACCCAGAAGCCCAGCAGGTCCGATAAGGCCCTATAAACAGCCATAGATAAAGAGGCACATGGGGAGTGTGAGTGCTCTGTTGTGGTTGAAGGCTCATGTACAGAAAATGCTCATGTGCATCTGTGGGAGCATGAGTAAGGGCAAGCAAGAATACTCACAGGATGGCCAGGTAGTCCATTCGGACCAATGTCTCCCTGTCACAAACATTCAGTGTTCAGAAGATCAGTGACACATCATGTCTGTCTACACAAAGCAACACTCAGATCTCCATAACCTAAATCATGGTGATATCTACTATATTTCCTTTTAGATACTGTTGTTTGTTTTAGATGCTATTTCATTCGTTCTCAAACCGGGGCCCGCAGTGCATTGCCTGGGTGTTTGCTACAAAGTAGCATCTAGTATCTAACAGAACAAATGGATATAAGCCTATATGGTTAAATTAGTGTTGCGATTGTGAGTGGACCTTGGAAAATGTTCTGCTCAATGAGGGGTCCCCAGTCTGAATTAGGTTTGAGAGCCTGTGTACTATTGTTGACTTACTGGGATACCAGGGATGTAATTGACTCTGAACGAGATATCGCCCTTCTCTCCTTTAGGTCCCGGAGACCCCTGAGAGGGAGAGGAGAGGAGAGGAGAACACAATGTTTTACAGTAAAACACAATAGTCTCTACACCTCTAGATGGAGCTCCGAAATCAGTAAGTGTTGACTTACTGGTGTCCCCGGATAGCCATGTTGTCCTGGAAGGCCAGAGTATCCAGGAACGCCACGGGTTCCATTACAGCCATCCAATCCTGGCAGGCCAGGAAGTCCACCTGGCCCTGGGTGACCCTGACACACACACACACACACACACACACACACACACACACACACACACACACACACACAATTGCTTTTATTGGGATCTGAAGGCAGGCAAGAATCTGGTAAGTCATTAATAGACAAAACAAAACATCTGTCTCCATATTTGTATGCTACCAATGACAGCTGAGTCTTTTTGTCTCCTGTCTTGAGGCTCTTCCATTTGTAGTTTCCTTACTACGTTCTTATGAACATGGCCTAGACTTCCAAAAAATCATTATTGAGTTATTAGCCCACAGTGGTATCCCAGCTGGTGAATAACTGGTACTCACGTCCACACCATTCAAGCCAGAAAATCCTGCCCTCCCAGCACTGCCCTGCAGAAGAGAGTTGGATGAGAGAGGAGTTGGATGTGACTGTTCATGTCAATGCACACACTAGCCACTGTGGCTTTCATTGTGTGTGTGTGTGTGTGTGTGTGTGTGTGTGTCTTTGGGTGTGTGTGTGAGAGTATGTGTGTGTGTGTGTGTGTGTGTGTGTGTGTGTGTGTGTGTGTGTGTATGTGTGTGTGTGTGTGTATTGTTATATTTATTGCTGTAGACACACTACCATATCTCCTTTCAGACCAGGACCACCTGGAAAGCCCTCGTCGCCACGGTGACCCTTCTCACCTGGAGGGCCTTGGGGACCTGGAAAGCCAGGCGGGCCCTGAGGACCTTGAACCCCCAGAGCACCGGGTGAACCCTGGGGGGGGGGCATGGACAGATTGAGATAGAGATAGTGCAGTGAACAGTGCAAAATGCAGTAATTACAGTAAATGACAGAATTATTATCCCTAATAAAATAGGCATGTAGGCTACTTAAGAATATTTCTTAAGTATCAAAAGCATACTACCTTGAACATCTCAAAATTCTGTTAACAGATACTGAACATCAGGTCATAATAAGCAAATAAAAAAAATAGTGGCAAATCTAGAAAATGTTAAGCCTGAGGGTCATTGCATGATTTTAAATGCAGTCTCTTGCAGTTTCTCCCAGTCACAGTCCCAGCTTTTCAGTTGGCCATGAAAGCAACAGGAGTCTGCCACTGAACTGCCCTAGACTAGTGTTGGAGTAAAGGTAAATATGAATGAAACGAAAAATGTCATTGAGAAGTGAGGAAAACGCAGCTGAAAGCGTTTATCAGATATTTATAGTTCACTGAGCTAAAGGGACCATACCATGAACAGGCTCATACTTTTGTCTCCCTCTGCTGGTCACAGACACTAGTTCATTTTACAGGCAAGTAAACCTGCCAAGCATTTACACCCATGTTATAGGGGTGTAATAACTTATGCATAAGTTATTACTATGTTACAAATAGCATATGTTTAATAGAAGGCTTTTGTACGACATATTTGTTAAACAAACCTCATCAGAAAGGTGAGTACACCTGTAAAATAGTTAGCCTCTGTTCCAACACATATCTATCACAACTCTCAATCTCAATTCTGAAACAATTTGATGTGCAACATTTGAATAAAAAGTGAATGTGATAATCTGCAGATCTAAGCCTAATTTATGTTGCAAAAGCCAAATAGACACATTGAAACACCATACTATTTCATGACAAAATGTGCACTCATTTTGAAATCACTGTAAGGGCTAAGGAATAATAAAGAGTGTGTCCTTGTTGAAACTCTACCATACATAACACATACATGAACAGAATATCTTGTTAATGAGCATATAGGTCATATGAATATGTTATTTGTGCTATAATGGTGTTCTGCTTCTTATATTCATAATGATGAAATGCAGAGCTGTCAAAAAAGTTATTTTGTGAATGGCAAGATTATTACTACATTGGGACTCACTGTCATCAGGGTAATATAAATGTGGCACACACATTTACACATGCCATCGGTCATCACACATACATACAACACACTGTATAAAAGAATTGGTGGAAACTCGTTTTCTCAAACAACTTAAGTAAACATAATTAGCCTCTGAGTAAATGTAATTAATCTCTTTCAAATTATGCTATACTGTAAAAAAAGAAAATGTAAAGCTTACTTGGTGGAAACCAGTTGCCTCAGACAACTCGTTGTCCTAAACAGACTAGTTATGTTTACTTAACTCAATTAAAGCAACGAGTTTCCACCATTTCCACTTCCATTTTGACATTGTCTCCAACCACCCCAGCCCCCACCCCAAAATAAATGATTAACTATCCATACAAAGAGGCAGACCCCTGTTTGTCATAAAAATGCAAAAAAAGGAGAAGGAGGAGAATAACAGAAAGGATATTGCTGCAAACCTATGTCTATCATTCTCATTCTTCTCTGTTCACTAAAATATGAAAAAAAAAGAAAGTTAATTAAATATTGTGTCAGTACATATATATTTTTACAAATTGCCTCCACCCAAAGATGAAGAGGTATTTCTATTGGCATTGTTCCAATGGTGAGATATCTGCAAAGTTGTAAAAAAGATATAAGATGCAGGCTGATGTAAGGCATAGCCTATGCAAATAAATAGTATGACATCAAACACTGCCAGATTTGGATAGCCTAGAGAACTATATGTGTAGATGGCCCTTATAATGACTGAGATAAGACCCTAAAGGTAGTGAAATTACCTTACAAAATAGCCTTGGGTTCAAAGAGTTAAACATGCCTGTTTTCATTCATGTGTAAACTAACAATTCAATTGACAAGGCTATTTTTTTAAATAAAAATACATAGCTGCCACTGATCTATTTACGTCAGGCTATATTGGCATGAACGTGAGCCATGGCTCTGGCATGAACTTTCCAATGCTAAATAAGCATGTAATATGAACGCACCAGCCTTGCAAGTTTTTGCCTTGTCAATCAATATGGCTGTGTGCATTTATTTACTTGAAAAACTGACACTGCATTATTCCATTTGAACTATTCAATTCTGATTTCTGCCTCTGTCCCTCAGTCACTGAAGATGACCACATGACGGCACCAGAGAGCTTTCCAAGACCACAGACTACAAAAAAAGGCAAGGCAAGTCAAGCCTGGACTATACACCTGGACATCACCATGTTGACATGTATATACAGGCAGACAATAAAAGAGGCAATATGCTCCTCAGCTCCCCCTAGGCTTTCTTCCTCAGCAAAGGGTATTGTGGAGTGGTATCACTCTAGAGCACTAGAGGCTGAATATAACCCATGTTGTAGGCCTAAAAAACAACCCTTTTAATGCAAGGTCAAACGGGATTTGACATAATACTAACTGGAAGACTCTTACTGGTGTATGTGAGTGTGGTGCACTGTGTATGGGAGTGTACATACACATATATGCTGATATGTATGTGTGTGTGTGCTGGCTGCGTGAGAATGAGACTGGAGCCTTTCTCTCTAGGAAGGTTGAGCTGTGAGAAATTTGTGAATGACTTTTCAGAAAGAGCTTAGACTAACACAACAGAAGTTGTTGGGAATATGAACACAATAAGATTTGAATAACACACACACACACACACACACACACACAGACATACACACACAAACACTTCTCACGAAGTGAAGGAAAGTTAGAAAAAGGATAATAACAGGTTTTCACACAGCTGTTTTGTGACAGATTCTGTTCTCTTCTAATTAAAATACCAGAGGCAGTTCCTTTCTACAAAACTCTCCCTTTACACACACACACACACACACACAGAAAGAGAGAGAGTGAGTAAGAGAGCAAGCGAGAGTGAGTATGTGTGTTTTCACTCTTTGAGGACAGTAATATTTTTACTTTCTACATAATTAAAATTATACTTATACAGACATGCAGTCTAAGAGCTACTTACTACAACTTACAACCAGAGAAACACAAAATATGAAAATGTAAAGTATGCAAATTCACATACATCACACACAAATTCTCTAGACACAAAATGGTAAGCAAGTAAATGGAGTGAACTATAATATGAAAAGAAGCGTACATGGGTTTGCGGATCTAGTCACAATTTTTGAGTGTGTGTGTGTGTGCATGCGTTCACTAATATGTGGCCAGATGAGTATGCGTAAGTTAAGTTTGTGTGTGTAGTTGATGTGTGTGTGTGTGCTGGAGCGTATGCCGAGTGCTTGTGACAGAGGCTGATCTCTGTGTGCGGACAGCTTTGAGAGAGAGCGCAGCACTGTGATAATCGCTAAGACCACCGGATCCCCCTCCACATCAACCCTGCTCACCATCACACCCGCCTTTGTGTAGGAGCAGAGCTGTGTGTTACAGCTGTCCAAATACACACACACACCTTAACAAGTTGTGTCATTGTGTCAAAACACACAATGATGGGAAGTTCACTAATGTGGTCAGGTCATTGTCAAAGCCCAGTAGTGGTGTAGAAAAAAAAACTTCAGACAGAGATAATTGAAGAGAGAGAGATGGGGGGACTGTTGTTTGTCCTGTCTGCAAGCACATCATACACACAACACCTTCCACCTCCTCCTTTCTCACAGCTACTCTCACTTGTGTGAAGCAACATATGGACAACATATGTTCTCATCTTTCTCTCTCTCTCTCTCTCTCTCTATCTCACACACACACACACTCTCTCTCGCGCGCGCTCTCTCTCCCTTTCTCAACTAATTGGTTCATTGTCATGTGTAACATGTGGAAGAGGCAAATGATAGTTTCAGAAAAGGTGTAAATCATGACCAGACCATTGTGCACAGGCAGTGCCTTTGCCATCAGCCCATCAGCAGCATCACTGTTCTCTCATCACTTTGTTGCATGGAGGCACCCTCAGCAACAGGGTAGAGCAGCAAGCAGAGGCATATCTGATTGCTGTCTTGCTGACTGACCCTTCGAAGCATAAATCAAAAGAAAATGTTTTCTCCAAGGATATTAGAGATTGGATATTGCTAATATACTTAAGTATCCTCTATTCTACTGCCTGTTTCTGAAAGGGCATGCTGCTGTGTGCTAGGCGATTTGTTTGATTCTATATTGAGGAAATGTGCGCTCATTTTCCTGAATAGTGTGCTGACTTTGCTGTCCATCATTTAAAGGGATCCCAGGCTAGTAAGACATGTTAGCCTTTTAAGACTGTCGCTGGCATCAGCTACATAAACATGATTTGAAAACACCCAACATTTTGGGGGGTTTTATTAAAAGTTTAGAAAATCCTTTCACTCACAAACTTTCATTGTTGTATAAAGTGACATCACCTGGTTGGGCCAATCAAGGTCCAATCAAAGTGCAGCAATCAAGCAATCATAACAAAAAATCAAAAAACTAAATGGCAACTAAAAATCATCACAATTGCAAATCTCATAACGCAACAACAAATTCATTAAACACAACAATAACTTGTGCCATTTTAATGTTTGCAATTTAAATGCACTTGTTGCATTTACAGTTAAAGTAAAAACACAGATGAAAGTCAATGTGAATGTCAGGAAAGTTGTATCGGCTAGCAACTAGGGTTTCTATCCATTAATGTTCTCACTTCCACAGTGCTGAAGCTTTACTATCAAACTTTACTATCACCATGCAATGTTTGATGTTTTTGTACTTTTTTCTTGTCCCTCTGGTTTTCTCCAATGTGCCAACGAGTACTTCCGCATAATTGTTTGGAAGAGAATGGACTTAGGTCAGTGGTCTGTGAATTAGGTGATTTCGTCTCAAGTCATTAGTTCTTTGTTATTGGGCTAAGTTATTTGCATGAGAGAGGACAGAGCAATTAAGGAGGACAGAGCAGTGCACACACAACAACAGCATAGAGATCAGTAGGCTACATCTCAACTTTCTAAATTTGCCTTCCTTTATGTCTTTTCCAGTAACGAAAGTGGGTCTTGCTGTGGTGATATCAGTAGTTCTTGTTGTACTAGCAGTTCTGTTACATAGGACTGGATATTATTTCCACTAATTGCATACATTACACCTGCTGCTTTGTTAAAACTCAACAAATAGCTGACAAACAAAATAGCCGTTGATGTTGGGAAGAAACACGGAAGCCTGTTGTTTTTCGTGTTAGCATTTAGCATTTTGTAAAGTGAAAATCCCCATGGGAAAATCCATAGATATTATATAGTAACCTGAACAGCGTGTTGTCCAAGTTCTATTAGGTGGAATACATCAATGTGGCCACCATGTTCATAGGGACAACAATTCCCAAAAATTAATGGAAGTGAATTAGGAGCTGCAGGTATTTTGGGCTAAAAAGTCCTAAAACTAATACATTTCTCAACAAATGACTATGAATGATCTTTTACATTTAAAGGGAGACAATTACATTTAAAAAATATTTGGTGCTATTTATGGGAATGAAACAAAATATATTGCCTTTGATCATTCATTTAAAAAGAGACAAATTTATTTAAATGTTAAGCATACTATAGCGTATGCAAAGTGTCTCAGATTTAGCAATTTAGCAGTTCAGCCCTGACCACAATAAACGTTTCTAGGAAAGTTTCTGACAACTTGCATCAAATAAGCTACTTGAGAACATGAACAATGTGGCTTCTTCATGGATAGAAACAGTGATATTTCAGTGTCTAAAACTGACAAGAAACGTTTTTTCCCTAGAGTTGTCTCCTTGTCACCGCTGCTTCTGAGGATCCCATTGCAACAGCATAGCCTAAACTATGTTATGGTGGCAAAGGAGGTGGCTAACCTAAACTGCTATCTTTCAAATAGTGCACAGATCACATTGAAGGCAATTAGAAGAACAGTTGGTAAAATCAGCCACGTTAATACCAGCTTCAACATACTATATTATTTGCAATAGTGTTCTAGAGTTTGTCCTTCCCGATCCTCTGTAATCATAGCTAAAATCTAAAATGCTTTTTTTTTTTTTAGAAATAATGTTCAATGTTAAAGAGTGTTCAAAAAGAACCAGCAAAAGCGGAGGAACATTTGCATCTCTTGGAAAGGCGTCTATAACTATGTTTACATGCGTTTAAGTATCCCAAATACGATCAGGATACTAAGTATCCTGGCTTTGCATTTGTATATGTAAATACAGTTTCCCGAATTCAGTATCCCGAATAAACCCTTTCTCAGTTTCTGAGAAATCATACATGGAGTACTCCGAAAGAAACCAGGATACTGTAGCATGTAACCACAAAGCCCAGTAGTGGTTATCCTGCTGCGCTCCTTAAAATCCTCAATGAGAATACCGCAATGATGAATATGATCAAAACCAGTGGAATTCCAGAACTGTTATGTCCACTGACAGATGTGGCTGTCATAGCTAAACTAACAGTCTGTGGCCTATTCTAGGATTAAGGATTAAGGAAATTCCTGGGAGTAGTGTGTTTGTAATTGGTGTGTACTCATGTACATCCAAACCCATAAACGTGCAACAAGTATTTACAAAAATTTATAGTAGATATCAAAGCTGTTTCTCAGAATGGTATTGTGTACAATGGTGTACATTTCAGGGTAGCATTACCCGATACTTTTATTTGTGATGTACCTGCTCATGCCTTTATTAAATTAAGTTTATCCCGACATATTAACAGAGCTCAGGACAGGCAAGGCTATCTACACCACCAACTGCCAGCCTCCCCCCTGGACGCACACACACACTCCCACACACATACAAACACACACACACATGCACGCACGCATGCCTGCGTGCACACATATTCTCCCACCCACATCCAAACTCACACACAGGCACATGCACACATGCACACACACACACACACACACACACACACACGTATACACATACAAAAACACACAAACACACACACACAGACACACAAATACACACACACACAGGAATAATAGAATTCCTTGGCCATTCAGAGCTTAAGTCAGACACCAGTGGTCACACAGGAACAGTCCTATAATCTTTGCCATTCCGACAGTCTTTGTTACACTGATCATGTTTGGGTTTAGCTGATCTAGCATTGTTTACAAACTTATGTTGATTTAAGCCAGTAACTGAGACATAAGCAGACTTGTGTGTGCATGTGCAATGTGCTTTTGATCCTTACTCTAAATGTATACTGATTGTATGTGTTTGTGTGGATAGGTATGCATTCTCTCTCTCTGGGCAAATATCAGTACACATCCACAGATATACACAGACAAACACACACCAACACAGGGACAAGCATGTATTCAACACACACACACACGCAAATCCAGGAAGCGAAGCGGGTCTAAAAGAGCTATAATAGATATTGCATTACTAATGCATGCTTGGACTTGTCACACTGGCACAGAAGTGGGTCAGTGTGCTGACTGCAGGTAGCAAAATGGGGCTAATGTGTGTGCCTGAGTGTGTACTTTTGTGTGTGTAGTGTGTGTGTTGTTTGTTTCGGGGGTAGTGGGCTGGGGCTGTTGATAGGTGTGGAGTGTGACTGGGGCAGGGGGAGAGATCCCTAACTGTTACCGTAGCGATTTAATCCCATTAGCTAATCCTCTTTGCTTTATTAACACACTGAGCTTTACTGCTCTATAGACCTACTATTCTACACATGCATAAGCACACAGACACAGTGTAGCTCTCTCTCGCTCTCTCACACACACACAGACACACACACACACACACACACACACAGGCAGTCCACCATGTGCACCAGTGCAAACAACACATCATCAACATCTCATCAAATCAATTCCACATTGCAGTTTCCACAGGTCTGGTGGCGAAGAGTATCAGCATGTCTGATCAGCACAGAAGACTAAACACACCACTTAAAGATCCATTTGTCCTCTCTCGCTTGCCTCTATCCTTTCCGCTCAATCTTTTCTATCGCCCCCAATCTTTTTCATTCACATCTCAACTCATCTTAACTGTCTCACATGCCTGATAACGAAGCAAAGGCAAAATTGGCGCCATTTTGCTACTCCAGAGCAGTCTGATATCACCACAGAACTACTGGAATTCTATACCACAAAAACGCATTTATTTATTTATTTATTGCTCGAGGTGTTGAATGCTCTCTAGCAAAAAACGCAAGGTAAGGTGGCCCCCGTTATCTACCTGGCAGTCCAAAAACAAATATACTGCCTATACAAAATGTGGAAAACAACAAGCCATATATCCCAGCAGACCCTCATCTCTGTCACGCATATCCTTCCTAGAGCATGTGGTTCAGCCCAGCACTGACCCAGACTCAAACCAATGACACCTCAAATTGAGAGAACAATCTGCAAGCTGAAAATAAGCTAAAGATCTTGTGTGCTAGCTGATGGTTGACAGTCATGATTCACCCACTGTATGCTTTCTAGGAGATTTAAACCTTTCCCTCTCTACTATGGAAAATGTTCTTTTTAGAAATGTTAGTTCTAATCTCAAATTACCCCCAAACCATAGGGTGTGTCAGCAGACATCGCTCACATGCCATCTCCACTATAGACCACTCAGGACCACAGCCAGCTACTAGGCCAGACATGCTTACTGTCTGCACACTAAAGCATTCAGAAAGATCAGCAGGGAAGGGGCAGGCAGTGTGCCAAAATGTGAGAGGCCCCACGTTCCGCCAGAATGCCATTTCTGTCATGAAGAAATAAGGTGCATCAGCGTCAGTGAAATGAATGCTGCAAGCACACTTGATTTAGGCAACAGTGTGGTGGAGCGAGGTGTCCCCTCTGAGACATTTGCTTTCACTGACACACAGACGGATCACAGTTCAGATTATGGTCTGTGTTGCCATAACATGAAGGTGTTCTACCAGGTATTAGGCGAAAGGCTAAGGAGAAATTTTGAGGTGGTGCTTTGGGGTGAAACAAAAACGTGTCAGCTGTGCATTAGCTTCAAATAACGCTGCCAGATGACTGACAGAAACAAATAATGAGTTGTGAATGAAATGATTTCTGGAGTCATCTCGAATGTGTTCCCAGGTTGCTGTGAGCTACAATGAGTAGTCAGAAGTTGCCATAGACTGTTAATGGTAGCAACTGTGATGCCGTGTCATTGCAAATGTTATTACAATTAAAAAATGAGAATCAAAATTGTTGTAGTGATTGTAGGTACAAAACTGTCTGTCATAGTGATTGTGTTACATTCCTCAAATGACTGGACTGGACACAAACTGGAACTCCTGCTGCAAGGCCATGGTGCTTTGGATAAAACTACATACCAGTCAAAGTAAACAGACCACTTAGTCATTATGCCTACTGATCAATGAAACCTCTATGAAGATATCATAATATCAGTATCAATACCTTAATTCATTTTTGTTTACTTACTTCAGTGGCATAGAAAGAGAAATATTAATTTAAAAACAGACTGAAGTCTTTCAGCCCTTCCTAGCACTTTGAATGTGTCCACGCATTTAACTAGTGCATAGTTCATCCAACATAACATAAACATCAGCCACTGCCATCAGCAAGATGACCTATTAATTGCCTATAGCCGATATCAGTCAAAAAGCCAATATACACCGATATTGATGTTGAGCCAATGTACTGGTGCATCCCTTGTGTTGTTGCTGTAGGACTTACCCGTGCTCCTTTAGCTGGGAAACATTGGCACACAGTGCAGTCTCTGCCACCACAGAACTCTGACTGATCCCCCTGCAAACACACACAGTCTGAGCTACTAAGACAAAACACACACAGTACTGTAACACATCTCTGTATAACACATGTGTATCTGGTCTGCTGTTGTCACGGTTTTGCATTGAACCCTTTAGTTAAATCCCATCACAGTAGCCTGGGACTGGGAAACCACAATGTAAAACCACCGATCTTCAATTACAGGCATCATGCACATCAAGCAACACCACTCTAATGTAGCCAAGAAAGGCGTTAGGTGAGTATTTTTTATGCAAACATCAGTATTTTTTTATACAGCCATTGGCCATAATCGGTTCATGATAAGTTATCGAAAATAAAAATCGAAGCAGATTTTTGTCTTTCCGGCAACTATGGGAATCTAAAATATGATGCAAGTGTGTGCATGGAATATGGGGGATAGATAGGAGCAGAGAGCAAGTCTGAGACAGCGAGAGAGAGATGTTTTGTCTGCAGGAGGTGGCTGGGTATGCAGCTCACCTGTACACAACAGAGCATCTGATAAACCACTGTGCAATTACAGCCCATTCTCTAGTGCCAAAACATACATAAACACACACAAGCTCACACGTGCATATAAAAGCATGAATATATGCACTCATGTGTGTCACACACACACACACACACACACACACACACACACGCCCTTGCGTTAACACTAACATACATGGCTGACATGAAAGTGTATGAATTCATAGGTTATGTGCAGTTTTGGTGTATTACCCTGAATGGCATTTTTCTATGGTATTGCAATAGACTTCAGAGCACATGCAGACTAAGCTGAACCCTGGGTTAAACACTGAGGCATAAGCCTGCATCAGAGACAGTGAATGCACACGGACATCTCTCAGTGTCTCTCTCACATCTAAGGCACATAACCTGAAATTATGTGCAATTTGAAAGACACACACACACACATAAAAAGATATTTATCACACACACACACACACACACACAAAAATAGATATTTATTATTCTTGTGGACAAAAGGTGAAGAATGACCATCAATTACAGATGGGCATAAGATGACACCACTGGTGACCCGTGAAGATCTTATGTCTAAATCAGAATTTGCAAAACCATCTCATCACATTCATTTAACGCATCTGGTCTCCTGAGACTCTATACCTGCCTGCTCGCCTGCACTGTAGTGACAGTAATGTAAAAAATAACAGGCCTAAGTGACTTGATGTTTTCTAACTTCCTCCATAGCAATGCAGACTAATTCACAGATCTATGATCTAAGGAGAAGAACAATCTAGAAATACAAAACACACATACACACACACGCACACACACACATCATACACACAAATAAAACTATGCACATGCATATGTGCACACAAACACACACAAAAACACATAAGCAGTTTTCATTTCACACATAATATCATGCATAGCTACATCTGCAAACAGCTACAAACAATTCAAATCAACTCAGAGATCTATGAACAAGCACTGACCCCCACACACATGCAAATATTTGCGTACTTAAGTCAGGCTTGCCAAACACACACAAACACCTCACACCTGTTCAGGCATACAGGTTTAAATGCCTCTGGCATGCATTTCAAAGTGCTAAGGGTAAACTGGATAGAGGGGTGACATCAGCGGTGAGGGTGAGGAGATAAGAGAGATGATTGGTTGTACTGGCAGATGAGTGTGATGTCCAACCAGTCAGGCGTAAGAGATTAGCAGCTGAGGGACATGCTTTACCACCAGACATGCTTCTTTTGCTGTAACCCTAAGCAGCCCCCACGAAAATCTGCAGGTATGTTTCTTTCCCCCTTCTCTCTCTATCACACACACACACATTGTGTATTCTACATATATGATATGAGCAATGAGGTCAATAGTACATCAATGTCCATAATACACACTCATTTCATGTTCAGTGGTCTGAGTGTTTAAACATGTGCATATCTCCCTCTCTCTCTCTCTCTCTCTCCCTCTCTCAACCGGAACGATGCTTAATCTCTGACTGCATGCTTTCGTTGAGCAAGTTCATGGAGTTTAATGACATCATGGGCCCTACAGAGCAAATAGCTTTAAAGCTTTAGCGAGGCATTGTAGAGTTTTTCTTTAAAACTAGCAATCTAACAAACAAAATAATAGATGGCTAACATGTGTTTTGGAGACATATTAGTGACTCTACTTTAAAATGTCAGACAAAAAGCACAAGGAGCTTTTGAGTAATCCTTCATTGTTGGATGTCTTTCACCTATGATTTCACAAAAAAGTTTATAGTCAATAGATCCAAACTGGCCTTCAGTCTTGCAACTGCCTTCATGCTCAAGTGCATCTGAATCATCAGTGTTAAATTGTGTGCACACAGCCATGTTTGACCCTAAACACGAGTTTCAGCATATGATTAACCTGGAGCTTGCTGGAAAAAACACACACAGATTCATGCATGCACCCCACACATGCGCCAATGTGCGCACACACACATACACAATTACACACACACACACACACACATACGCACATACACACACAGAGTGGCACAATGAGTTTAGAACACAGTTTAACATAAAATACATCAAAAGGCAAGCAGCACTGGTCACACATCATGTGACAACCGACCGGACACAAGAGAATGTGTGTGTGTGTGTGTGTGAGAGAGAGAGTGTGTGTGTGTGTGTGTGTGTGTGTGTGTGTGTGTGTGTATTGGTGATTGTACTGACCGGATGCGACATTGCCGTATTGGAATTCTTTGAATAGCCGCTATTCACTGAGTGGTATTAACAACCTAGGAAAAATGTCTTTGAAGAGCAGACGTTTTTGAAGTTTGAAATGTATTCGGCTGAGGTTTCTGCAAAAAGTTTAAGTAGGGCAATAAAGTCAGGCTGGACCTCGTGTCTGTATAATTGTCTACTTATTTCAGCTCTGCTGTGGGAGGACTGATTAACCAGCTCAGCAAAGTGCCTAGACAATGAAAGTTTGGAAAAATACAAACACATCCGTGCCAAAACACACACACACACACACACACACACACACACACACACACACACACACACACACACACACACACATAATGCGTGGAGAGGGCACATGGTAAGGCAGGTTGCAGCAACCCTGTGTGTTTGCCATATAGGGAGGGGTTGTCTGGTATGTGTGTTGCAAGCATCTGCATTCTGACAGCTGGTCATTTTGTTTCACGTTTACAACCTCTTCACCTGTCTACATCTCACTCTGAACACACTTACACACACAGAGAGACACACAGATACACAGACACACACACACACACTGTGAAATGTTTACCTTACTCTGGTCTTACACTTTTCTTCAAGGTTGTTCTAGTACCTCAGATCTAAAATTTCATTTCTTTGCTTCCTGTTTGTCCTCTCACGTGAACAACTACTGCCCTTATCAAGGCTATGGTAGTCTAAATAATTGTTCTCATGGTGAGCTCACGGTCGTGGGCTATCTGTGTTTGAGCTGGGAAGTTTCTAGTACACTCAGAACTGTGATTCACTAGGCTGTGTTACTCTGCACAACACTATACAGAATATCCCCACAAATTATATAACTCAAACTAACACAATACAACACAACATTTTAGCTCCTGCCATCAAAGTCAAGAATAAGGGGTCCTCATTTGCATTAGGCATTTCTTGTCTAACACTTGTTCCCAGCACTCCTTATAAGGTCTATGGAATCATAATGATGTTTGTTAGCTCCATTATGTTTGCTCAGCTAATCAGAAGGGCCAGTTCTTACGCTGTGTTCCAGACAACTTTGAACACAGATCCAAAAGCCGAGGTATTCTACCTGCCCCAACTTTACAAGTAGGATGTCCAACTTTGTAGTGGCATTCCACTGCACTTTTTCAGTCAGATAAACAGAGCAGCACAGAGGGGAAGCATGCAATGCAGGGGGCCCCCCTAGAGCAGAACTGGGAATGTAGAATATTCACATTTCTCAGACAGGCGTACTGTGAGACGATGGGTCTTGACATACACGGGGCCTCCATTCAGTTTATTCGCTAATCATACAGTATGCTCATCCAAGAAAAATCAGCTCAGGAAAATGCACATCTGCATGTATTTCCACTCTGTATGTGAGGCGAATTAAAAATACACTAATCAAGGGAGGTGTTCTAACCAGTTCTGCAATCAAGGGCGTAATATCGTCAGGAGGACAAAGCCTATGGAAACACGCCAGTAGAAACACAACAAATGTGAATATATGCATATGAATTGTTTCCAACATCTTTAATTGCATTATGACCAGTGCACATTGAGAGTTTTTGAAATGGCATACTGCTGTACTGCATGCTGTGTATGACCTGTACCATTGCTAGACCTTTTTTGTGGTTGCGTGGACTCTCTCTCTCTCTCTCTCTTTGTTTTTCCCTTTTGTCTCCTGTTTCCTGTTTTGTCTCCCTAATGACGGTTCTGCAACAATTATGTAATTCCGCTTAAAAACTTCCGGTGGGTAAAAACTAAAAACAGAGTATCTGGAACAGGGTTGTCAGTCTGCCCTGCTTGGCTGTGTGAGTTTACACAGACATTCATCAGTGCATGTTTTAACATAAGTCCATTGGAAGCATTTTGGGAAGGATGCAAACTGTTTAAATGGATTCAACTCACTCTGCTAAGATAAGCTAAAAGCGCTATTGTCCAACTTTGACATCGGCTGCGTGGAAACAAGAAAGGTAATACACAATCGTCTAACATTGGGAAAGATGGCAAATGAGCAAATTATAGTGCTGTGTTCCTATACAGTAATGGCACATGAGATAATAGAATGACATAGTGATTATGGTTGAAAAATCTTTCTGTGTTTTTAGCGAGCTAAAGATTGTTGGTTCTACTGTTAATTTACTTGATTGTCACACTCTTACTGTAATGTGCCTACAAGGTTCCACTTGATAAGAACAGAAAGCTGGGGGAACCTAAAGATGCATGACTAGACAGCCTGTTCCCACCAGAAGAGTCGCATGTCTGCCCACACTTTTATGTGACATCTGTAAATTTAAATCCATTATAAAATTCCTATATGCTGAGTTATATGGTATGTAATAAATCTGTAGGAGAGCCCGGCAGCATCTGTGAATGTGATTTATGTTTATGCATGCATGTGCAGTTTTTTTTGGTCAGAAAAGGGAAAGACATCTGCATTCCAAAAAGCAGCCATGCAGGCATTATCTCTTCATTTCTTTCTCTGGCTCGCTCTCCTCATCCCGTCTTCTCTTGCATAGAGAATGTGCATATCACTCTGCTCTTTTCAGTCTTATCAAAATCAGATGTAATGTTCTGTAGCTGTCACACACAGACACACACCCACACACACACACATATTCGCTCTTACACCCTACGAATTATATCACACACTAAAGCTCCCCCAAAAATCATGTCCCTGCATGTGTGTTTTCTCATGTGCCCAAGTTGCTATCTGAATAAGTGCTGTGCATGTGTGTGTTTCTTGGATGTATAGAAATGCTGAGTGTGTTTGCATTCTTCTGTTCACCGCATGGTCTTTTGTTCATGTCATGTACATTGGTACAAGATGTCTGTGTGTGTGTGTGTGTGTGTGTTTCTGTATGTGTCTTTGTATGTGTTACATCTGTGTGTCTGTACAGCTTGTGTGTGTGTCTATTTGTGTGTTTCTGTAACTGCATGTACATGTACGTTTTTTTCTTTGTGTATGTTTGTGCATCAGACCCTTTGTGTGAGTCTCCCAGTGGCGCGTCTGTTGCGTGTATGAAAGGGTAGCCCTGGTAATGGCAGATGGGCTGGTGGCTGATGACTTCTTTGATGCCCCTCGCCCCCATAGCAGCAGCCTGCACCTACCCACTTCAAAACGCACCCCCTTCCCCCCTGCCCTGCATCTTTCTCTCCTGGAGCCCCATCCACCATCAAACATAAGCTCACAGAGGAACTAGCACACGGGTCTCTCTTCTCTGCCACAACCCAATGAACACCAACTATTACCAGGGCCCCGGACTGTGTCAGTCAACCAATCAAATACACACGGAATTCAACCAGTCTTGATCTGTAAGATGGATATGGGGGTGAAGAGGTTAGGAGGAAGAACCATGGGACTTGACATTTGCCTGCCTTAACAAAGGCTTCTATCCAGCTTTTAAAGTGAATTTTAGCCATTCAAATAAGAAATCCTCGATTTAAAAACAAAATAGCAACAGTCTTGTACATTCTCACCAATCCATGTGGATTTGGTTTGCAAATCAAAGAATATGAACTAGCAATGATGATTTAGGCAGATCGAAAGTGCAGTAACTGTGGAATCTATGGTAGAGACAACGGAGAGAAGCTTCATTTACCCTGTAATGAGACATTCAACCATCAAAGTTTAGGTTAAAGTAAATGAACCTAAAAATGTTGCCTAGTGTACCTTTAATTGCACATATTTGCTTTTGACACATTGCTCCCTGTGCGTTTCAATGTTTTGATCCCACAGCTGGTCAGAGCTCTTCTCTTTATTGGGAGGAAATCTAGCCTAAAAATCTAGACCCAAGCACTAGCATTTTTTTTTGCTGAGCAAGTATGTCTAGAAACGAGCCATAGGGCCTCAGTAACTGTTCTCCCAAGTTTGGTCGGACCAATCACATCGCTCTATCCTTTTAGAGTCACTGGATGTATCCTAGTGGC
Organism: Tenualosa thibaudeaui; assembly: GCA_027481765.1. Taxonomy (NCBI): domain Eukaryota; kingdom Metazoa; phylum Chordata; class Actinopteri; order Clupeiformes; family Clupeidae; genus Tenualosa; species Tenualosa thibaudeaui. Next base: position 7,341,852 of record JAIFZK010000020.1, on the reverse strand, counting down.
AGCTTGTCTCGAAGGCTGCCGATTGTGTGCAAAGGCAGTTTGAAAGACAGGCACTGATTCCGCCCCATGGATTAAGCTCGGTATATCATAGCCAGGTTATATATTTTGATGTTGTAGTCTGGCTTGACAGGCTAGAGGAAATCCATTTTTAATTCACAATGCATTTCCTTTAGTTGAATATTCGTGAAATATGCATAGAATATGTGAATGGGCTTAAATGCCATCTTGCCTATGGACGGTCTATGTGTATGTGCCATGCATATATCTGCTGAATGAATGAATGAATGAATGAATGAATGAACGAATGAACTGGTCAATCAATCAATCAGTTAGTCAGTCAAAGTGCTGGATATGATCTCAAACCCCTGTGTGTATGGTTAGGCGATCCCTCCTAAAGTGAAGAGAATAGACAAACTGAGGTGAATTGAGTTTTACCTACAGTACCTACAGTATTTGGGGCTGCTGAACTGATATGCACTCTGGACTTGTTCACAATTAATTGGCACACTAAGCTCCATCACCAAGCAACGAGCGTCAACTAAACTCTTTACTATAGGCATTGTAATTGCAAAGGCATGGTTCTTGTAAATCAACAACTAGGTAGCACGACCTCCAATAAATGAACAAGTTTGTTTGACTGAGATCCAAATCTATCCCTGCCCTTTGCCAAGTTTGTGTGTCATGTGTCATGCAATCACGCTCTCATCTCATGGGGATCCAACAGGTCATAAAATGAGCCAAGTACCATCTATTTAAGATGTAATCAACAATGCCAGATGTTAATGCTGGTCTTAAATTAACCCCCCATCAATGACCTCAATATCAGGACTGCCAAAGTCTCCAAATCTCTCATCTCTTCCCAGATCACCCCTCTTCTTTTAGACAGCAGCATAAGTTCCATTTGGCCATGAGAACTAACTCATACTCAAAGTAAGTCTTTGCAGTAGTAAAAATCATATTATCAAGTGGCAAAGAGACAACCAAGAGAGGGCCCTGTTTGTTTTCATGCAAAATAGTCCAACATTTTCAACATCATTCAGGTAGGTTACCAAATAATTCACTTGTAATTAAGGATAGATATCAAACTGCCTGACTTAGCCATGTGGCAGTGTGTGTGTGTGTGTGCGTGTGTGTGTGTGTATATGTGTGTTTGGGGGGGCGGGGTGGTCTTGGGGTGTACTTACCCCAACTTTTTGTCCATTAATACGCATCACCAACAGGCACCTGCAAAAAAGACTAGTCTGTTTAGATTTCATATACTTCCATTATCATATACTAATAGAGCAAGTTTATTTCCTCAATTTGTTCATTTCTATTTGTGTGTGTGTGTGCGCGTGTCTGTGTGTGTGTGTGTGTGTGTGCGCATATATGAGTGAATATATGTGTTCTCACCATAGCAGAAGTGTGATCTTAAGGGGGCGTGTCATCTCCGCCACACAGGGCGTGTCCCGCCTTCAGGCCAGCCCTGGACTTCTGCAGTGTCTCTGACCTCTGTGGACAAGTGCCACCTCCACAGAAGTGTCCTGAATGACAGTTCCACTCCTGCTGGGGGCAAACAGAACAGCATGAGAGGATGGACAGAATCACAGAGCCAGCTGATAGATGGATGGATGGATGAGTGTGTAAAGGAACACACAAAAATGAATGAATGTCCCTCTATCCTTCTCTGTCTCACACACACACACACACAGACATAGGCCTACACACACAATAGATGACAGGAGTTCAGTGAACTGTGAAAAGTCCATTCCAGACCAGTTCTCACATCACTGTGGACACAGTAGATATTCAGGACAGCTTGAATTATCTTCTCTGACCATTCACTTCTCCAATTTTTGCTGACAGGCAAAAAACGTCATATATGAGTATACAACATGACAGCAAATTCAACTCACCAGTGCAATATTCTGAATAACCTGCTCTAGACGGCAGTAGCCTACAGGAACTGTCATATGAGCAAAGACATAAAGCGTTAATGCAAGTCATCACTGGAAGTGCAGCTTGGGGCGTTTAGAACCAACAATCTTTAGGTCTCTAAACCAGGAAGAAATCGTCGACAATTACCACTGTGTCATTCCGTTACCAGATGTGCCATTACTTTAACTGTTACTGCGCGGCTGGTTGTAATTAGATGGTAATAATTACAATTACATGGCCATTGCCAAGGCGCTTTAGACTTTCTGAGCAAGTAGCTGGGAGAGGTTGCCAAAGGGACTAGACCGAGTATCTGGATGAGGGTTGTCGGTCTGCCCTGCACGCTCGGTTATGAGTTTACACAGATATCCAGTCCCAAGGGCACAAGCGACCAGGTGTCGCGCACGCACAAGAAAGCGCCAGTCCGCCGCGTCTGTCTGCGCGACAGGATGGACGGCGGGTTGAAACTGTTCCATCTCTGATTCAAATTAAAGCTCACTGTCACTATAACCAAAATTTAAATGCAATATACACAGACCTATTGTTACAATCACTTCGCCGTACACATCACCTCATTACCCTTTAACATTAACAGTATCGTTAATAGACCAAAAAATAAAACGGGGTAACATTAAGGTTACGTTATTCGTTTATGCCGCCGTGTGCTACCTGAAGTTCAACTCTACATATTGCCAAACTAAACTGAATAGAGCATTAGATAAACATAGGATAGAAATGTGTGGACCATAGCTGTCTTGATGCATGACAATACAACATACACAAAACACGAACATTAAAGACCAAAATACCTCACTCAACATGAGCAGGTACCGTGAGGTACCAGGTTAAAGGTCTGTGGGCTTCACAGGTTCGAGTCCGCTGGAGAGCCGGCTGCCGCGCGTCAACTTGTGGCTGAATCCGTTAAATCATCACTTAACTGAGTTAAACGGCAACCCGAGGGCAAATATCCTACCTCAAGAGAAACGCTCACCTGCACGTGAAGATTGTCCTGCTATAACGACGTCATATCAGTATAGCAAACATAACAAAGAAACAAAAAAAAACTACACACCGGAAAAAACTAACAGAAACACTGCTAACTTTAAACAAGTGTCCGCTGTTCGAAAGATGGACACCTCTACAAGTGTTGGTGACGTAAAGACGTACGCTTCTTCAACACTCCAACACTTTCATTGCGCGTGACACGCTGTAAAGAATAACGTCGCTGACGGAGTATGGTCTGGAGATTATACGGTAGTCTATGTTACGTTAGATGATCATCATAGCCCTGTTAAAATTGCCATGCAAGTTACCCTTCAGGCCTTCTATTTTTCATATTACGCATCGTTTTCTTATATTAAGACTGTACGGACTTTTACTGTAGTTCTTTTGCTACATGTTAACGGCACTTAAAATGGTGAATTTTGTCTCTAAATGACTTACCTGGAGCAGGTAGACTGGGAAACCGTTTTTAAAACAGTCGCTGGCTGTGCGCACAGGTAAGACGCAACGGAACTGTTATCCTGGACTGTGCATTTGTAACCGGAGTCCACCATCACCGGGTGCTAGAAATCACTAACTGAAGGAAAGAATCGCCATGCGCCGGATCCTGAACGCCTGTGTCCCATTGAGGGTCTCGCTGCTTGGGATATTAGTTGTTGGACTCCTGGAACAAGCGAGTTGTGAAGGAGTAAGTAGCCTATGTCAACAATTTAAATCTGAAGTTTCTAAAAACTCTTACATTTCTGCATGATTGTTATATTAAAGAATGTATTCTCTGTGTATCCTGCGATTCAGAGGGTTTGTCAGCGCAGAGATATGCCTATTTTTAATTCACTTGTAATTGTGATCTATACTGAATAATCACGCATTTCATTCGAGATGCAAAGCAATTCAGGTAACTATTCAAGAGAGCCTTTATTTTTAACCAAATCATTTGGCATGTACATACATATTTCATAGTTTCGTATTGTAGAGCCTGTGGGATGTATATCCAGCAGCGGTATCTACTGTGGGGGGTTATATTTGAGGGTTAAGCTATTCATACAGATGTCAGGTGTGCTGGCAAGTCTTTAGTGATACATCATTGTCACCAGAGGGGGCGCATGGGAGCCGAAAGGCGTGGGTGACACCACAAAAAAGTTGTCCTCTTCTTTTTTTTTTATTTCGTTTCACTTATTTACTTGTTATAATAATATAAACCTTTGGGTGTGCGTTCGCGTGTGTGTGTGGGGGTGGGGGGGCAGGATTTAGCGGAAGCCAAAATTATTAGAAGATGAACAGAGTTGAACTGCTAGTAAGGCGACCCTGACCAAACCTGATGCAAAGTAGAGATATTTTCATTTCTGATTCTTTGCCATTCTTTGAAGTGTTTCTCAGATGGGTCATTTATTTCCTGAAACCTCACATTTTGAATAAAAGTCACAAACAAGTAGGCAGGTCATCAAGGTCCAAAGGCTGAAGAGGGCCTGCACACCTTGACAAGTTACACTGCTGGTGCAGCTATTTTGCACCAGATTCAACTTCAAAAGAAACCGAAAAGCACAACACTGATACTTAACGGGCAAACCTTTTTATTGGACTACTGACATTTCAGTCAGTCAGACCTTCATCAGAGTTCTTGGTAGCAAACACAGCCAGGTTGAAGGTACAGTTAGCAAAGCTGGAATCACATTTTGGTACCACTTTATTTGAAGTTGTCTACATAAGATTGACATGAGCCTGTCATTAGCATGACATTACACATATCATGAACATTAATGACACTTTTTAATGTTTATCACTGTTGTCATTCATGTCAAGTGCCACTCAGTTTTTATAATGTAAAGTTGACAATTTGGGGTGTAGACATTACAAAAATGAATGACACTTAATGACAACAGTCATAGACATCAATTAAGTGTCATTAATGTTCATGATATGTATCATGTCATGTCAATGACAGGCTCATGTCACTCTCATTTAGACACCTTCAAATATTGTGTTACCCCCATTTGTTTATGGTTGTGTTTATGTTGAAATTTCTTCAGGGATCCCTGGCTAGTAAGACATGTTGGCCTTATAAGATTGACGCTGGTGTCAACTACATAAATGTGATTCACAAACACTCAAAATGTTTTTGGTTTTGTTAATTGTTAATTTTGTTATTAGAAAATACTTTCACTCGTAAACTGCCATAGTTGTAAAAAGTGACATCACCTGGTAGAGCTACAGCTATCAAGCTGCACCAGGTGATGTCACTTCTTACCCAGAAAGCATTGATACATAAGCGCAATGGCAGCTTACAAGCTCTGCAAATGATGGGATTTTATAAGAGTTTTAATAAAAAAGAAAACATTTGGAATGTTTTTAAATCCTTTAGCTTATACCAACGTCAGTCTTATGAGGCCAACATGTCTTACCAGTCATCCTTTAAACAGACTTTTTTTCCAGAACAGTCTTTGTTATATTTAAACTGAGCACCTAATAAACATGCCAGAGAGGTTTCAACACTGAACAAGGGGACAGATACAGAAATGCTACTACCACTGCTAGGTGACTCTCACATCCTCCCAAATCCATGGATTGCAGTGTCCCTGGGTAATGAAAAAGCAGCTCAGTAGTATCTGTCAAGCTGAGTTTGTCTCTCCAAGGCTGCACTTGATGTGAGCTTTGTAGTTGAATGATATTGACATGGTTTGTGCAGTTCAAAGAATGCAATGGTCCCTGCAATAGAATTGCCCTAGGGCCTGAACTGAAGAACATTGAATATTTCACTCAGATGGTTCAACTTAGAGCAGCTCATGTCCTGAAACAACCTGACTTAATTTCCAAGATGTAGGTATGTGGGAAGACTGTGGATTGACGTCAGATGTGTGACCTAGAAATATGTGGTTATGGACATTCATAAACACACACACAAATTCATCACACACTGCATTCATCACTTACTGCATGTTAGCCCTATCTTAAACTGACCTGTCCCTGGTGCATCATCTCATATTATAAGTACTCATCTACAAGTCATTTGAGTCCTTAGGACTGTGGCACTGCATTGAATTTTCTTTTGCCCTTAGTTAGGTCTCGGTTTAGTATTCAGTCCTCATTTCTCACTTTTTTCTACTAACAGCCTCAAACAATAGAGCTATGGATTGAATCACACCAGATATCTGTTTTAATGCTACTCTGATTAAAAGCTTAAAACTTGTGATACAAGTATTGTCTGAAACAAAGCTACAGTGGCAAGTTAGCACAAGACAAACCTCTTCAGACTTTCTCTTCCTTGTCCTGCCTTGTCCTAACCTATCAGTTAGTTGCTTCAGTTAGACACTGAATGCTCCTAATTCTGAGCAGGAAGTTGTGATTGGAAGACCAAGTGAAAGAATAATTCCTATTTGTCGGCCCTCTCAAACTCTACGGAACTCAAAGAGTTTAAACTCCCAACATGGCAGCACCCATTATAGAAAAAGAGAGCCATAGAAATTCAGTGTGTTTGTTAGCAGTTCTGGAAACAGTTGTGACTGCAAGCAGTTGTGTATCAGTCTTGGAAACACAACCTTGTTGCCATGTTGCAACAACATAAAATGTAAAATGTAAAATGCAACGTAATGCAGCTCTACAAATTGATATTGCTATATACAGTCAATGTCCATAGACAACTGCTAACAAATGTAGCATCTGTACTATTCTGTGATCTATTTAGAACTGGAACGCATCCACTTTGGCTTTCACTTAGATTTGACATTGTTACCATTTGCTACATACAAGACACATGGAATGCAGCATAGTTGGTTAAAGGACAAGGCTCAAGTTAGCCAGACTAGTCAATGACATGTTTATTGGAGCCTGTGTTCTTTGCCTGTTTTTGGGATTTTCCAGTATTGAACAGAGGTTTGCCCACACAAAGTCTCAAGCTGTCCCAGGAAGTTCGATAGTGTACTGTTATAAGTTAATAATGTAGTGATCTTCTTGTCTCTTTTCTTTGCTTCTCTTCTCTTAAGTTGCTTCCTGATGTGAATCTGTGTAAATATTTACCTAAATACGTTCTGACAATTAAAGGATAAGTTCAATGTTGCAGCAGGGCTTGAAGGAATAACCAGTGGAAATATGTTGCACAAGCCTCTGTTTTTAGTGCATATACTCAGCTAAAAATGTTTTATAGTTAAACAATTAGGAGGAAAGCAAACTCTGTTGAAGAAGAAAAAACTGTTGCAAAGACAGCTTCTCTGAACAAGATAAAAAGACACCACTAAATACAGTGCATTTAGACAGACATTTAGACAAAAACAACACACAGACAAAACAGCAGACAGACAGATTATAACAAACTTGTGACAACTTGTAACTTGTAACAACTTGGAGGTGCACTGATGACGATAGTAAGTACAGTGAGGAATTTTGTTGGATGAGAAATGTGCAAGCGTGGTTAACTATACTTACAATGGGCAAGACTGTTTTACTTGTTTTTAGATTATATTTTAATGTTCACAGTAAAATGTATGTTCAATATAGATGTAATACATCAAAACATGAAATATTTATTTATTAGTTTGTTTTGCATAGCTCAGATGTGTTTGCGGGGTCTTCTTGAAGAATAGGAAGGGCATGAGAGACAGTGAACAGTGAAAACAGTGAACCAGGAGAAGACAGGATGTTGGCATCAAGTCTGGTTCTCACCTAATTATCATATACCCTCACTGACAGAGAAACCCCCTCTGAATTGGCTGCCATAAAAACAGGAGTGTCTGTGTGTGTGTGTGTGTGTGTGTGTGTGTGTGTGTGTGTGTGTGTGTGTGAGTGTGTGTGTCTGTGTTCACAAGCAGTGATGTGGAGGGTGTGGTAAGCATTTGCATTTGTCTCAGACAGGATTCAGATTCTACCGCCTGTCAAGTCTGAGGAATTTCTCTTCCTTAATGACTCTTTCTCCCTACTACATGTTTGGAGATGACCAAATTAAGTCACTGCCTGTTCACACACACGCACACACAGACACACATAGAATAGATCAGAGTAGATCAGTTCAGTTCATGTAACCAGTGAGCACAGAGAACCAGCAACCAAAGTATAAACCAGCCCTAGCAGAGAGTATTTAGAACAGAAGAATCAGTCTAAAAGAAGGGTCAGTATAACAAGATGGTTTGTGATACAAGACAAGTTGGTTTCATGATTTAAAATTCAAGATAGGCTTTATTACATCTTATTATATTAGTTAGAGAGTGTAGGTGTTTAGTGGTAAGAGTATATATGTGCATGTGTGTTTGTGTGTGTGTGTGCGTGTGCTTAATTGTGTGTGTGTATGTGTCTGTGCATGTGGATGTGGATGTTAACTTGATTTGTGCACCACAGACTTTGTGGCCATTAGGCCTGATTCAATGGAGTGGTCAGTGATGGAGGGAGTTCTTCTTTCTGCAGCGTCGGTGGTAACCTCAATGCAGGTATAGAAGGAGTTCAGCTCATCTGGTGAAGGGTGAGAGGTTTGGACCTCACATTTCTTTTCTTTAAAATCTGTATCATTTTCTTCCAGCTGTTTCTCAATCTTATGCCTGTAGTCCTGTTTTGCTGCTACATCTTCCACACACGTCTGTATGGAGTGGCAGGACTAGAAGCATAACTTAAGCCAGACATTTGAAGACCTGTTAGACCAACAGACCCTCATAAAGCCTGCCCAGTAAAGCATCAGGACAGACTCAGAGACAGGAGCAACAAGAAGCTGAAAGGCCCTTAGATCTTTGAGACATTATTATTTTGTCCAGACAGCAGGCGGTTTGGGTTCTCCACACAGATTTTTGGACCCTTTGTAGTTCATGGTCCCCTTGGGTTGGAATCCCTCTGCGTGTGTGTGTGTATGTGTGTGTGCGAGCACCCGCATGTTGATTCTTGATGATTTGTTTGGTGTCTTCTGTAGCGGAAATGTCAAAATATTGCAAAAACTTAAGGAATGTCCAAAAGGAAATCAGAATCTGAGGTAAGATATTCACTCAAACATCAGCCCTGTGGCCTAGGAAGCAATCATACTCAGATGGATAGAAACAGAGGTAGAAAAAATGGAATAACACAAAGATGTAACCAGCGTAGAGATGCACCAAATGCATGCACAGACTAAAAGAAGAGAAAGAGAAATGGCAAATTGTTACTGAGTGTGATTATTACTGTGATATTCTTAGGACTGAATTACACTGAACTACAATTTCTTCTTCATGCCATCTTTCTCACACGCACACACACACACACACACACACACACACACATCATGCACATAAACTTACAGGAAATACGAATACAGTGTCCTATCTTACTCTCTGACACCTTCAGAGTCAAATTCCACTGTCTCTACGACTCTTACTCATCCACCCCCCTACACACAAACACATCCAGCCACACACACTAACACATTCACACACACACATACACACTGCAGTAGTTGTCTTGTTACCACAGTGTGCTGTATGGAGAGCTTTGCTGGTCTGGGACTGTGATTTTGACATAAGCCCTTTGGCTCTAGCACACACATACACACACTCACATCTCTCTCTCTCTCTCTCTCTCTCTCTCTCTCACACACACACACACAAACACACACACATTTATTAGTCACACATACACACTTAATACACTCACTCCCACACACACTCTCACACATACACCCACTCCCACACACACTGTTATTTTAAGGCTAAGACCCTCAGCCCCAGACTCGCCACTGGGGGATTTAGCATCCACACCCAGTGCGCCGCGTCTGTGCTGTTTCTGCGTGATTTACCCAATTAACAGACCCCTCCACACACTTACACACACACTCTCTCTCTCGCACACACATACACACACCAAGTTCGTACTTCCTGCCCAACTGCCTGGCTGTGCAGAGTTTGTGTGTGTGTAACATTCAGTGAGGCTATGGGAAGAGGGATCTGACATGTAAGGGTCACACACTCCCTCCTTTCATAGAAAACCATATGAAACATATCATCACGGCAGCAGTATGCCACTGTCCTTTCCCACCCCTTCCATCTGTCTAGTCTTTTTTCCCTCTATCCTCTTTTCCTTTCTATTGCTTTTCTTCCAGTTCTCATGTCCTTAGATTTATTTTACTGGCCTGCTCTCTTTCTCTCTCTCTCTCTCTCTCTCCCTCTCCTGATGTTTCTGCTCCTCTCTCATCCTGACCTCAAGTCTGACCCTGGCCTGACCATCACCACCACCACCACCCAATACAGAGTGCTGGGGAAAATGTCAGGAAGTATATATATATATATATATATTTAATATTTCAATACCATAAAGCTCTTATAAAATCATGGGATTTTTTGCGAAATAGGTCTTGTGTCATATCACCTGTGCCTTTATGAACACATCTGAATGGTCCGAAAAAAAATATTTGCTCATAGAAACTTAAATGAATTTGTTGAATAATACTTAACCACGGGTCTAACTATGGTTTCTAGGAATAAGGGTCTGACCGTGGGTCTTGGAATGTTTATTACTTACATGTTCAGTCACTAAAAGCATCAGGTCTAAAGAACACTTATTGAGAATGTTGCCCCATTTCTTTGCAAAACGTCTCGTTGTTGTGCCCTACGGTGGGTTCTGTGTGTGTGTGGGCCACACACACACACACACACACACAAGCCATTTGTTTCTCCAGTACTGCAATAAAGTTGAACCATACTGGTTATATCGCGTTTCTCTCGTCTTTAAAAGTTCAGACCGCTGGAGCATCTCAGAAGCATCAGTGAATAGTGCAGAATAATGTGGGAATAAAATTCTGTCCAAATCAGTTTCAGAGAAGGCGAAGTTGGAGGCCCTTGTCTCTGTGAATTTGTCAGTATCCTCATAAGATATGCTTTCAAATCAGTGGATGGCAGTGCCCATAGACACAAACAGGTGATGATATCAGCTTAGGTCTTTAGGTCGCTCTTCACCTGTACATGTACACTTTACCACACACCAGACTTCAGCCTTGGTAAGATGCTGAAAATGGCTTAGGCTGAAACACATCTGTCCCTGACATGTTTTCAGTCACACACACTATGTAAACATACCTTACAGATAGCAACTCAGTCAAGAACATCACATCTTCTGGCTCTTTTCTTCTCATCTTCTGTTCTCACACAACCCCCCATCCTTCCATTTTTCTGTTCTTCATTCCATCCATCCCCTCTCCTTTTCCACTCTCTCTCCCTCTCTCTCTCTCTGTCTCTCTCTCTCTCATAACGGGGTTTCTGTCTCCTCTACATCTCCTCCCCCTTTCTCCTCTCTCACTTCCTGACCTCCAGACTAACTCAGCAGCCCCCCTATATACAGTGCTGGTGACAGGTATGATGCAGTGATGTGGAAACATGCTGTTTGACTTCTCTCTCTTTCTCTCTCTCTCTTCTCTCTCCCTCTCCCTCTTTCAATATTTTAGTCATGAATAGACCTTATTCACTCTCAGTTTGCATATGTGTGTGTGTTTAGAGATATACTGCGGTGTTATAGGGTGCTGTGATCTAAGAGGGGTGTGGAGATGATGGTGTGGTTGTGAAAAAGCAGACAGAGGAAGAGAAAAAGGGAGGTCTCTCTGGTTCAGACATCTTGCCATCTTCTGAGGAGGTCATTCTTTTTAGTGTGATTGAGTATGAATGTGTGTGTTTAAATGCCTAAGGATGATTGGCTGACAATGACCTGCATGATCCACACATATGTGGACACACACACACATACACACATACACACACACGCACTCTCTCACACACAAGGCTTTGTGTTGTTTTGGAAGTCTGCATTCTGCAGACTTTGATGCTGCGCCATGCTTTTGAAAAGCCCTCTCTTCGAGAGAGAATGTGTGTGTGTGTGTGTGTGTGTGTTGTATGTACATTAATCTGTTCATCTATCTAAAGAATTGCTGTACCCTGAGACTGTAAGAGAGGAGACAGGGTGAGTTTCACATGAGGGTGTGAGGGTGTGTGTGTACGTGTGCCTATTTATGTTTGAACATGTGCTGCATTTATAAGCAGAACAAAGGAGATTTCACTCTTAAGTTTCACTTTTGGGGCCGCCCTGGTGTCTTTTCTTCTGTCAATACATTCTAATGATGGTTGTGCTTATCTGTGCAAATACTGGGTAATCATTGTTATTAGGGACACAGAACACATTGTTTCAGGCTACCCGCTTATTTTGGAAGGTGAGGAGGATGTTGCCATCCTCATTTGCATCTTTGGCCACCTGTGTGTGTGTGTGTGTGTGTGTGTATTTGTGTGTGTGTGTATGGTATGGTGTGTGGATGTCTGTGAGTGTGTGTGTGTGTGAGAGAGAGAGAGAGAGAGACAGACAGAGAGAGTGTTAGTGGCTTAGTGGCTAGCGGCTGTCACCCTCAGTTAGCTTTCCTCTCTGTATCTTGTTTCAGCTGCCCCCACTGTGTTGGCATGAGCTTCTGCCCTCTACTCCTACTTTCCTGAGTGATGGTGGCTTGTGTCTCTGGAGCCTGCAGACTGCCACAGAAAAACCACAGAGAGACACCTTGTGCACACTCACTCACCCAGACACACACACACTCTCTCTCTCTCTCTCTCTCTCTCTCACACACACACACAGACACACACACAAACACACATACACCACACATGCACTGTGAAAAGTCATGATATGATACTGTTGGCTCAGATGCTTTGGTTGCATTAAAGGGGCATGCTCAAGCTGGTTTCCATTCCAGCGGAAAAATAAATACAAGAAACAGATACTGGATACTATAGTGCACGAGGGCGATGGAGTTGTCAGTGACCATCTATGTACTAGCAGCAAAAACATTAATACAGCTTTACAGCGTGGTCAAACTCTATTGTAGGCTAATGCCAAACAACCTGACAATTACTAAGAGAAGTGGAGAGAAAGAGAGGGAGAGAGAGGGAGAGAGAGAGAGGGAGAGAGAGGGGCCTCTTAGGAAGTTCGACTTCCATGTGGTCCAGTGTAGATTTACTGTAACAATGCAGATTTTGTCTTTTGTTTACATTCCACAGGTGCATGTGTGTGTTGGTGTTTGTGTGTGTTTGTGTTTGTGTGTGTTTGTGTTTGTATTTGTGTGTGTTTGTGTTTGTGTGTGTGTTTGTGTTTGTGTGTGTGCGTGTGTGTGTGTAAGTAGTGTCACTGAGTACAGAAAGATCCTCATCTCCATTTCTCTCTCTCTCTCTTTTCTCTCTGTCTCTTTCCCCCCCTCTTTCTGTCTCTCTCCATCTTTTTTCCTCCACTCTGTGGAAAAACCCAAACACCGACACTGATGAACACACACAAACACACACACAAACAACAAATACACTTCTATGAAGTCATATCTTTTCAAACAACATCCCCAGATATGTGCATGCATACACTCACTCGCTCTCCTTCTTTCACTCTCTGTCTTTGTCTCTGTCTTTCACTCTCTCACACATATACACACGCGCACACACACACAGACATGCAAGCACACACATGTAAGACCTATCGCGGTACATCAGTATGCGATAACTCCAATACAGACGTCTCATTCATGGAGAACGTGCAACAGTGAGCCAGCCCTAGATCCCATTGCTCCAGCCAGACAAGGGCCAGGATACCCCCACCACACCACACCACACCCACACACCACCCCATCCTCCAGGCCCCAGACCTGGGGGCAGATTATCAGCTGATCCTGTTGTGTCTGACCTACATCCACACCCGGAGAAGGGCTGCCTGGCTGGAGGTCAAAGATAAAGAGACCCAGGTCTTGACACATGCAGGTCAAGAAGGCAACACGAGGATTAAGGGAGATGTAATGACAGAGGAGAGAGTACAGTCAATAGCCCTTTTAATATTGTGTGTGTGTGTGTGTGTGTGTGTGTGTGTGTGTGTGTGTGTGTGTGTGTGTGTGTGTGTGTGTGTGCGAGAGAGAGAGAGAGAGAGAGAGAGAGAGAGAGTAAAAGTAAAACAAATAGAGCTATCACACATTTTTCCATTGCTGTAAACAGTGTGTGTTTGTGCTACAGTGTTTGTGCTATCTGAAAAGAAAGGTCAAGGTGAGGACTTGGTCCTTCACTTTTGACTTCTCATCTATAACTGTGTGGCCTGCACTTTAGGGCCCTGTGCACCAGATATTTGTCTGCTATGCTGTTCTGTATCCATTGGCTCTCTAATGAGCCCAGCTTGCTAATGCTACTGTGATGGCAAGTGTGTGTGCATGTGTGTAGGTGTGTGTATGCATGTGCGTGCGTGCGTGTGTGTGTGTGTTTGCCCATCTGTGCATGTGTGTGTGAGTATGTGTGTGAGAGAAGAAAAAGAGTAAAGATCACTCAGAAGTGAAATGACACTGCTGGTTTGTTGTGTTTTAGGGTTGTGTTTGCTCTGGGAAATCTCTATGCCACTGTGACAGAGTCAAAGGCAGCAAGGTAAGCATCCATCAGACCAACAGAACTCATGCACACACACACACACACACACACACACACACTTGAGTGTGTTATCATTATTTGCTTATAGTATAAGAATAGTTGTGGCTTCCATTTTTGCAAGGACAGCAGATCACACGAGTAGCTTCTTTCACATTCATGGCCAGTGCCAGTGGTCAAGGACACTACGGCACTATGTGTTAGTCCTGCCCTCTGCTGTCCTCAACAGGTACTGCAGCTAAAATGGTCTTGTGGCATCTTAGGGCTGTCCCACTGTTAAATTGTAATGTGCATGAAGACTCTCTGGGCCTTTTATGCCCACATATATCCTGTATTCTTTTGCCATTTCTGTAGACTTTGCCCAAGGGAATTACTAATTAACAGCCCACATTGTTATAATGGCAAACACTGGGTTAACCATAAGGAAACCCATGAAGCTAAAGCAAAAGCAGTAAACAGTGAAATGGGCACTGGGATAAAATATGAATTTGAAATCAACATGCTTTCCTCTTTATATGAATAGGATTTTGAGAATGTGTGATCTTTCAGACTCAGTGATTTTGTCAGTTGTGTCCAGGGCTGAAGCAGGGTTCTAGATAGCTACTACTATGCAAATAGCACTTAGCTTGCACTAACCTAGCACTTAGGGATGGATGATTTAAGAAATAAGGTATAAGAGAGTGTTTGGACATGCAGCGTAGGAAGAGTAATCTCAGAATTGAGGAACAGACCAAGGGAAGGGGAGATATTGGCATATTGGAGAGGTAGAGGCCAGAGATAGAAAGATAGAAAGAAAGAGTAATATCACTATGAATACATATCAGTAAGTGATTTAGTGCAAGAGGTGGTCTGAATTCAGTGGTCGCAACGTTTTGAAGCATATTGCTACATCTCTAAAGGTGTCATAAAAATTTTTTTGAATGTTCTGTCATCTTGAACTTGAGGCTGGTTTGGGGCTCGAAATGCTTAAAACAGGAATGGGACAACACATTTTGAACATGCAGCAATTCTTTTTAAAGCAAGAAATGCGTGACCCTGCGTTTTACATCCAACCAGTATGTAACACTGTCTGCAGAAATGTTAACCTATGTAACATTTGTTTATAAACGGTACAAAATGTCTGGAAGTTGGGCTAGTCCTAAACCCTTGTGGATTTAGTGGGAATGCATATCAAAAGTCCACTCATATTCCCTGTTTGTTTAGTAACTAGCATGCTCTAGTGGTCAATTAGAAGACTGCAGCTCTGCCTGTAAACTTGAGTGATCATTTGTCAGTGATTCAAATTTCAGAAACTACTTTTTGAAATAAGCAATCTTTCTTTAATCAATAATTCAATCAGCAAAGAGTACACAACACAGAGAAAGTGACCAGTAAATGTGAGAGTACTTGTCTTACCAATAGAAAGATGACAGAAATTCTTTTTTTTTTTTAATTTAAATGATTTTCATCTCTTGATGACATCCACTGCAGTGTGGATATGTCTACTGTCCCAGTTGTCATTTCATTTCCATAATACTGTGAAGGCCTTAACTGAGGTACATATTTTGCCCTGGTGGCTGTGGGGAGCACAAGAAGACATTAGAGAACATCTGAATCCCAATCTCCCCTCTAAACCCTGACTTAACTGGCACGATTGGCTGACTGTGTTAAGGGGTCAGGGCTTAGTTTAAGATTAGAGGGGACATTGGGATTTAGACAGTGCATCTTCCACCTGTTAGTGGAGAGGAGAGTAGAGAGGTGATGACCAGTGCAAGGTCCACTCTGTTTGTACTTTACAGTACAATGACTTCATCCACTGGGTCAGCTGATTGAACCAAAACCGATGTGAGTCACTGAGAAAGTGTTTCTCATTCCAAGATCAGCACACAACTTTTCTTCTTGAAAACAATGATCAGTGGATAACCACCATTAACCAGCACTTTGTCAATGCTGACCCCTCATCAGACCTTCAGGTGCATGTTTCTGATTTGCAAGTATGACAGAAACCCAGACAGCTGTGCCCAAATCAGCTGTATATGACAGGGAAGTCCCCGACCTTGTCTGTGTGGTCCAGCCGGCATGGAGAGAGAGACAGAGAGAGAGAGACAGAGAGAGAGAGAAACGCCTGCCAGGTGGCCTAAGTGGCCACCCAGGTGCAGGAGACTTTAGGTGTCACCAGTTCTATCTGATGAGCGGAGTCACGGTCCTGCCCTTGAAAACACTCGCCAGTCAAGCACCTGTTCCTGCCTGTGTACATGAGTGCGTTTGGATGTTCATGTCTTTGTGTTTATATGTGTGTGTGTGTGTGTGTGTGTGTTGGTGTGTGTGTGTGTATGTGTGTGTGTGTGTGTTTACATACACACCTCTTTCCCTTTTGTCTGTGGAGGAATTTGGGCTGAGAAATAACATCTCCAAGTGAGAGATGTGAGTGATTAAGAACTGTTCTACGCTCACAGGCGTCTCCTCTGCTATCAACAAAGGAAAATATGACCTATAAAGATGGGACGATCCCAATCACATCACATGATGCACCTTCTTAATCTACCGCCGTCGCCGTTAGAATCTCTTTCCCCTCTGATGGATGCCACAGCAGAAGTAGGGCATTTGGCAGGTCTCTAATCTGCTCTCATGGTGTGCTTAACACTGCAGTTTGAGATTGTGTTCTAAAGAAATCGCAGTAGGTGCAGAGGGATATTCCAAGTAAGTGGTTCAGTGTAAGTTAAGATGGAGGCAGTGGTAAACCTGTTAATAGAAGAGCTCACAAAGAAAGCCCAGAAGCGTCTGTACTTTCTGAGAAGACTGCGTAAAGCCAATCTCTCAACCTCCATCCTCACAACTTTCTACAGAGGGACGATTGAGAGCATCCTCAGCGGCGCCATCACAGCGTGGTTCGGCAACTGCACCGCTGCAGACCGTAAGGCCCTGCAGCGGATTGTGAGGACAGCCGAAAAGATCACTGGAGTCTCTCTGCCCCCCCCCCCCTCAGACATCTACAGCACCCGCTGTCTGCGGAAAGCCAAGAACATTACCAAAGACACTACCCATCCCTCCCATGGACTATTCACCTTACTACCATCTGGCAGAAGGTTCTGCAGTATCACTGCCCGCACCTCCAGAATGGGGAACCTGTAGCGCAATTGGACTGGAATTTCTTAGTAACTCAAGATGCAAACCAGCGCGTCACAGCACACTGCACCTTTATGCCCCCTGCACTTTCTTGCTGCTATCACTTATATTTATGTAGAATAGTCTCTTGTTTACAAATCATAACCCCTAGCCTTGCTGCTATTATTTATATTTATATTGAACAGTCTTCTGTTTACAAATCACACCACTAGCCACAGTGCTCTGCTAAAAGCCATGCCCTGTCTAGCGTGTTTGTTTGAGGTCACCTGTATTTTGACCAGCCAATTGTTTACAACTGTGTTGTAATGTATGTACATATGTGTACAAAAGTGTGCACGCGTGCGTGTGTAGTTGTGTGTGTGGAGTGCGTGTGTGAGTGGGTGAGTGAATCTGGGTAGTCCCGCAATAGTGTATGTAGGCACTATTATGTATCTGTCTTGTCCATACTGTGTCTTAACAGTTACGTGTATCACCAATTGTTCCCGGTGAAACGTTGTCTCGTCTCACTATGTACTGTGTATATGGCTGAAAAGACAATAAAAACCTATTTGACTTGACTTGACTTGAGCCTGGAGTCATCATTCTCTTAACTAAACAAAGCAAGCAGGATACTCTATTAGGTTTATCACTTCCTCTAGTTTAATTTACCAAGGTTTATCACTTTACAACCTACTTATAGGTGGAATACCCACCTCTGTCTGAGAATAGAAAATACAGAACACACACAGAGAACCGTAAACAGCCAATTAGCATGTGTCCTCGGGATCTTAGAACTATATGATTTGGGTTTTTTTTATTATTATTCATATACACAACAACTTATTGCGAGACTGACAGATCTCACTTTTAAAGGCCCGTGGAGACAAAATCAGGTATTTGTATGGGTCATCAGAAAACTGTTCCTGAGAATCTAGGGTGTGTCACACAAAAAAGTCCCAAAACCCACTTCATTTCTTATCCACCGGCAGGCTCACTCATGCAGTGTCTGTAATGGGGACTGACAACACCACCAATATGGTGTCAGACAGGCAGAAACAGCGTCATCTGCTGTTTTTCTCACACATTAACCTGATTGTAAAGAGGGAAGTTGAAAAGAATGCGCTATTGGCTAAAATCTGAACCTTGAGGGTAGTGTGTTTTTTTTATTACCAGCATTAAGGTATAGTGCAAAACTCATCTTAGCACAGAAGATGTTGAAGAAGTTGAAATAAAGTGGAACAACACACACAGCTTGCTGCAGACACCTCTCTACCACAAAGGGCCAGTTTGTCAAGTCAGTAAGTGGTGTGCTCTTGTCATGCCATTGTGCCATCACATGTTTCAATACAGTAGGCCAAGCTCCGCGAGGAAGAAAGAGAGTCAGTCTCCATCTTTCCTGTCATTAACTGCTTATTAACATGCATATCATTAACATACTAGCTATTTGCTAGTAATTACAAATCACTTATTAATACCTTATGCTGCACAACTGTATTCTAACATGCCATTATCTAAGAATTATTGTTGTATGTGAATTGTATGAGTATATGTGAATTATGATCTGAATATGCTTTGCTCAGTATGATCCTTATAATGTTGTTGTATGAATTCTCTTCCAATAATACTTAGAAAAGGGGGTCTAGTCATAGGAACACAACACAAAGGTACTAGTGCTAATAGTCTAAATAACTAATAATAAGAAATAAGAATAACTGTTACTGTTGTACTACCACCTTATAACCCCCACAATAACTAACTCATGTACTACAAATAACCCGTAAGTGAGAAATTCTTAGTTATTGGTGTACTATGGCAGAATCCTGCAGAATAAGGTATTAATAAGTGATTTGTAATGACTAACAAATATCTAGTCATGTTAATGTTAACAATATGCATGTTAATAAGCGGTAAACATGCTATAATAAGGTGTAATCTCTTCACAGCAAGCTTGTATCTGTAGCTGAAGGCTGTGATTGATTTACTTTTGTAAATGTTTTGTTTTATTTGAATGCTCTTGTTTTTTGTCTTGTAATGTATCTTGTATTCTTATGCTTTGGCATATGGATATACATTTGGAAGCAATGTATTCTGGACTACTGGACTTTACTGGACTATATGTGTATGCCTCCTATAAATTTTAACCCTTTTAATTTAGTAGGCCTATTTGGCAAAATTTATTTCATTCTGGTTAATGAACCCTTGTCATAGGGTTGCTGGTGTTGCTAATGTTTCACCATAGCAGAATCAGAGCCTTAATGGATGCCACCTGTGCTTCCCTTGTTACTTCCTGTAAACTGGTTGATGTGACAGGGGTCAATATTTATTCTTGATTTACATGGTTTACATATTTTCTCTTTGTTTCCCAGGGTGAAGTGGGGTATCCCGGCTTTCAAGGTCTTCCTGGAATGATGGGTTACCCGGGTATGGAAGGTTCACCGGGACCAACAGGCCCTAAGGTGTGTGTATGTTTGTGTGTGTGTGTGTGTGAGAGAGAGAGAGAGAGAGAAGAGAAGGAGAGAGAGACTGTTTGCATACATGCATGTTTGATTTATTTGTAAAATTTGTTTCAGTCCCCTCTTCCCGTCAATTCATTTGAATGCTTTGCCCCTCTTGTCATGTACTGGACGTGGACCTATTTACCATTTTGGAGGAATAGGCCTTTTCACTGAGCTTTCTGTCCTTTACAGGGGGAAAGGGGTTACTCTGGAGTCCCTGGACCCAAAGGATCACGGGTATGATGTCTCTGATAGTAGTACCTTTTGTACACAGTGTTTATTGTGTACTGTTTTTTTCCTCCATGAAGCTACCTTCAGGTGCCTTTCAGCATGTGTTTCTGGTGTTTCAATTTACATATGTATATGCAAAGTTTTTGTTTTTATCTATCTATCTATTTATCTATCTATCTATCTATCTATCTATCTGTCTGTCTGTCTGTCTGTCTCTCTGTCTGTCAGTTTTGTGTGCCTGTTCTCTATGATGAATTTCCCATGTTGATTCTAGGGCCTGCCAGGAAAGCCAGGATTTTCAGGACCACCGGGACAACCAGTAAGTCTCTATAAAATGACTGTAGGTCATGCATGCTATAGGCTGGGACTGGGTCTCTATGGGCCTGAGTGACACTATGCACTTATATATTTTTGATACTATTACACATGTTGATAAATGAGATCCATTTGAAATGCAAATAGCACCTGTGTTCCTGTTATGGTTTTAGGGTATCCCTGGAAATGAGGGGCCGATGGGACAACAAGGTATTCCAGGATGCAATGGCACTAAGGTATATTACTGCAAACAAAAGTACACACACACACACGCGCATGCACACACGCACACACACACACATGTCTTATTTGTATGTACTGTATGTAAAGTAAAACATACATACACGCGATTGTACTCATGGTATGTTGCCCCGTACTAAAACACTCCCCACCCCCTTGGTAGTATAAACCCATTATATGTCTAAACTAACTTACCTCATTTCATTTCTAGGGTGACAGAGGATTCCCAGGACCACCTGGACTGCCTGGAAGAGATGGCTACCCGGTAGGAGCTGCCTGGCTGCCGGCCAGCACCTCAGACATGATTGGTAGACCTTTCTGACATCACACTCTCTCTCATTCCATGTTTATCATCTGTTCTCTTTCACGCAGGGGCTGCCAGGGCTACCAGGACAAAAGGTTTGTGTTTGTGTGTGTGTGTGTGTGTGTGTGTGTGTGTGTGTGTGTGTGTGTGTTTATGCGTGCATGTTTGGTGTATGAATTGTGTATGATGGTGTTCAGTATGGTACCCAATAAATTTGCATGAGTGTGTGCCTATGTACTGTATTGCTTCTTCTCCAGGGCGACACCTACTACACTGACTACCCACAGGATGTGAAAGGACCACGAGGTCTTCAAGGAAGAGAAGGAGAACCAGTAAGAATCACACACACACACACACACACACACACACCACGTCACAAACACACACAGGCTCACACACCACACACCTGGATAACAGCATCTCTACAGAGTACACAGTCATTTGAGCTGTGTGACTGTATGTCTGCTGTCCATCACACTGGTAGCATGCAAGCCAGCATTTGAACAAAAACTCAAAGTCCCCTTTGTTGTGGTATATGGAAAGTCGACACTGATTTATTTTGGGCATGCACACTTGGTATGTTTTGGAAATATATCTTAGCACTTTACTGTTTGTTTTTAGCAGAAGTGCTAAAGTAAGTCTTCTTGTTTGTTTAGGGCAACTCAGGGCTGCCAGGACAACCAGGGCCTCCAGGGCCTAATGGGCCCATTGGAAACCCTGTAAGTTCTCTTTCCCTCCTGTCTCTTGGAGTCTCTGATTTCCTCTGACATATCTCCTGGCTGGCCCATAACTTGTGTCTCTCCATCTCTATTCACCCTGTTGTTCCTCTCTTTTTCTTCCTCAATCCTTCTAATGCTTCGCAGGGGATTCCTGGTTTTCCAGGGCCACCTGGTGAGAAGGTAGCTCCACTGTTTTGTACTCCTGTTTACATGTTATGCCAATGTGATATGCATGTGTATATATCATGTGTATACATTTGTGTGTGCATACAGTATGTGTTTGTGTGTTTGTGTGTGTGAATGTGCATAAATGTGCAAACATGTCAATCTGACAGAGTTGTGCCATTTCCAGGGTCTGGAGGGTCGTAGCACTGGAACTCCTGGACGGAAAGGTGAAAAGGTCAGACATGTTTTTGTTTCTGGTAATCTGAATGAGCTGCTTTAAAACATTCCCAGCATAAATGATCTCCACCCAAGCAAAGTACTGTGCAAATTGAGCGATAGGACAGCCACATACAACGACAGTCACATACGGCAGTGTATGCTAATATAAAGTGTGTGTTCCAATTGGTTGC
Source organism: Tenualosa thibaudeaui (assembly GCA_027481765.1). NCBI lineage: Eukaryota > Metazoa > Chordata > Actinopteri > Clupeiformes > Clupeidae > Tenualosa > Tenualosa thibaudeaui. The sequence continues at coordinate 7,319,622 of JAIFZK010000020.1, read as the reverse complement.
AATTGCTAGATGAACACTATACAATCAAATTGGTCAAACTGATAGACAGCTGACAAAAAGTTGTGACTGAAATCCAGTCAGGTCCAGTTAGGTCCATAAAGCATACAGTATTTAACTGAAATAAGCACTCACACTATCATTCACATGCTTGCATATGCAGTCTTCAAATGCTAGGAAACACTTTAGAGCACATGAATACTCAAACAAACCTGTGGTCACCAGTGGGAAGTCAGGTTTTTCTATGATACATGATCACTTGAATGTGTGACAGGTCATCATGACAATTTCCAAACTTGGAAGTAGAAGTCATCAAGCACTTGAAGGTGGCATTACTGTAATACTTAAAGGCTCCAACAAACCTCTTGTGCATTTTTTTGGAAAATTGTTTGTCAGGTGTTTTTGATGCCTGTTCAGTTATTTCTTCCCTGATAGTTTTTATTTTCTGTCATTTAACAGTTGTCATATTGCTAACAGATCACTTTACTATGACTTTCACTGGGACAAGACGCTCTGGGGATAGAATGTTTGCAGGTGTTTTGTAGTCATATTCAAGAAGTCAGGTTCAATATGTTACACTAAGGAAGGCACCAAGCAAAGAAAGCTGGTACTGTCATTCTTTTGTGACTTTCAGTCCACTAAAATCAATTGATGCCTACATTATGGGACCTTTGCGTACTAGTCTAAGGTTCTGCTTGCCCAGTACTGTATGTAATGGATGTTTGTAAAGACCTAAAGTCTGAATATTGCATCTGTGCTCAATATTCCTCCTTCAGGGTAATCAAGGACCACCTGGTACCCCTGGGGTGAAAGGTGTGAAACTGTATGCTTCAGGGCCTAGAGAGCTGAAGGTAATACACACACACACACACACACACACACACACACGCACAAACCACAGTGCATGTACTCAGAAAACATTGTTTGTCCTCAGGGAGAGCCAGGAGATGTTGGGCCACGTGGTGACATAGGAGCACCTGTAAGTACATGTACAGGACATACTGCTTGTGTTCCATCTCTTTTACACTCTCAGCACCTTACCTCTTCAGCAGCATTTCTCTCTGTTGTAGTTTCTCACCTTTGTATTATAACAGCTGCCCTCATAGCATATGTCTGCTAATGTCGGCCTTGATTTTGACTGAACATGTAAACCCAGCATGACTGAGCATGTAAACTCAGCAAACTAATTCAAAATAACTAGCTTTCTTTATTGAACAAGATTCAGTGAACTGAATGTAGCATATTTGCAACAAAGGAACTTTGGCCAGTTCAGTTCTGCCCAACATGACACTGGCCTCCACAACACTTTTAAATTGTAGTGATGGTTGGCTGATTATGAAAAAGTTTTTTTTTTTTTCACAAACATTATAACATGAATAAACATGATTCATTAACTCATTCTCAGATTAAATGACCTGAGTGTGAACTAGTAAAAAAAAAATTGTGAATTTGTGAGTGTGAATTTATTAATTTCATTAAGGTATGTACTAAACTTTCAGCTTGCTCTTGTAAAGTATAATAATGTTTATGTAATGTTTGTTTACTTTGGAAATTTCTTTGACAAGCTGCTTAAAACAAAAGTGCCAGATGTGTGAGTAGATGTATAATGTATTTTTGCTCTTGCAGGGTTTCCCAGGCGGTCCTGGATATCAGGGAATAAAAGGAGACCGTGGAGAGCCTGGTGGTCTGGTAATAGTATTACTCACACATAGGCATACATGCACACACACTAGCATTCAGTTATCATCAATACAAACAAAAACGATTATTCACATGCAACCCCAAAGGCTAAATCTTGGAAACACAGTGAAAACTATAAAATGACGGCTAGCAGGACACTGATGCGAATACACCTTCTCAACAAATACATTTTAAAAAGGTATAAGGTATGAATTTCAGCACAATACGTTCATAATGTGAAGGTATATACATTATATTGCAATTATACTAAAATGTGAAATTTCACCATTTTAGTGCACACATTCTGTGTCCCCATGAATCTCAACATGACAACATGTGACCTTTGACTGCTTTTGAGTTAGCACTAGCAAGTTGCATACTGTCTGTTCACCTATTAAGCTTTGGTACACTGATGTGATTTCACTTTTGCTACAGGGAAAACCTGGAAAGGATGGTCAGAATGGACCCTATGGCTTAAGGGTAAGAAATTTCTTTGAGGTTTATTTTTTTACGTTGTTTGTTATGTGTGTGTGTGTGTGTGTGTGTGTGTGTGTGTGTGTTTGTGCTTGTGTATAACTGTCATGGGAGTTGTTTTTGTGTGTGTGTGTGTTTTCTCAGGGAGAGAGAGGCTCCATGGGTCCCCCTGGCCCTCCTGGCATTGACGGGCCTAAGGTGAGACTCTCATCCTTGGACAGAACTCCCACACTCTCTCACAGTGGACTTGTATTAAAACATATTTTTTGAATGTTGAAAAATCTCTGAAGCCATTGTTAACCATGAAGTCAAATTATATTCAAATACTATTTGTGTATACAGTATATTTCTTGTAATGTACATATTTATAATGTATAAGTAGTTTCTTCTTCATAAGTATTTTATACCATATATCTTATAATGAGTATGTGCATGATTCCATTATTGAATAATTGACTTGTTTATGTGACACAACAGGGGGGGAAAGGTGAGACAGGTCCCCCTGGGCCAGCAGGAGATGTGAGTACTTGTTGTTTAGTGCCTATTATGTGTCAGGAAAGGAAGCAGAACTAAAAAGCACATAGAATGCAGAACATAGAATTCAGGAGTTTATCAAAAAAAAAAGAAAAAAACAAGAAAGCAGCCAATCATGCAAAACAGCTGGAGTAAGGCACATCACCAGAGAAGCATTACAGCATACAGTAAGACAAGCAGCACTCACAAGAGTCTTTGACAAAAGAAGTCAAATCAGCTTTATTGTCAAAAGCCATATGTACAGGTTGCACACATAGGATTTGAAATTACAGCACTCCCTAGGCCCACAGTGAACATTAAATCTTATAAACAATATCAATATAATGACAATAAATATAGTGACAAAGCTTAACAATATACACATAGCAAGGACAATACACACATAGCAAAAAGTACAAATAGGCTGAATAATAATAAATAAGTGAAATACCCAATCCACAGTGTGTAGCGAAATAACGCTCAAATGGTGTCATTTAAGCAGCAGTGTCAATTGTTGTAGTGCAAAAAGAAGTGTACATTCAATTACTGTACATCCAATTAATGTGGAGCAGTAATAGAGGAACTCCATAGGAGAGAAATGTCTGATGAGTTCTTGGGAGGGGAGAGATGTTCCTTAGGTAAGTTTCCCTGGACTGGGACACTTACACTAAGAACAGCAGGAGAGGAGAGTGGTGGGTGTAGGACCTAAGACCTAAGATGTGCCTTAGGTAAGTTTCCCTGGACTGGGACACTTACACTAAGGGCAGCGGGAGAGGGAAGTGGTGAGGGTGGGGGTCAGGGGGAGAGGGGCAGGGAGGGCAGAGAGAGAGTTCAGCATCCTGACAGCTTGGTGGATGAAGCTGTCTTTCAGTCTGCTGGTTCTGGCCTGGAGGCTCTCCTGCTCTCCTGATGGCAGCAGACTGAAGAGGCATCACCCGCAATGCAGAGGGCTAGAGTCGCTGTTGGGCTTTACTGGCCAGTGATGCAGTGTTCTTTAACCAGGAGAGGTCCTCAGAGATGTGCACACCCAGGAACTTGGTGCTGCTTACTCTCTCCACAGCAGCCCCGTTAATGTTGAGGTTGGCGTGCTGCGTGTGTGCTCTCCTGAAATCTACGACAATCTCCTTTGTCTTCTCCACGTTCAGGGAGAGGTTGTTGTCACTGCATCACTTGACCAGACTCCTGTAGTGTGTCTCATCGTCATTGCTGATGTGACCCAAAACAGTTGTGTCATCCGCAAACTTGATAAAGAGGTTGGAGCTGTGTGACGAAGAAAGACATATATGCGTCCAGTATACATATACAGTAATTTCCTGAATACACTGGAAGCTGTGGCCCCCACATGTGTTTCTGGTTCATTTAAAAAATGAAAACTGTGTACTAACCACACTCTTGTATTAACCATACCTGTGTATTAATCACAGTTGATTAAACGTTACTTATAATAAAGCAGAATCAGATTAGGTTTTAATTAAAAAGTAGACTGAAGAAAAGAATTACATTCCCATATATTGCCCTCCCCAGTATCTTAACCTCAAAGCTAAAGATATTTTGCAAAATCAATGAATTAACCTCAGTTAATAGTCAGGAAAATACAGCACAGACCACTGATGACAGAGTCACTGACAACAAGTAGTGGGCAAATCACAGATGAGGAGCAGGCCAAAGATGCCAGGATGCCATTTAAAGTATATTTCGGGCATTTTTGTTGTTTCAGATAGGATAGCAAATGAGTGGAAGAGGGACACGGGGAAGTACCAAGAAATGACTCAGGGTCAGCCATGAATCTGGATCCCCGAGTTCATGGTGCGGAGGCCCCAGCACTTGTCGTATTTAGACTGACCAAGTCAGGCAGGGGGTTTGAGCTGGCCTTCTGAATAACTCACCTCAGTCTTAATTGGTTAGAACAGGATGGTGGAACCTGAGCATGACGATTATGATGATGTTAAAACTCCTTGTGAATGTTTACTAATGTGCACAGCAAATGCACAGAAAACTGCAAATGTTTGTGAACGTTTACCAATGTCTTTGTGAATTTGAACACATCTGTTCTTACTCTGTTTCAGGTTATCAAAGGGACGAAAGGAAGTCAAGGGTTGCCTGGAATCCCTGGCCCACCGGGGCAAACTGGACCCCAAGGTACTTACAAGTAGAACCCACACATGGTCAGGCAAAAGCAGATTGCAGAGGGCTCTGAGGCCCCTGCAAATACAGCCAGTCAGACATCTGTTAGCATTGGGCCTGTCAATGAACATCTGTAGTTCCAGTCACTAGCAACTGTGGGTAGTGGTACATTATGTGTGGCAGTGCATCTTCTCCCTTCTCTTCACACATGGGCAACGCAAAGTGACCCAAAACGACACATTGTCCTAGCAATCTTTGGCTGAATCTGCAGCAGGCTTCAGATTACTTAGGAGACCTGGGTAATGTAGTCTTTATTTAGTCAGATGTCTATGTTTCTCTAGCTGTTTGCGGTCTTCAGTCATAGTGACAATCTTGTTTGTTTAGCTGAGAAAGGGTAGTCTATTTGTGCTCCCATCATAGTTGTTCTGAAATTATGTAGTATGGATATAAATGGACTCACAATGCCACTGCACATCAGGTTTGATTGTAAATATCTCTAATTTTAGGTCTGATAGGATTTCCAGGACTGAAAGGTGAACCAGGTAAAAAAGAAAACACAAAAACACCCCAAATAATACAAACACAAACACATATTGGCCTTTTCCTTTCTTTCATCTTCTCAAACACCTCCACATACACACACATACACAAGCACACACACACACAGTGTACAATGTTCATCGCTCATCCATATGCCTACAGTATTCACATGCCTCCTTATCTCTGCTTCTTTAGGGATATCTGTTCCTGGGGCTGATGGTAAACCAGGAGCCCCTGGCATACCTGGCAGGAAAGGAGAGAAGGGGGACCCTGGCCCCTCATACCCAGGCCCACGTGGCCTTGATGGGCCCCCAGGAAATCCAGGGCCACCAGGGCTCCCTGGACCAAAAGGAAAAGCAGGTAATTTGTGTTCAAGACAACTCTCTGACATTAAACAGGTGGATACACACAAAACAAATAAACAAAGACTTTTTAATATGTCTAAGTGCACATAAAACTGAAGCATAACATCAGTTTCTGACTTAATTGATTTGGATTTGTTCAGTTTAGAATACCATACTCACCGAGAGCAGTCAGTGAATCTTTAAAGTGTAGTTTTGAGGAAAAGTGGTTGAAGTTTTGCTTGAAATTCCAAACCTTTGTGAAGAGGCAACTGGATGACCATAAAGAGCAGTTAGCTGAATTTGACCAAAGTTAGAATTGCCAACCGTCACATTGTAAGGTGCTGGATAGTTTATTTATCCAGATGGAAATGAAAGTGTCCAGTAGCTTACACAACAGCATACATTATATACAGATAGGCACAGAGACTCAAGAACACTCACAGAGGACAACTGTAATATGAATATAATAACAGATAGCAGTGTGCATAGTGGAGGCAGAGCCAAATAAGCTAGTTTAATCAATATCTCTCTGGCATCTCTGCCCTCTTCAGATATGAAAGTTGGTAAAGGAGCTCAAGGTCCTCCAGGAGTCAAGGGCATTCAGGGCCCACAAGGATATAAAGGTGTCATGGGACAACAAGGTAGAGGATTCTATCTATATACGCTTACCTGTCCATCCTAATCCTTTATTTTTATTTCATTTTTGGCAACCCTTTCTCTTCAGTTTTACACTCACCTTGCACTACCACATTTTCTATCTGTTTTTATCATTCTACGCACTTTGCTGTCACCACCCTGTTTTGTCTACCTCTGTTTCCTCACGTTCCCTCCCTGTCTTCTCTGCTAACTGGCTTCATTGGTTTCAATCATTCTATCTCACTTCCCCATTCCCCCGTTAATCACTGGATCCTCTTCACCTGTCTACACTGATTGTCCCCACCTGTGTCTTGTCTTCCCCGATTATCCCCGGCTATGTATTCCCCTCTGTTTCCTTCACTCCCCGTCGGTGAATTAGCGAACCTGCACGCGTCTATAGCTGAAGGCAAGCAACACAATCCTGACTCCTGTCTGTTCCGCTGTTTTTCCCGTGTTCGTTACCTGCATCTGTTTCCTGCCCGTGTCCTGTTTTCCCGTCTGGTTCCCGGTCTGTTTCTGTCTGTCTCTGTCTATGGAAAGATTGTCTGCCTGTTGCCGAACCTGGACTGCCTGTGACCTACGCTCTGCTCGCTTGTCCTGGATTCCGACCCGTGCTCTGGTTTTGACGAACGCTGACCCAGTGCCTGCCTGCAACTCTCGCCTGCTCTCCTGCCCCGGTTCCCGACTCGCCGCCTGTCCCTGACCAACACTCTACTCCTCTTCCCCGGTGACCCAACCCGACGTCTGCTCGACCACGAGTGCTGCTGCCAGCCCTTCTCGGCCCTGCGTGCTTCCTAGCACATCCACACTCCAATTCCCCCCAAACCCTTAAATAAAAACTGTTTGCAACTTGCAGCAATCGTGGTCCACCCTGTCTGTTTTCTGACACTTTGCTACCTCTTTTGCATCTTAATTTTTCCATCTGTCTTCTGTGTTCTCTTAGGTGACAAGGGAGAGTTATGTATAATCTGCAATTATCAAGGATCTCCTGGCCCCCAGGGTCCAAAAGGAGCTCCCGGTACACCTGGGCCACCAGGTAACACATAGGTGACAGTAGTGTCATTCATGACCAAATCATCACCTAAATGATTTCCCTAATCTACACTCTTGTGTGTGTTCTTACACAACTGTAGGATATCCAGGAACTGCAGGACCAAAAGGCAGTGAGGGTCGGACAGGAATGGTTGGTCCCCCAGGGCCACAGGTGAGCTCACTTGTGCAGATACATGGTGTAGATGTTGTAGACATCCCATAAGCACTTTGTCCTGTATCCTTAAAGACCGTATCCTTAAAACTTTACTTTATACAACTTTATGATTGGCTGATTCGTGCCAGTTAAGTCTACGTGGGTTCAGGGTGTAGGGTTAAGGAGAACATTGAGAATCAGACACTGAGTTTAGGGGGGTCCTTTTGTGACTGTTCCAACAATGAGATGCCATGCATTAGTGCAGGAATTCCCTAATTTTCTCATGGCAACTAAAATTAGCACACTAACCAGCTAGCTTCATCTAGAATTTGCATCACACACTCTCATAATATGACATTGTACTTCAAAAGGCATCATGTCAAATACATGCATGTCAGTGGATGAAAGCCATCATGGACATAATGATTCAAGTCAACTGGAGACAACTAGACATGTTCTCTTAGCATTAATGTTCATCAAATAATGTTTGTCAATACATCCTTGTTGTTACTCTGATGTCACACGTCTTATCTATTTATAAAATTGTCTGCAGGGCTCACCTGGAAGTTCTGGTTTGAGGGGTCTCCCAGGCCTCAAGGGGGAGCCTGCTGTTTCACAGGCCAGGGGTGAGAAAGGTGACCCTGGAGACCCTGGGTTCCCTGGTTCTACTGGTGTGGAAGGGTCACCTGGAGCCCCAGGGCTGCCTGGTCTAAGTGGTGCACCGGGATCCAAAGGAGAGCCGGTTAGTGAATGAGAGACTCTTGTAGGAGACCTATGATCATACTCAGGTCTGTCTGGTATGTCTTCCCAGTAGTCACAACCCCCTGTGGACCGTTTCTATAATCAAAGCAAAAACAAGGCTTGAACATTCTATTTAGTTTCCAAACTACTTTAGCTACGTCAAGATAACATATGAAATAATTTAAATGGAAACTAGTGGGAACAGTTAAACATGACACTAAAAATCAAAACGGTATTATTTAAAACGGTATTTGTCATCTGTTTTTTTTTGTTGTGGCTGTGGTCTGATGAGTCTATCTGATACTGTAACTTTCTTGTGTACTGTACATCCCAGAAATAGAAGTGCAACATTTTCTTCCCATTCTAGCCATTTCCTCTTTTGCATGATTCTCTATAGTTTGGTTTGTTTTAAATGGCTGCATGTCTGTCAGAGCTTTGGGGAGAGAGGAGACCATGGCACCCCAGGACCACATGGGCCGCCTGGCCGCACAGGACCTATTGGACCACCAGGTGCTCTTGGGGTGGGACCACCTGGTCGCCAGGGACTGAAGGGGAGCACTGGTGTACCTGGTCTGCCAGGTGCACCTGGAGAAGCAGGTAAGACTGACAGTGGTCCAAAAGCAGTAGGGTGTATGATGATGAAAGTGCCGCATGACATAATATTTGTCTATGTTTAAATGTTTTAGGGGACACTTTTGTGCAAAACAACTTTCATAATATTTAAACCAAGCATCTAACAAAACATATCACCCATGAGGCTTAGCTCAACCGTCCCATCATTGCCCATGGAGAAACCAGAAATCCTGGCTTACTAACCGCCTCAACCCTCTCTGAAGAAACTTTTTATTAATGTATGGGGAACAGGCTGTCCGCACTTTGTTTGTTTCCAGTTCACAGATATAGGGCTTTTTTTTTTAACCATGTCCTTGGACTGAGGGGGAGCTAGTAGGAGTGGATATTATGAGTTTTGTGATGTGAGGAGTGATAAAACTCTTTCCTATCTATTTTTTATGTTTATGTTTATGTTTCTTGGTTTATTGACTCCAAATCAATGTATTATACAGAAAAAACACTCTATATCAAGGGGAAACCATTTTTTTTTTTTTTTTTTTTAACTATAGAGCTTCACCTACAATCATCATTTTTTTTGTAACTTACACCAATGAGAAGAGTCAGTCTTATTAGCCAAGTATATTTACACACACTAGGAATTTGGTCTAGGGTGGTGGTAGCGTAGTGGTTAAGGAACCTGGCTAGCGTGCAAGTAGCCTGAAAAGTTGTGGGTTCAAATCCCAGCTTCCTTGAGCAAGGCACTTAACCCTAAGTTGCTCTAGGGGAGACTGGCCCTGAACACTTGATAATTGATGAGTTGTCACAAAAAAAGCATCTGCTAAATGCAAATGTAAATGTTGTCTCAAACGTGAATTAGTGAAACTCACAGCACACAGTGAGGTGAAGCACACACTAACCCAGAGCAGTGGGCTGCCTGCTACAGCAGTGAGGGATAAGGTGCCTGGCTCAAGGGCACTTCAACTGTTCACTGGTTGGGGATCAAACCGGCAACCCTTCGGTTCCAAGCACAAGCCCTAACCAGTAGTGTATGGCTGCTCTAATGTCCTAAATTCTTAGCATAGATCTGAAAACTAAAGAATAGGAACCAGCAATGATCATTTTTGAATATTGACAGACAATAAACACAGTTTCAGGTGTCACCTTGTCACCGAAATGTCTCTGAACTTTTTGTTGTATGTATCTCACAGGGAGGCAGGGGGAGCCAGGAAGCATACATACCACACCTGGAGATGTTGGTGCTCCTGGGATGAAGGGTCAGCCTGGGGAAGCTGGGGTCCCAGGTAGAGGAAAACACACACACACACATACACACACACACAAGCTTTTTGGGTTTTGGACATGCAAATGTAATTTGCTTAGTATTCTTATAAATGTTAAATGTGTTGTTCAGATTTGTTTTCTTTGTGAACAAGTACTTTACGTCTATGCCTTTTACTTTATGCATTGTATATAATATATATATTACATATTATGTTTTCAGGAAATTCTGGCATACCTGGTTTACCAGGTTTCCCTGGTTTATTTGGCCACAAAGGACAAACAGGTTATTCTATACAAGGCCCTCCAGGAAATATTGGACCTAAAGGTGAAAACACCAATTTGTATGATTTTGGTTCTCTCTCTCACTCCCTCTGTCTCTCTCTCTCTGTATGTGTGAGTGTTTCATGCTATGTCTGCTTTCAGGTGATGAGGGTACAATGGGGCCCCCAGGCCCACCAGGGTATGGTAGTCCCGGACGCCCAGGACCCTCAGGACCTCCTGGGATGCCAGGGAAAGTGGTAAGCCACGTACATGTGTATGGTGATATGTGTGTGTGAGTTTCAGACCCATGCTAAAGGTCTGTTCCTGTGCACAGGGTGAGAGAGGCTTTGGCCCCCCAGGGCTAAAAGGCCGTCAGGGCCCTCCAGGAGAGGACGGGGCTCCTGGGCCTGTAGGCAACTTGGGATCTCCTGGCCTCCAAGGCCCTCCAGGACAGCCTGGAAGGGATGGAAGTACAGGTGAACCAGGTAAGTGTCTTGCTGATATATTACTAGGATTTGGCAATTGGCACAGTCATAAGTATGCAGTAAACTAATCTTTTTAGTGTCAATTACTATTCAGATTAGATTAATTATTGCTAAAAAATGCTAAATGCATTTGTTCAGGATCTTCTGGTGGAATTGGACCCGACGGCCTAAAAGGTTTTCCAGGGAACTGCACGAGTGGAGGCCCAGGTCTAGTTGGAAACTCTGGTCACAGGGGCCCACCAGGTCCCCCAGGTAGGTCAATAATATCCTTTTTGTTCATTAAGATAGTGTGTAGATTAATACAAATTAATATAATTCCCATAATACTCCCAGGCGTGAAAGTGGGTTTGAGTGATGATTTTAACACAAAGTAGAAATTACTTTTTTTGTCAACTTTCAACAAGCTTGGGTACCCATTTGGCACTGAGGATGAATTATGGTGATAGATGAGTAAACGTCTTGTAGGCCAGTAGAGTCAAATAGGGCTGAATAATCCTTTTTCTCTCATAGGGAGTTCCAAAGATGCCTGGAATTGGTTTGAAATAGGGCATACATTTGATATGCATTATATACCTTTGAATTATGTCTAGATTTTAACTCAACAAGTCCCACTTTAACCTCTCAGTTCAGCTACAGACAAACTACTTTTGTCTTTCCAAAGACGTATTTAAATGATGAAGCATGCATAACCCTTTAGTATGCCTACTTTTTGTATAGGGCATATTGTGTGTCTTTGCAAAGAGTGATCCCTGAATGACTCTTTCCTCCTCTGTCTTTGAGTTATTTTTGTTTCATGGTCTTTGTCTTCCTACTCCATCTTCACAGGTGCAAGAGGACCACAAGGTAATCCAGGGTTTCCTGGTCCACCAGGTCAGGGTTTCCCAGGAAACATGGGCCCTTTCGGAACTCCAGGGTTTCCTGGCGCACCTGGTCCAAAAGGTGCGGCTGGATTAAAGGGCATCAGGGGTGAAGATGGCAAGCCAGGAAGACCAGGTAATACACTCATAGACTCATACACACACGCACACATACACATACATACATGTGTCAACCTTTTCAGTGCATCTAATCAAGTCAAGCTTGTCATCAAGAGACCATCAGAGATGTTTTGTTTCTTTGATAAACATCGAGAAAAAAATGAATGGTTTTGAAAAGTAAGTAAATTATTTATGGTGTTACTCATTCCACCCACCTATGTTCAATGGAGAGCCACTAAATATCTTACAATACCTGTAGCTTGTAGAGTAGGGGAAAGATCACCCGAGCACACAGATGTTTGATTTGAAAATGATCTTTGCACATTTGAAAACAATTAAAGTCAAACAAATCACATGTCTGTGTGTTCTGCTGATCATCCTTTTACTGTATGGTTAATCCTTTCCCATGAAGTCTGTAATCAGAAGGTCGGTGGAGCCACCACTTATTACCTGATAATTTTAGTTATCTTGGGGTTGTAGCTACTTTGAGTATCCACATAAACATGCCATACTACACACATTCACAAACACAGGCTTGCTAAGGAGTTCTGATGTGCTTTTGACTGGGTTCAGGTCCTCAAGGAAATCAGGGAAGACCTGGACTTGATGGGCCACCAGGACCAGTTGGCAACCCTGGACCAGATGGAGAACCTGGGTCTCAAGGTGAGAACCATTTGTTTGTTCCCTTTACTTTTGTGTCTTTGTGTCATGTGTAATTGCTTTATGTATTTCTCTCACAATTTATCAAATCACATTTATGTCACTTTCTAATGCAGATGATTTAGTTAAAAATAATGATGACATTTCTGATGATGGCAGCTATTGGCCGAGTTTCAGTGTCCTCGCTAAAGCCCTGATCTCTCATGGACTTAACTGACACACACTGTTAAAAGTCCCTGGCTAGTAAGATATGTTGGTCTTAGAAGAGTGACGTTGGTGTCAGCTATATTTACAGGAACAGGATTTAAAAACACTGAAAATGCTGTCTGTTTTATTAAAACTTTTATTAAAAATTGCTTTATTTGCAGCAGACCCTAACCTACTAACAAAACAAGACCCTTGTTCTACACTTTCGTTTCGCACAGAGGGTCTGGACATTCAGTAGTGGGATTCGATTGCTTGCTTGTGATGTGTAAGTTTAAAAAGATTGGATCAGCTTCTGATTGCTTACCTTGACTGATAGCATTCTAGCTCTGCATTCACAATGCCTCCCTCTGTTTGCTGATTGGACAGGTTAAAATGCCTCCTGCGACAACAAGCTCAATGGGATCAAATCCAGACTAGCACTGTAGGGATATGATAATCAAGCTTCCGCTAGGAAGGCATGGCCAGGCTAAGCAGACCACGAAGCCATTTGTTTTGAGAATAATGTCTGGCTGATGAAGTCATTGGCTTAAATGGCTTCTGCAACAGCCAAAATTGTTATAGCTGCAAATGGCTGAAGCTGCCATAAAAATCTGGGGTTCTGCCATAGAACTTAATGTTACAGAGTGTGCCTCTGCACAGCATAAAGGTGGATTAGTGCCCCCCCATCATGTATCTTGCTCTGCCTATCTACCATGGCTGCCATTGCCTTTACGTCTCAATGCTCTCTGGGTAAGAGGTTACATCACGCGGTTGATATTGATGATCTCTGTGTGCAGCAACAGCTTGATTGCTGTACCTTGATTAGATTCATCCAGGTGATGTCACTTTTTGTAAGCATGTATCTGTATGCGTTTTATGGCTTTTGCTTACCAACATTTTTTTAGATTTCCATGCCTCCCTTTCACATCACAATGCTACAAATTGGGTAAATTTCCATTAGGAAAGGGCTGAGAGAGGATGCAACTGATGTCATGATCCTGTTTCCTGAGACTCTGGCCACCCACTGGACTAACGCTGCATTGCAGCTTCCTTGTTTGTTTTTGTCTCCCATGTGCTTATGTTTTGTTCACCTGCCCTGCCCCTTTCTCCTCCCTTGCTCCACACCTGTGTCTCGTAATCCTGTTTCCCGTAATGAGTATCAGCTGTCTCCTGTTTGCCCCAGTGTCTCTACTCCCTATATAAACTCCTGTTTGTTCCATGTTCTTTGTCTGATTGTCTGACCACTTAACCTGTATGTAAGTTTGTTCCCTGATCCACTACTTGCCGTTGATCTCTGTTTTTTCCCCGTGCTACCTTGATTCCTGTTTTGTGTTTTTGCCTTATCTGAGTCTTTTGAGTTTTTTGCCTTTTTGAGCCTATGGATATTTTTGAGTTTGGACTGCTTATTAATGAATTGGATACTTGTTTTCTTTGTGATTCTCTTCTGCCAGTTTTGAACTTTTGATCTTCTGAGCTTTTCTCTTTTTGTATTATTTTTTGTCACTGTAAATAAACTCGCACCAATCTGCATTTGGGTCTCAGTATGAATTTCGACGTACTTTACAGTACAATCAAACCAAGAAATGGACCCAGCGGATTTTGGGCATTTTTTGGCAGTCCTCCAGCAGTATGGAGCTCTGCTCGGCCGCCAACAAGCTCAGATAGAGGCACTATTGACTAGCTTCAGGAACATTACGGCCCAGAACCAGCCACCCCAACCATCTAAATTTTTCCCTGTGCAGTCGGAACCCTCAGCACCTGCCCCAGTAGTCTCCGCGACTTTTCACGAACCTAGGCTTCCCCCACCCGAACGATACGCTGGAGAGCCGGGCACTTGTCGCTCCTTTTTGTCACAGTGCACCCTGGTCTTCAGCCTCCAACCCGGGTCATTTCCCACTGACAGAGCAAAGGTCGTCTACGTGATCACCCAACTGTCGGGGCATGCTAGAGAGTGGGGAACGGCAGTTTGGGACACTGAGTCTCCAGTCTGCGACAACTTCTGGGAATTCGCTGCCGAGATGAAGCGGGTTTTCGACCGTTCCAAGCATGGGCATGAAGCGGCCCGTGAACTTCTCCACCTGCGCCAGGGCTCTTGCTCAGTCTCGGATTTCGCAATTGATTTCCAGACCCTGGCGGTCTCATCGGGGTGGGGAATCCACACATCGATTGGGTGGAGAAACGCATAGTGGGGTGGTCTCCGTCCTGCCAGTCTCTATGTCTCACCCAAAACCGGATTCCCGTTAGGACTGTCCCCATTCATACTGAAGAGTTCCCTGACCTGTTGGGAGTACCGCCTGTATATATGGATCTTAAACCCGTCTTTAGTAAATCCCGTGCCTCATCCTTGCCTCCCCATCGATCCTACGATTGTGTCATTGATCTCCTCCCTGGTGCCTCACCTCCCAAGGGGCGCCTATATTCCCTGTCCCGTGCCGAGACGGAGGCGATGGATCAGTAGATTAAAGACTCTCTCGCGGCGGGCATTATTCGCCCTTCCTCATCCCCAGCCGGAGCGGGCTTCTTCTTTGTCTCTAAGAAGGACAGCTCGCTCCGGCCTTGCATTGACTATCGGGGCCTTAATAATGTTACGGTTAAGAATCGTTACCCTCTCCCCCTCATGTCTTCGGCCTTTGAGCTACTGCAAGGTGCAAAATATTCACTAAGCTGGATCTACGGAACGCTTACCATCTGGTCCGCATACGTGAGGGGGACGAGTGGAAGACGGCATTTAACACTGCCTCGGGACACTATGAATACTTGGTCATGCCATTTGGACTTACTAACGCCCCTGCTGTTTTCCAGACTTTTGTTAATGATATTCTTAGAGATATGCAAAATCATTTTGTCTTTGTTTTCCTTGATGACATTTTAATTTTTTCCAAGTCTCTCCCTGAACACGTTTCCCATGTTCGCACCGTCCTGAAACGTCTACTTGACAATCAACTCTATGTGAAGGCAGAGAAGTGTGAATTTCAACAAGAGACAGTCTCCTTCCTCGGCCATGTCATCTCCCCGGGGTCCATCCATATGGATCAAGAAAAGGTCAGAGCTGTCCTGGAGTGGCCTACCCCCATCAATCGCCGAGGTTTACAAAGCTTCCTAGGCTTCGCCAATTTCTACCGACGCTTCGTGCGTAACTTTAGCACCGTGTCCGCCCCGCTTACCACCCTGACCTCTCCTAAAACCAAGTTCGTTTGGTCACCAGCCGCAGAGAGTGCGTTTCAGGAGCTGAAGAGACAGTTCACCTCAGCCCCAATCCTGACCCAACTGGACCCAGATCGGCAGTTCATCGTGGAGGTTGACGCTTCTGAGGTGGGCGTCGGGGCGGTACTTTCCCAACGTTCCGCCCATGACGATCGTATCCACCCCTGTGCCTTTTTCTCCCACCGGCTCTCCCCAGCAGAACAAAATTCCGACGTGGGAGACAGGGAGCTACTGGCGGTTAAACTGGCCCTGGAGGAATGGAGACACTGGCTGGAGGGGGCCCCGGTACCGTTTATAGTCTGGACTGATCACAAGAATTTACAATACATCAGCCAGGCCAAGAACCTGAACCCCCGACAAGCATGTTGGTCACTGTTTTTCTCACCTTGTCCTACCGTCCCGGTCATAAAAATACCAAACCTGATGCCCTATCCCGACAGTTCACCACCAGTAAAAACATTCCAGACCCTGAACCAATTCTCCCGCCTCACCGCATTTGAAGGGGCGGCCCGCCTCGATATTGAAGCCACCGTTGTTGCAGCCCAAGCAGATGAGGCTGGACCAAGTCAGTGTCCCACTAACCGTCTCTTTGTCCCTAGTTCTGTCCGTCCGCAGGTCCTGCAATGGGGTCACTCTTCGCAGCTCTCCTGTCACCCCAGATCCAGGAGGACTCACGCATTCATTGAAAGACGGTTCTGGTGGCCTTCTCTGAAGGAAGACGTTGAGCGCTTCGTCCAATCCTGCCAGACGTGTGCCCAGAACAAGACCTCCACTCAACCCCCTGCCGGTTTACTACAACCCCGTCCTGTGCCCCGAAGACCCTGGTCCCACATCTCCCTGGACTTCGTAACTGGTTTGCCCCCCTCTGCCGGTAACAACACCATTCTCACTATTGTCGACGTTTCTCTAAGTCTGTTCACTTCGTTCCCCTGCCTGGCCTCCCATCTGCCAAGGAGACGGCTAGTCTTATGATACAACACGTTTTCAGAATCCACGGACTACCAGTAGAGGTGGTTTCGGATAGAGGTCCCCAATTCACATCAGCATTTTGGAAAGCCTTCTGTAAATTACTTGGAGCCTCTGTCTGTCTGTCTTCTGGTTTCCACCCACGGAGCAACGGCCAGACGGAGAGGGCGAACCAGCTCTTGGAGACTGTCCAGCGCTGCATGGTGTCCCAAAATCCGACCTCCTGGAGCCAACAGCTTCCGTGGGTGGAGTGTGCCATTAACTCCCACGTCTCCTCTGCCACAGGCCGGTCCCCCTTCAATTGCTCCGTGGGCTACCAACCACCGCTGTTTCCGGACCAGGAGGAGGAGGTCGGAGTGCCGTCAGCCAAGGCCTTCATCCGACGTTGTCGGTGGACCTGGAGACGCACCCGCGCCACTCTTCTCCGTTCGTCAGCAAGGATGAAGGCCCAAGCTGACAAGCGTCGCTCCCGAGCCCCACAGTACCGTCAGGGTCAACGTGTGTGGCTTTCCACAAAAGACCTACCCCTAAAGACAGAGTCCCGTAAGCTTTCCCCTCGTTTCATCGGCCCATTTCCCATCTCGAAAGTCATTAGCCCCACCGCAGTCCAGCTCAAGCTTCCCTTGCCCCTACGCCGCATCCATCCCACCTTCCATGTCTCCCGAATTAAGCCATTTGTTTGTAGCCCCATGCATCCTCCCCCTTTTTCCCCGTGCTACCTTGATTCCTGTTTTGTGTTTTTGTCTTACCTGAGCCTTTTGAGTTTTTGCCTTATCTGAGTCTTTTGAGTTTTTTTGCCTTTTTGAGCCTATGGATATTTTTGAGTTCGGACTGCTTATTAATGAATTGGATACTTGTTTTCTTTGTGATTCTCTTCTGCCAGTTTTTGATCTTCTGAGCTTTTCTCTTTTTGTATTATTTTTTGTCACTGTAAATAAACTCGCACCAATCTGCATTTGGGTCTCAGTCTGAATTTCGACGTACTTTACACTGAACCCTCACACACTTCAGATTTTCACAGCGGGACTTCCTAAAACCCTCATAAACGTAGCATGAATGCACATTTAAGTCTGTGAGTCTGTGAGGGTGGGCATTGAAACTGAATGGGCCAGTGTTTTGTTTGTTTGTTTGTTTTTGATACGGTTGAAGATCAGGCTGACAATATAGTGTTTCACCACAGGCCTAACTGGTTCACATGGGGTACCTGGGTTCCCAGGGTTGCGAGGGCAACCTGGAGAGCCAGGGCCTCCTGGAGCTAAAGGGGAAGACCGAATTGGAGTGCCAATGCCTGGAGATCGAGGAGATCCAGGCATAAAAGGTGAGTCTCTGTTGTTTACGTTTATGGTATTTTATTGATAGCAATAAAAACAAAAAAAAGATCTCTCCAATATTTCTAAAGGCAGGCAATCTCACTCTGAAAATCAGACTTGTCATGTCATGTTAGAAATACTGTACAACTGATCCATCTCTATGTTTCTTATATTACAGTCTGTTTTTCCCATTCTCCTCTGTGTTCCATGTTTATTATGTAAATGATTATTGGGGGATTTAGTGGTTTCCTGTATTCAGATGTAGAGGATGTGAAAAATTGTTTAACACCATGCTTTCTCATGTTTTGTCACATCCATAATGATGGAATTGCACAAAGACAGCCCAGGAAGACAAGGAAACATTGAAAGTTTGTTGCGTTTGTTGCTAATGTTTTTGTCTTAACGTGTTTCACATTCTGTGTTTCATGTTTATTTTCTGCAGGTCTTCCAGGTCTCACTGGGGCCCCAGGAGTACCTGGAGTTGCAGGACCCGATGGAACCAGTGGCAATAGCGGGTCACCAGGGGCACCTGGACCACAAGGTACAGATTTTGTCATGTCCAGGAAAATTGTCTTTGATCACACAAATAAAAACATGTACCACAGATGCAATCCAGTTAGGTCCATTAAAAACACATAAATACATAGACACATCATATACACATATCACATACACACATACTGTATATACATACACACGCAGATAACCAATATCATATACACACATGTATGACCCCCCTCTCACCCACACACTCACACACACACAAATACATACACCAACACAACATCAACACACAGCTCTACACGCTTGTGCCAGTGCCTTGCCACACACACAACACATATACACACACATACAATGGGTGCCTGGCCTTGCGAGACAGAACAGTAGGTCAGCCAGGAAACAGAAACAGGAGTTGTGGCAGGACTATAATAAGGAAATATATTGGAAATACATGGTTAGGGGGTTAGAGAGATAAGAAGGCCGACCAAATGTTCACCGTCCTGCTACAGGGACAGAGGCTGTCAGGTAGCTCTGACCAGAGCAGTGTTCCAAGTAGGTGGCTATGGAACAAAATTGGGTAAATCAAGCCAGAGGTAGTGGTGAAGCTGATGGTAGAATAGCCCAGAATACTCATTCTCTAGCTACTCTGTTAGGAGGTTTACCACTTACTCTTCCTGAAATTTCCCAGTTTGATCACTTTTGGGGGTTTTCTCAAGCTCAGTAAACAGTAAACACATTAAAGGTCTGTGGTCTTTGCTCTTAGGTCGCTCAGGCCAGTCTGCCTGAGGGTTTTGTAGCAGCATAGAAAGACTGCTTGGTGATTAATGAATAATGAATGATTAGGCCAGTAAAGCAATCAGAGATACCTCCCAGAGAACTTAAGAGAGCTTCCTAATGTACTGCTTTGGGGTTGTACAAGCCAAACTTGCCGCACCATTGACAAGTTCAGCAGGCGCATTTTGCCACATTTTACTATGTTTTTTTCTTATCCTTTCTTATCCTCTACTTCCCTATGACTGATAAAATGTAGATCAAGGTTTTGTCATCTTGAACTCAATGCATACCTCTTAGTTGTCTTTGCAGCCATGTGGGGAACTGGTTACTCACTGGTCCTCATAACACAAATACACACACATACACACACACACACATAAATATGCACATGCTCTGCTATCCTCATTTTTCTTAGCAAGTCTGTTAATCCAAAATTTTTCACTTTGCTCTTTTTTAATGCGTAGGTTCCATGGGTGAACCAGGTGCAGATGGCTCACAGGGACCTCCTGGCATACCTGGAGAGAGTGGGCCCCCAGGACTAATTGGCTTTCCAGGTAACGGAAGGTTTTAACACACAGATAAAACACACAAGGCCTTGTCATGCTCATGACTGAGTGTCCATACATGTGGTCATGTTTGAACCGTTTACTCCAAAGTGAAAAAGAAGTGCAATTATGTTTGTAGCACATTTAAAGCATCTTAAGTGAAAAGTATATTTTCCTACAATTACCTTTCCTCGCATGCGCTTGAAGAGCTATTTGGTTGTGTTGTTCTAAACATATATTTCAATGCAATAACAACACTATTGTTACATTTTTGAGGGCTTAAGGAATGCATAGTGTACAAAAAATATCTTGAATATCCTGAGTTGCCATTAAGGGTCTAAGGAATATAGCAAAGCATTTTGAGTGCATATAACATCCACTATTGCAAAATGTGCACTCAGTACAGAATTACTTGGAAAAGCACATTTCCAGACCTTAGGCACACTTTTGAAAAGTGCACTTTTTTGTACTTCCTTTCTACCTGGGCTGTCAGGGTCAAAGTGTTTGAAAAGCACCTGAGAGATTTAACCTGTCCTAGTTTTATACAGTCAAACCTATACATTGGTGGAAATCATTCAACCAAAGTCATGGTGGTTGATGGTATACTTTATGGAGCCTATCTCATCCTGTGGACAGGAACAGAACTTTGGCATGGGTCTGAAACTCACTCACACACACACAAACACACACACACACACACACACACACACGAACACACACAGACACACACAGACACACACAAACACACTATGTCACCTGCAGTTGCTCTTTGTTCATTCTTTTTCAGGTATGAAGGGAGAGAAAGGTGCAAAAGGTTATTCGGGCTCAGATGGGACAGCAGGAGTGCCTGGAGGGAGGGGACCCAAAGGCGAAAAGGGAGAGCCAGGTCCTCCTGGACCAGGTGCTAAAGGCCAGCTAGGACCAAAGGTAACAAAACTGTGACCTCCTTGTGACCTTGTGGCTGTCCTTGTGACGGTGACCGCCGTGAAACACTCCTTCCTTTCTCTCTGGAGCTCTTATTTTCTCTAAACCATTCTTCCATCCACTAGGGGGAACCTGGCTACATTGGCAGAAAGGGGGAGAAAGGCGTTGAGGGCTCTAAAGGGGTAGCTGGTCTTCCAGGCTTCAATGGGTACCCTGGGGAGAGAGGTGTTACAGGTCGTCCTGGACAACCAGGTAAGAGTTCTATTCACACACACACACACACACACACACACACACACACACACACACATGCAGTACACAAAGTTGTTGCCCTATATAAATGCCATGCATTGCCATGCCATGCATACAAGCAGCAGTACATTTAGTTGCTTACATTTTATTGAATAATCCTTTAATATAGAATAAGTTAGATTCTCACTTAGATGCATTCTCTTGATATGTCTCTCCTTCAGGTCCACCAGGACGGGAGGGAGTGAAAGGTGGAGATGGCCCCCCAGGTCCCCCTGGTCTACCTGGACCAGGTGGCATGGCAGGTGTGTGAGCGTGTCTTGGAAATATGATTAAGCATGACAAGTTTAACAACAAGTCAAAATTTCAAAAACTTACTTCCTTCATTTCAAAACTAAAATCGTATGTTAGAGTTGCACAGCCGACACTGATGAGAGAGATAGGCTGTGAACATTATTGATGGAACGCATCACTTGATTAGGCTTATGTCCATTTTTTATTCGCATTACACAAATTTTCATTAAGGCAAATATGAAACACAAATTTGAATGGAAACCCGGCTTTTGTGTCTATTCAGTTGGCTGGCATGTTGTTAGTTGTCTGTTTTTCTCCACTCCCCTTTATCCCTTCTTCTTCCGTTCCTCACCACCACATCCATCTCTGACTGCAGGGCCGGATGGGAGGCCAGGTGACCCAGGCCCCGCAGGCCCCAAGGGGAACCAAGGCAGAGATGGGATTCCGGGATCGGCTGGAGAGAAAGGAGACATAGGGGGTGAGAACCTCCAAAGGTCCCCATGAACACCACACCTGGCCAACCCTTACACTGTAACAAAAACACAGAAGCCTTTACAGTACTCTATTTGTGTTATAAGTTCCATGTCAAGGAGGTTATATATCAAGCAGACTTGTGTAGCACAGTCTTATGTCTTAATTATGTTATTGTGTCAATTTTATCTTGTTGTCATACTCTGTTGGGAGAGTTTTGCTTTATTCTCTCAGTAGTTCTGCTAGTGTGTAGTTTGTCCTAACCAACATTTGCACCACAGAAGGTTACTGAGACATATAGTATTCACACCTACAGCACTACTGCACACAAACACATCAGTACTGTGCAAAATTCAGAATTATAAAATTTCAGTTCAATGAATGAATTTGAATTGGCTCCACCCTGCAGGATTTTGAATTGGATTGTTGAATTGAATTGAAATTCATGTTATCATACATAATACTGTAAAGCTACTGTAAAGTATTGTTAAATACACCTATATTATGTATCATAATTACACATACACATACACACACACACACAGGTCAGCTGATTATTTTGTTGTTTTCTCTGCAGAGGCTGTGTATGGCTCCTCAGGACCACCAGGACCAAAGGGGATAGCAGGTATCACACACACCTGCACTCAGACACACTGACAGTGCAAAGTCGATAGCACAGACACACTCAGTACATTTACATGCACTAAGAGAACAAATTATTGCTTTAGTTTGACCAAAATAGAACTTTTAAACTTTTAATGCATGTAAACACCTTAGTCCAGCTGAAACTGAACCAAACCGGATTAATCATAGTCCGGTTAAGACACCCAGATAACAAGGCAGTCAGGCAATTGAGCTAAGATCGGACTGACACTTCCCCCTCAGAAATGACAGACACGGTGGCCAGTGACAACAACACTGCCGGCCTAGTTTATGCAAAATGTACAGGAACCATGCACCCTGTAATAATGATCAAACTTAAACGAGACCTCTAAGGTCTCCAGCCATTCATCATTTGCCAAGTCTTCAAATATGTGAAAAAAGCGCACACAGAGTTAGATGGACGGACACACAGACTTCTTATGTTAGAGTAAATGTAGTTAGTTAGTGGAGAGTAAGACAATACTCTCATGAATGGTTTGTTTTTGAGTTTTGGTGCTTGACTATGATGCCAATAATGGCAATATGTGTGTGCGTCTGTGCTCTCTTCAGGTATTAGGGGAGATGTGGGATTTCCTGGCCCCTATGGTCCCCTTGGGCCATGGGGTGAAGCAGGGGACATAGGTCCCCCAGGACTGCCAGGCCCTCAGGGCGCACCTGGCACTCCTGGTACAAAAGGGTACTGCGTGGATGGGGGCAAAGGAGACAGGGGACCCACTGGACATGACGGACCTCCAGGTAAGAGGCTAGCATACGTCCTGAATCAGGGACCCATCCAAAGTGCTCTTCTTTTCTTACTGTTTCCTGACCACTGATGCATCCCATACTGTCCAGGTCCAAAGGGCTTACAGGGGCCACGAGGCCCCCCCGGACCAGGAGTCAAAGGAGACAAAGGGGAGAAAGGTTTTCCAGGAGCACCAGGTTATACCGGGGATAAAGGAGACATTGGGGCGCCTGGCACCCAAGTGAGAAAAAAATGTATATATGTGGCACTGTGTGCATGCAGATCATGTGTAAAAGGCATAAAAGCCATGTATGTAAAGGCATACCAGGCAAGATATAATGCTGTTATTAGGTTAATTTACCATCTTCACAGTGACTTTAATGGTTAAATGGCTCTTTACGGTGTGAATGAAGGCTCTTTCAGCTCTCTCTACTGCATTTTGCCACCAGACTACAGATCAACAGTACAGTACTATAACCTTGCAGTGAAAGATGCATAATTAGGCTGCTTGGCTAAAGCACTGAATGAAAATTTTGTTTCTAGGGATCAGCACGTTTCCCAGGATTTACTGGAGATAAAGGTGACATGGGACGAGATGGTGATCAAGGACCTCCTGGTGAGCACAATCCTGTACATGTTGTTAAGCACACCCCTGTGCAACTGAACTTTCCGAGTACAAATTGGTCTTTTCAGTCACCTACATACCCACTGTTACCCCATCTCCTAAAGTGGTCCTCATCATATGTGATGGACAAACTGTGAGCCTCGTTGTACATGTAGAACACTAATAAACCTCCCTCCCAACATCTCAAGATCCTGCTGTTCAGTTAACTGGCAGCCTGGGCTTTTAGGTCAGCTGGCTAACATGCTTGACTCCTGATCTAATATTGCTGTGAGGTCGCGGGTTTGAGCCACAGGTTGCACACACACATACAGCACTAGTATATAATGGACCAGTGGGACTGGAACAACAAGAGACCATCCCTACAACACGTGGAAGTGGATGGAATCCTTAATATTTATGGAAGCCTGTAATGTACAATGTATTATTACAGTGATTGCCTCTAAGCCTAAGGTGGACAGAGCTGTTTGACCTGACCAGACCTTTGTTTCAATGACAGTATGAGCAGAACCAGTAAGTAAGTGTACATTTCAAGCAGGGTAAGCTAATGTGTGTGACTAGTTTCCATGTGCACACAGGACAGAGAGGAGTCTGTGGACCTCCTGGCCAGGATGGATGTCGTGGGAAAAAAGGAGACCCTGGACCTAAAGGCAATATTAACACATTTTTAATAAAAAAAACACATACAGATAAGAGTGAGGTAGAGAAGCAGTGGTTATGTCACTTGACTTACAATAAGGCGACCGGGGTTTGATTCTTGAACCCCAAGTTGTGAGTCAGTGTCGCTTTGGATAATCTTCAGTCATGAGAATGATTGTATTGAATAGAGCCTGTAACATCCCTCAGCCATACCAGAGTGATGGCTCAGCCCATAGGTCACCCACAGCATGACTCACAGCATCCCAAAATGTATTTACATTTTTCCCATAATTTTTTGATCTTTAGGATCTCGAGGACGGGATATTTATAATGGCTTGATTTTGGAGACAGGAGACCCGGGTCCACCAGGATTGCCAGGGCCATTGGGGGAAATAGGGACCACTGGAGCACTGGGACTGAATGGATGGCCAGGTTGTGAGAATGCACGCGTGTGTACACACACACACACACACACACACACGGAATTGCTAACACAGGCGTGTGTGTGTGTGTTTGTGTGTGTGTGTATGCACAGCATTCAATAAATCACTGGATTCATTCAACCTTGTCTATGTTTCTACCCATTTTAACCCTAATATATGCCCTTTTCTTCTGACAGGAGTGCAAGGTGTTAAAGGTTTGCCAGGTGGACCAGGCTTCCAGGGTCTACCTGGCTACCAAGGACAGAAAGGAGACCAAGGATATCCAGGCCTACCAGGTGAGCAGTGCAGGGATCTGTGCAGTAAGGTGACCAGACCTCTGAGATGAAGACATTTCCCTGAATTTCTGCAGTCAATATCACTAAAACAAGTGATGTTTTAGCTTAAAAAAATCTGGGACAAAGTGGGTTTTCTTGTATTTCACCAGGGACAGACCACCAAAATCGTGGACTGTCCCCGGAACTCGGGGTTGTCTTGTTACCCTACTCTGCAGACTACATTTTTGTCTGGTCGTTGGTAAGATCAATAAACATGTGCATGTATAACTCTCTGACCTGAGTCAGGCCTGACTGCAGTTCACATTTATGACCGTTTCAAGAGAGTTGGATTATCAGCGTCATAGCTGTTCCCGTAGGGTTTCTGTTTTAGCATTCCCTATGTGACCTTAACATAGTAGTTTGGGATCGAAATAGAACATTCAAGCTTTGTCTTTGTTTTTAGTTTTGCGATGGTCTATACAATCAGAAATGGAAAAATCCAGGGTCCAATTGTATTTGTTCCAAAAATTCACTAACCCAGATGATTTCAATCAGCACAAATTATTCAGCTAATTATTGAAATCAACTGTGTCAGGTGTAAAGACAGAATCATTACATGGTCTTTTAAGCTAGTTACCTGTCTACAGTAAGTGCACAGTATTAATATTAGTCTTGGGTGTCTTCTGTATTGTGACCAGTTGTAGCCATTGCATTTCCATTAGTTCAGGGCCAGTCTCCCCTAGAAAGGTGCCTTGCTCAAGGGCACAACAGTGGCAGCTGGGATTTGAACCTACAATTTCCAGGCTACTAGCATGCTAGCCAGGATCCTTAATCGCTACGCCACCACCAACCCAAGCTTTGTTCCTTTATGACAGTATGCGCTACTTTGATGATGAGATACAAATTTAAGGTATCTGTGTGTGTGTGCGCTCGTAGGGCTTCCGGGTCATCCAGGCCCTAAGGGTCAGAAGGGCATGAAGGGGATTCGTGGCCCGTTCAGTGGGGGTGTGGCTGGAGATGGCTTTCTATTCACCTACCACAGTCAGAAGAGAACAAGTCCGATCTGCCCTGCTGGCACTAACCAGCTCTACTCTGGCTACTCACTGCTCTTCATCAATGGCAACAACAGAGGGCATGGACAAGATCTAGGTACCACAACAGTTCATGCACACATACAAGGTCAAATAGCGTGCAAATAGTGTCATCGGTGTGAAAAGAGATACATATGAGAATGTTTGTATGTTTGCGTGTGTGTGTTGTGCAGGTACTATGGGCAGCTGTCTGAGACACTTCTCCAGCATGCCGTTCCTATACTGCAACACAGACAGCACATGTCGCTATGCCTCTCGAAACGACTACTCTTACTGGCTCTCCACTGACCATCCGATGCCCGCCGACATGTCCCTCATCTCTGAATCTGCATTGGAGAAATACATCAGCAAGTAAGGCCACCCACCAACTACCACACTAAACACTGACTTGATCCATCAGTTAGGCCAGAAATGATGATAGTAAATATGAATATAATGATACTATGCTGTCCGCACAGTGATTGAACAATGGCGATGCTCTTTTTGTGTTCATTTTTAATAATACTGCACTGTTTCCTCCTTTGCCTTCTATCTCACAGGTGTGTTGTGTGTGAGGCCAGGACCAACATCATTGCTGTGCACAGTCAGATGTGTCACGTCCCAGAATGCCCTCATGGCTGGGTCTCTCTGTGGAAAGGTTACTCCTTTGTTATGGTGAGAAGATCGCCTCAAACACATTTGCGTGGGTACACATTATCGCCTCAGGGAAAACTCTTACATACAAAATTTCCTCTTTCTTACTTCTCCTCATATCACCACTCTTCCTCATTCTTTTTGTCACCCTATACCTCATCGTCCCCCAGCAACTTGGTGCTGGAGCTGAGGGATCTGGGCAGCCCCTGGCATCTCCAGGCTCCTGCCTAGAGAATTTTCACAGGATCCCCTTCATCGAATGCCATGGCCGAGGCACCTGCAACTACTACACAGACTCCTACAGCTACTGGCTGGCTTCTCTAGATCCAAACACCATGTTCAGGTATCTCTCTCTCTCTCTCTCTCTCTTTGTCTTTGTGAGTGTGTGTATGCATGTAAGAGAGAGAGAAAGTAAGAGAGTAAGTTTTCATATTGCTGTCATATGTATGTGGTACGTAAATATGATGACAGAAGTCATGGAGAACTATCCATAGTTAATATGTGGGTAGTATGAAAATAATATTGAGATAACAGAAATACTACTTTGTGTGTGTGTGTTTGTGTGTGTATCTCTACAGTAAACCAACTCCACAGACAGTAAAGAACACCCCTGGCAACCTCATCAGTCGCTGTCAAGTCTGCATGAAGAACTAGTCTAGGGCTCAGATGGCAGGTGGCACTGCCTGCAGTAACAGACAAAAAATGCATATGAATCTGGCATCGGCCCCATCTGTGCCGTTCAGTCACACATGGAAAGATGGACTCTCTTGACCCTGTGGACGCTACAGTGCTAACTATGAGGAGTCAGCTGACAGCATTATGAGAGCATCTAGGTGGCTTGTTGTCATTGTCAACCTTACTCATATTCAAGCACTTCTGAGAGTATAAAACCAAACAGTATTTAGTATCCTAATGTCATGAAACCACACCCTTTGATATGTTTCCTGGAGTTCTGTCTCTTTTACCCTATGTCCCCTTTGAGTGCCTACTGGGTGGCTGTCAGCCAAAACGACGATGCTCCCACACTCTTAATTTTTGCTGACATTGAGTACCGATTGTATATTTTACATATTTTGGTGTATTCAAGCAATTTCCAATCCACATATGTTTTATTAACAATACCATTTTTACCATTACAGCCTCTAAAAGTCTGGTGCTATTGGACAAAAAATGTTATATATGTAGGCCTATGAGATGACTATAAATAAAATATGGGAGATGGTTGTTAGGAGTCTGACAGCTCAATCCCAGGAGCCCCACCACTGTGCCTCTTTCAGTGCCTACTGGGTGGCTGTCAGTCAAACTGATGATGAAAAATGATATGAATGTGTCAGCTAAACGACAAAAAATATTAACAGCCAGAATAAATGTTAACCCTTAGGCAGTGTTTGTTACTGGAATGCTCTTAGTTAATTGGTGAGTAGGTCCATTGTTATGGGGCTCTACAAAAAACATAGCTTTTTCTGAGTGACTATACATTATATTTGATAGGTCTGGTGGATCATAATAGGTGGCTATGATATCAAGGTAATATAGTAAACACATGGGAGAGATATGAGTAATCAATCAGTTATTCCTCTTCCGGTGTAATACACAACACTGCTTTGAGGTTATACCGAACATCAAGCGATTGGTGAACCTTATTTTAAACATCAAATGAGTTTGGCTGCTTGTAGGCTATATTCAACATATAACAGGCTATATTCAACATATATTTTAGGCTGCTGATAATGAACTTTACAATAGGTTCCATTACAAAAAAGTAAGTAAATAAATAAACACATAAATAAAAATATGAATATAAATACATAATATTAGAAACTAGTATGTGGCAATATACACCTATGAGCAGTGAAAGTATCTGGCTGTTAAGTGAACCCAGTGAACTATAGCCATGGTGCCACTCCTACTAAATCTGTACATTTTGCATACCTGTCCTTTACAAAGGCTGTAAAAACCTGGCACTGCAGCGAATCAATGATGTACATGCAAAATATACTGTATAGGACTAGAGGAGGAATAAATCAAAGGCTGAATGTTAAGTATAGTACAAATCAATCAAACAGGCTGACAAAAAACAAGAGGTAAATTGTTTCATTTTGGATGTTCATTGTTTTAGACAGAATTTTAGCTATTGCTGAGCTTATGGGTGCATTTTAACAAAAATAAACACACACAACACTCTTACCAGCAAACAACAGAGTCAAATGTTAAAAAATATGGTCCAACTTTAATAGCTCCTCTGATATGGCAAGTTAAACAAAAATGTAACCACTGCCAAGCGTTTATCCAACCAATGAAGAGGCCTGTGAAACCGTAATGTACTTGTATGCGTTATGTCTGGGCGGGAACAACATATTGATATCATAATATTACGAGGTGCTTCTGGCGTATTTTATTGTGGGAGAAAGCCATGTTGCAATACAACTTTCTCCATCAATTTGACTGAAAGTCATACCTTCATGACTTATGGTGGTGCTTATTCAAATTTATGGGAAAAACTTGCATAAATCCTATTATTTATGAGTACTTTTTCTTCCATTTAAACATGTACTGTAGACAATTCTCTGGAAATGCATTAAGTATCGCATGAATGCTTATACTGTCATTATTGTGAACTAATTATTGTGACTGTATAAACAGGTGCTCTGTGATACCTGCTCTGCGACACCTACTGCCACAAAGCCTATGGCAGTACAAAGACAAAGCCAGCCAGCCTGTGTCTGGTTACTGAGTAGGCTGTTACTAAACTGCCATACTACATACTGCTCTTCTATGAATCTTAACTGAAATGAACAACTTTTCAGTCCAGATCAGTATACAAGCAGGATGCAGGTAGTATGGCTTTTTAGACACAGCCTTGATAGACACTCAGTCTTGATATCAATTTCCGCTTAGTCTAAAGTTAAATAGCCTATTGAGAAGACATAGCTGCACATGTCATGTGTTCTGGTATTGTACAATTAACCTCTTTTCATGGTATGTGAGATTATTGTATACCTTTTTTTTAGTTATAAATTATTGTTGATCAGCTGTATTTTTTTTATCAAAGAGGATGCAATCTTCTTTATTGTATAATAAGTTGCAGAGTGGTGAAATGTGCACAGCAACAGATATAGTGTCTGCACTCAAATAGCTGGTCAATGTAGTGTTGAAACAAAGCTGCGTGTAATATCCTAATAATATCAATAAGGACATGACTCGTAGTTAGCACATTCTTTTATCCAAGGCAACACTAAATCTCTCAGGATTAAACCTAGGTTGAGAAGTTGCCACATGGTCACGTTACCGCTGCTACACCACAACCGCAAAAAGCCTAGATCTCAGTGGCATATGGCTTACTTTTACTTAGCAAAATCTTTATCTTATCTACCTTAAATGTTTTGTTTTTATTTCCTGCTTAACCAAATCTGTAGTAAACACTGTTTTTCATTTTGTCATTTGTTGTTGTGGGAGGTGTTATGTAAAACATTAAAAAAAACATTTTCATGTCTGGCCTCTCTGCCTTTTCTGCACAAATGTGTAGTGAAGCGACTAGCTTATAGTGTGGCTGTAGCTCAGCTATTCTGAATCCCATAAGCTATCTTTCCCAGAGTGTCTCTTTATAGTGGCAAATATTCTATCTAGGCCTTGCATGAAAAATCAGTTAATGCATAGAATTCAGACCAATAATTCAGCAAATGTGATGCATTTGAGAGGAGATATACCTTAATTAATGCACAATACTGGCTTCTTTTGCACACATAGTACATAGTACATTTTAAAATTGTAAAATAATTCTTGAAAGCATTGTATACTGCAAGTAGTGTAACGACAATTGTACATTTCATCAGAAATATATTGCCACAAGGGCTTTGTAATCATCATAGGCAAATCAGGCTTATTTTGTGGGCCCAATAAAGTAAAGCACACATGCACACATCCACTTAACATTTCCTGGGCCTGGAATGTGGAAATAACAACCAAGGATCATTGTTTTAAAACTTTTTACCTATATAAGTCATGAATAAAATGATCCAACTTCAAGCCAAGATTCTATAAGTGACAACAATCAGGTCTACAGGTCTAATAATCTTGGCTTGAGGTTGGATCATTTTATTTATTTATAGGCCTAATTTCTTTTTGTGAATTATAAAGTAGCTTCTGATGTAGTAAACTCATTTTGCCAATTTTAGGTAGCTTGGCTTGTTATTTTCTCTCCAGATAGTTTTAGTATACTGAAGCCTCATTTAATGTAAAGTACCTGCAAGGTTAGTTAACTACATTTACTGAGTAGCTTGCCCAACACTGCCTGTCTGCATATCTGTGTTGTGTTTGACTTAGATTAGTCCTAAGTGGAGAGACAAAGTATTTTACTGCTCTCTGTGGGGGCTGACGTCACAACTCACTGAGGGGCCTCTGGTGATTAATGAATAAAATCAAGTTAAAGTCCTAGTGAACTATCAGACCACTGTATTTTATTTAGTTAGCCACAAACAGCTTCTCAAAGTGCCTGGCATTCGTTGATGCATGTAACTCTTTAATTTACTAATGGGCAATAAACTGCTGTAAGGCTCTGGTGCAGCTGGAAGATTTCTTGGATGAACAACGTGGCTTACAGGAAATTTCGTACACACATTCATTTTATGACTGACCATTCTATCATCGCCAGGCAACCTGGACAGCTGTCATTCATCCCAACTGACTATAAAAAAGGGGTTGATGGTAAGAAGCAGCCACAGCCCTCACCTCACAGCTAAACACCAGGACCACAATCAAAACCAGCATAACTCCGCCAGACTCAGCCCAGCTCATGATGAGGTTCCGTGGGATCCACTGCTCCCTGGCCCTGCTGGGTCTGTCTCTGGTTCTGTGTAGTCAGAGCGCCTCCTCACAACCCAATATGGACCTGGACCTCCGTCACCACAGGCTACTTCAGAGAGCTCGCGCTGCTGGAATGTCAACACAGGTAAGAAACAACACAAACAAACACACCAACCACAGGACAGGACCGGGGCATTCCAGATAGGTGGTTAAGTTATAAAGCTGGGTAAATTCAGCTAGAAAAAGTGGTAAACCTCCTAATAGCCTATCCTTCTTGCTTTGTTTAGTTGACTTCAAGCTATTCTATTATCAGGTTTACCACTACTTCCAACTTAACTTGTTGGAATACCCCACAGAACAGCAGTAAACAAAAACAAGACAGAAACAGATGTCATTGTTACAATACACTGTTCAGAGCTAACACAGGTTTAACATTCAGAAAGTCTGCATGAACTTACACTCCGTTCTCAACCTGAACAGCTGACAGATCATAGGTCTGAGTGCTTTTCTGAAAACATGTTGTGGGCAATCTGCTATGCCCACATAACCTCAACGTGTGAAGACAGAGTAGTGTAAATACAGTTAATACTTTGCTTAACAATCAAACTGTAATCAAGGTCTTTATTGCTGCCCATGTGAGCATGCTTATGTGTTATGATGTTCAACCATTCAGCTCTCTGTTACTCTCTCCCCACTCACTGAAACAGGAATGGAGTAAGCGAGCAGTGGAGGACCTGCTATCCCAACTGTCCCTACCGGAATCAGAGACTCAAGACAGCGAGGTCTCTACAGTGGGGGCTAAAGATGACCTCCACATGGAACGTTCTGTGGAGAACAACAACATTCCGCCTAAAGAACGCAAATCTACCTGCAAAAACTTCTACTGGAAGGGACGCACTTCCTGCTGAGCCACCGCCTACTATCACACCACCCAATCAGTGAACATCCACTGTCGTCCACCCAGCCCTGAGTGATCCGATGTAATGCCATGCTGGTTGGGGGGGCTCTAATCTCCTCAGTGGATGTAACTTGTGTAAATTATGAAATAAAAGTAAAGCTTCGATTAATTTTATACGGCCTCTCATTTGTTTTGTGGTCATGATTTAATTACATAAACCTCAGGGGACCATCAGTCCAACCTTTTAAACTACATGGTGATCAGTCAGTGGCTGATTAAGAACATGCTTATGTAATTGCATTTGACTAAAAGATCATTTGTCCAGAATAATCAGTAATTCTTCTCTCATCACCAACTTCCATCCTGTGCCTGCATCAGGGTCTGCATATAGTGTAAGTAAGGAAAAGTAAAGTAAAAGCATGTACTGCCTAAAAGCTGTTAAACAATCAAGTTAAATGGAAATAACATGTGTGTGCATATCAGGAAAAAAAAAAGAAAAACAAAAACCTGGGTACAACAAAGGTAGTCTCCTGATCTAGATTAGAATTTTAGTTCAATGTTGTATTTTTCCTCATTGTTTTCATTGCAAGATTAACATAAATTGCCAGTAGAAATTATTTTCCTCACCCCATCCCCTTACTGAACTTTACCAGCGGTACCAATATCTGTGGATGATGGCTGTCCCTCATATTGTAAGAAAGACTTTAGGTTAAGATAATTTTAATAGGTCTCTAAGGTCATTTTCCTACAACCTGGTTTTACCAGACTCGCTTCATAAAAATATACTGCCAATCTTTGCATTTTGTGTTTACTTTGAAATGACTGGTCCAGCCTAAGCAATCACATTGATCAGGGATGGGGTGTAGAGTCATATTTCACCTTTTTGTCATCACATAGGCATCACATATGTTTGCATCCCCCAAAAAGTGTAAGCATGGCACACAAAATACACAAAACACCTTAACGTTGACTTTTTTCTCCACTCTCTCATTGGCTTAGTTACATATAACCTATGCTGACTGAATAATAAAACTCTTTTCTGAATTGCTATTATATCATGTAAACTATAGAAAATTATTTTTTTATGATGCATGCAAATTAGATTGCTGGCCAACTTCACTACTAGCATTCTGAATTAGATTACTATGATAATGTCTGATAATATATTACTTTTTTTACTCTTACCTGGCACATGTTCTTGTTTATTGTTACAAAATTCCAATACTATAGGCCTAGGCAAGTGTATGCTGATCTCATAAAAAAAACATAGAAAAGGATGTGGGCCATCACATGTTCTGAAGAAAGCTGGGATAGGTTAGTTAGCAAAACATTGCACTTAATTTCTGTAAAGGAATGATGAACCTGCATCTGAGAGGATATCACATTCAGATCAGGTTGGATGCCCGGCCCATGCCTGGCCCGATTTGTTTCATAGCCAAGGCCTACTAAGTGTGTAACCTAGGCCTAACACATTACCTGGGTGGATAGATAGATATATAGATATATCCCTGCTTTACGGAATTAACGCAACCAGCAGCTTACCTATACAACAGGCAAACAGATTAAAATGACTCATAGAAGAAAACTGTAAGATTACAGTGTGCATAGTCGAGGTAGAGAAAAACAGTGTCAGCACAGATCACAGAACGCTCCGCTTTTACCCTCTGGTGTAAAGGGTCCAGTTCAGATTAGCCTACTGTGTGACAGACGTTTTTAGTTAAAATTGAAATGTAGGCATATTTAATGCCTTTGGACTGACGTAACTCCAGAAACTCTAAAGTAACTAGAGATTTCCCTCTGACGTAACGACTAGAAAGTTCCGGGGTAAAGCTGTTGGAAGGTCATCCTTGGAGAGTCAGTCGTGTTAGCCTGGTGTCGTTGCTTGGTTTTCGTAAAACGTATTTTGTTTTTTTTCTTTTAAGAAAGAATCGTTCACAATGCCAAGAGGCAGCCGCAGCCGAACATCAAGAATGGCTCCACCAAGGTATGAAATACAATGTATCAATATAAATTGCCAGTTTCATTAAAGTGTAATAGTAGGCTAACATTAGCTTGTGAGGACTAACGTCAGTGCATAATGTTACCCACAACTATAGGTAGTTTACCTTTTCGGTCCATTCATGCTGTTTGCAATACATTTACTGTTTAGCCCTTCCTCTCGAACAATGTTGTTTATATATGGTTAATGATGTATCGATGTTGATTGTCAATTTGCTACAAGGACAAAGTTGCATGATTGTCAACTTAGCTAAAATAACATAGCTATGCTAGCATTATGGCGGTGCTATCAGGTCGTAACGTGACTGATGTAATCCGGAACATACTTTGTAGATGTTTACCTTAAAGATTGTTGACCAAACCTAATCAGCCAGTTAAGTGGGGTGTTGTGTTGCTTTTCCTAGCTATTCTGCCCCACCACCTCCTAGACCTGCTCCTCCACCATCCTATGCCCCGGCTCCTGCTCATGCTCCTCCATCAGCAGTAGCTGCTCCCGCAGCAGCGCCGAGACAGCCCGGGATGTTTGCCCAAATGGCCACTACTGCGGCTGGAGTGGCTGTGGGCTCAGCCGTGGGCCACACAATAGGACATGCTATGACAGGAGGCTTCAGTGGCGGAGGAGGGCATTCTGAGGCTGCCAGGCCTGATGTTACCTATCAGGTAGGCAAATGTACACACACAAGAACTGGACTATACATTTGAATTTATTTTGCACATCTCATGAGTTGGGTAACTCTCAATGGGAGCAAGGTCTGAGAAGTTTACAAATTCAAAACATAGTGTAGACATAAAGCAGAGTGACAAAAATCAAACTCATCAGATCTCTTATTGTTCTGCAGGAGACTTACCAGGGTCAGCCCATGTACCAGCAGCAGCAACCCATGTACCAGCAGGAGCCTCCTCAACAGAGTGCTTGTTCATATGAACTGAAACAGTTTATTGAGTGTGCCCAGAACCAGAGCGATCTTAAGCTCTGTGAGGGATTCAGTGAAGTACTTAAGCAGTGCAAGTTCGCCAATGGTAAGTGTGTTGTGTTTGTTACAGAGAATAAGGCCAAAAGGTACGCAAGAACTGTAGAACTGTGTTGGAGAGGGGGGTATCATTTAGCAAGATTAGTGACACAAAGCCTAAAGTACGTTCAGATTTGACAGGAAAACAATCCTGGTAGACTTGTCTTTGAAATTTTAAATTCAATGTTATTGTGTAAAAATAATCAATTATTAATTTAAAATTGTAAACAAAACGGCAAGCAACAAGGTGATGCCAACACACTGTTGCCTCCTCACTGTAGTGATGCCAACACACAATTGTAGTCATTTGATCCCATGCTCAATTCAATTTAACCTAATCGTGAGTTAGTTCAACACACAATACACAGTGAAGCACACACTAACCTGGAGCAGTTGGATGCCTGCTATAGTGATGGCAGAGAAGCAGTGAGGGGTTAGGTGGCAAGTGGTCAAGGGCACTTCGGCCATGGTCCACTGAGGTCGAGGGCACTTCAGCCATTGTCCACTGGTCGACCAGCTGGTTGGATCAAACCAGCAATCCTTCAGTTACAAGCCAGAAGACCAAACCAGTAGGCCATGGCTGCCCCGACAGTGCTAGTCTAGATTTGATCCCATCGAGCTTGTTTTGTCTCTCGTTCCTCACTACCAAATGGCTAGACCGTCTGCACGAAACGAAGAGTAGAACGAGAGGCTGGTTTATTACCAGGCTTGCATTGGGGTTTAACATACCACCTATCTTGTTTCATTGTAATACCCCCAGAAAAGTTTAGTACAGCTGATATGTATTGAATGATTTGTTTTAGTATTATGTGTAATTTCATTATTATTATCATTATTATTAATATTGTTATTATAATATCATGTTTATAGCTGTTTCCATGCACCTCACCTGTTTTACTTTTTTTTTTTGTCCCATAGGCTTGTCGTGACCACATCAGGAAGCTGCTGTTGCACGCACATGATCATAATCATTGCATATAGTAATAATAAACGTACAAATGCTTGGCCAACAGAGTTGTTTGCGATCACAGAAAAGTAAAATAAAATGGGAAATTAAGACAGCATGTTGTCTCTTATCTTAGTCTTATGATATAATTCATTTATATTTATATTATTTTGCTTACGTGTAATTGATTCAGTATTAAAACTTGACAGTATCATGTGGTTTTTGTTGTTGTGTTTATCCTGTCTACTTTTTTCATCAACTTCTAGGACAAAGGACAAGGCTCACCCGATATGGAGATAAGGGCAAATATGTGTTTTGACTTAAACACTGAATATTATTGAATTAATATACTACAATTGTCAACATATGGCTATGTTCAATAATGTAATTAATTGCTCTCGTACAGTGTTTGTTCTGAAGGATGAATTTCTCAAAGATGCTGGGCAGAAGCTGGTCCTAATTTAATGGTTGCAGTACTTATACTTAGAGGTTTAGAAAGGTGGGGTGGGGAAGTTCCTGATGTATGGTCAGCATGTTAAGCTAAAGCCTTTTTGCTTCCTTTATGTATTCATTGAATTCATTTTAAAGCAGGGAATATTTTACATTATGACAGTATACAGGATTCAGACATTTAACCCAGGCGAGTTTTACTGAGAATAATTGAGAATTAAATACTGAGATTTTGATATTGAGATGCACTGCTCAAATACTGGAATCAGCGTTGTCTCATTAATATCAAGTAGCACAGACATACGCAAGGGGCTGCACAACGTTAATAGCAGACATTTATTTTTGGTTCGTGACATTCACAGTTGCCCTTCTGAAGTCATAGGCAAGCGTTCCTCGTGAGACAGGGACACGGGCTATAGCACCAGTTGAAAATTTGACGTTTCTGCTCTCTGCGATTGTACACCAAATGGATTACATTCTGTGTTAGCAATGGAGTGTACCGTCTACTTAGAATAGCTCCTCATTTTTATTCACCGACAGTGGACACAACACAAGGTAAAACGAAGACTATACCATCGCAATGGTCAAGCAATGTAGAGTCACGCTTTCTAACATAGCATTTTTCGAGCTTGAATGCTTTGCAGTATTTTATTTTAAACAATCAAGCCCGGCTAAGCAGTGACTTCACGTGCAACAGCTGTTGTAGCCGATTGAATTACGCTTTTGTAGATATAGTAAAATGCACGGGAAATAAATATCATGCTGGTTCTGCTGTAAAAGCAATCTAATCTAATCAATAATCTAATCTAATCAACACATCCGACTGATATGGTATTCCAGTAAACAGCTGAACTGTCAAACCAACCAACACCCATAAATGTGCATCGACAATTGACTATTAGTCAGATGTTCGCTGCGCAAAATGAAGTTTCTGTAAAATTGCAACCGAATACGTTGTGCCTTCATGTATTTTCTTACTTTACCACAGCTTTGGTCATCTGAAATAACTGCCAGCATCTGCAGTGTGACAAGATCCACCATGACCAAAGAGGATGAGATACCTGACTGGTCAGGGGCGCAGGAGTTTTATGACAAATATGACCCCAAAGAGATCCTGGGAAGGTAGGGTATAGCCTAAATGAGTGTTCAACAAATAATTGTGTAAATAGATGCGTCCAAAGCTTCAGACCTCCATTCATAAAATATATCAGACTCAATAAACATACGAGCTCCGTGGGGAGGTGTCAATAAGATAATTTGAATACAGTAACCTACTGCGAATGGCCCACGAGTCTGTGTTGTGCGTGCGTGTCAAGCTAGGCACTTACGTTCCAGTTGCGTTTACTCAAACATGTGGCATCTTGTTTGTAGCCAGTTTGAATCCTTGTTGTTCACGAGTGTAAGTGAGGACAAGTTGTCCCACCCTCACTGACCTCTCAAACGTGTGTAATGCAGCTACAGTTTCTCATGTTGGCTTTAGTTTTTCTTTTCTTTTGCAGTGATTTTATTTGTTTCCTGGTGTTATTTTCTCACACATTCAGTATAAAATAAAACTGACCACTTTAATGAAAGACAATTTAAGGTGTAGTAATGCAGTACATGAAAAAATATATGTGTAAATAGGTCATCCATTACCTGTGCTGACTGACACACTTATGTGTTATTTATCTGGCCAGTGTTCCCATTCATACACTGGTGTTGCAATTCATACACATACACCTAGATCAGATGGGAGAGTGGGACACAACACAATCAGCATGCTTTGCGTCCACTGAAGGTGTCAGCCATCATCAGTTTCTAACCAGCACAGCCATACTGCTTTCCTGGACCAATATGTTCATTTATCCTGTTTGAAAATATATGGAAAGATTTGTGACTGTCCTGACTTCAAAGTAGGCCATTCATGCAATTCAGCTTATGCTGAGTCCTTTCTAACTTGATAGAAATTTTGATTACAGGGGAGTGAGTAGTGTTGTGCGACGCTGTATTGACAAACGCTCCAGCCAGGATTATGCTGTGAAGATCATTGATATCACACCCTCTGACAAGATGACGCAGAAGGAAATTGAAGAGATCAGAGATGCAACAGAGAAAGAAATTGACATCCTAAAGAAAGTCTCCGGACAAGAAAATATAAGTAAGACTTTAGAATAATGCTGAAAGGTCACTATACTGTACTTGGAAGATTACAGTGAGCATGTAAAAATCTTCCCCAGTGTAAATGCACCCTCTCTCTGTCAAGTTCTGTGTAAATGCAAACACTGCTCTTTGTCAATGACATTAAGTACTAATGGTATATTAGTATTAAAACTTAACAGCCAGGTTTTTTTGTTGCCTGTTTTGTTGCTATAGTTAATGGTTTGGTTGGACTGGTTTGTGAGTTTGTGTATTAGAATATCTTTATCTTTACAGTCCAGCTGAGGGATTCCTATGAGACCAAGGCCTTCTTTTTCTTGGTGTTTGACTTGTAAGTGTAAAATGTCAATATTTTATTTAAGTCATAACCTTATATAAACGTACAATAGCCGATGAGGATTTACATGTCCCTTTGATTTTGTATTCACAGAATGAAGAAAGGAGAACTTTTTGACTACCTCACTGAAAAAGTTACCCTAAGTGAAAAAGAAACAAGGTATTTTTTTTAGTTATTTTGTTAATCAGTTTAATTTCTGTTGTCAGGAAGGCTAAACTGGATTTGTAGTGGTTAACAGTTTGACACACACACATTGCCTTAGACGCCATTAATCAAAGTAATTAAAGAGTCATTGTGTCAGTGTGGATATAACTCCAGCCTGTATGTATTTTTCTCCCTTGAGCTGCCCTGCCGTGTCAGAAATATGACATGCTTGGTTGCTTTTAAAGTAATAACACTTTGTTACAGTTGCAGGTAATCATTCAGATCATCTTTTTATGTTGTAGTCTTATGGCTAAAGTTAGTATACCCCCTGTCAGTGGCTGAGTGCCCTCTGTTTGTGTCTGCAGAAAAATCATGCGAGCCTTATTGGAAGTGGTCCAGTTTCTTCACTCCCAGCATATTATCCACAGGGATTTGAAGCCTGAGAACATCCTGCTTGATGATGATGCAAACATCAAACTCACAGATTTTGGCTTTGCGGTGCAGATCGCTCCAGGACAAAAGCTGAATGGTAAAACTATAGCCTCCAAAGATAAAATGGCTCCCATGTTTATAACATAGGCTACTTCTGAAGCTTGCACTAGACAAGTCCAATCAAGGACAAGGAACTGTGTTAATTTAATGGAGTCTACCCCCTTTTTCTCAGAGGTTGTGTAATAGGCCACAGATGTCCAGTAGGTGTCAGTATTTCACAGTCAAAGCAATTCTCCTCACTCAACAGCTGAGTCATGATATTTTAATTCATGTGTCAAAGGTGAAGATGGAACAGGACACTGACAACCATGTGCTGCTCTCCAGTCAGTTGCAGTGTGTACTGACCTTTCCAAAGCCAGCATGCTGACCTCTCAGTGAGCCTTGTGAAACCTTGCAGTTGCACTGTAGGCCTAGACATTTCCTGATGTGCCATGTGTATGCAGTACCAGCTTTACCATGTGTAGTTAGTAGTTAGTTCTTATTGTGTTGATTGAACAAAGTGTTTAGTAACAGATTTAAGGCCATCTGTGCTTCTTTAAACTGAGATGAAGTATTTAAATTGTAAAAAAAGAACTGAGAGACAATGGCACCATGTGAGCCAATATTATCTATCAGCAACAACATATACCTAATGCTGTGTCTGTCAACATTTCTCTCAGTTGAAACTGTGACATGATCTATCTTGTGCCTTCACACACTGCCACCAGCAGGGAAAGTTGTATAAGTTACTGTAGTTGAAGTTGGGCTAGACGATGCTAAGCAATTTCTAATATACTTTTGAGCAAATATATTGAGGAAATATCTTGATCCACTGGCTCTTTTGAGTGTACAGAAAACACACACACAGCACACACAATAACCAAACACTTTGGAGTTTCTCTGGGAGCTAGCTAGTATGCTAGTTCTGTAGTGTATTATTTGACTATTGGTTCAAATATTATGTGAATTGGTCAGGACAAAAGAAACATAAAGAAAAACAATTGTAATGTCATTCAGTGTTGCTTACACACCCATAATAGTGAATCAACAGAAAAACTGCACTTGACTGTAGTCATTTGTAATATTTCCATTCGCTTTGGAATCTGCTTGATCGATATGTTCATGGAATATGGTTCTTGATAGTAATATGAGTTGACCTGCTCAACTCATTTGAATGTTTTGTGTCTTCTGTATTTGTTGATAAATTGCGATGCCATCTAATATATATGATCTTAACCGTAGAGGTCTGTGGAACACCTGGCTATCTTGCTCCTGAGATCATAGAGTGCTCCATGGATCCTAACCATGCTGGATATGGCACTGCTGTCGATATGTGAGTGGTCAGGATTGACATCTTTGATCTATGGATTTATTCTGTCCAGATCTTGGAAATGTTTCCCCCATGTGCACATTGTGGTCATATGAGCCTGATGGCAATTTCAAGAATTTGTGCTTGACTGGTAAAAAAAGATGTACCTGAAAAAGGTGTACCTGAGGTGTACCAGAATGCATACTTAAAGATTTTTGTGTTGTCTGATTGAATTCTTTTTTACTGTTTCAATACTTTCTAACACA
Source organism: Tenualosa thibaudeaui (assembly GCA_027481765.1). NCBI lineage: Eukaryota > Metazoa > Chordata > Actinopteri > Clupeiformes > Clupeidae > Tenualosa > Tenualosa thibaudeaui. Next base: position 7,277,913 of record JAIFZK010000020.1, on the reverse strand, counting down.
AAAATATCATTGGTTTGTATTGTGAAGCAATAATGTTGAATGAATATGAACACTTTCTCTAGCTTGAATGAATAATAATTGTTAAATGATGTCAACTGACATAATCCAATTATAGCAGCAGTGAAAGACTGACTCCCATGATTGTTTCAGCTGGAGCTCAGGGGTGATCATGTACACACTGCTGGCAGGATCACCTCCCTTCTGGCACAGGAAACAGATGCTGATGCTACGCATGATCCTGGCCGGGAAATACGATTTCAGCTCCCCAGAATGGGAAGACCGCTCTGACACTGTCAAAGATCTGGTAGGCCCTTGTTTCTGTTTTTGTTTCTTTTGACCAGGTGCTTCAGGTGCTTATCTGTGCTAGACCCATTTATTTTTGAGCCTGTTCATTTAAGGACAGTACCATAGAATGCCCATAAGCCGTGTACACACACTCAAACACACTCAAGTGTGTCACTGTTTTCAGGCAGCGTCTTGCATCACCTATGGGTATAACATCTCTGAACATCTTCATCTCTGAATTTCATTAGCATTCTACAATATGTTGTTGTTTGTCACTTCCTGTCTGTATGCAACTTAACAAAGGAAATGGCTCTTTGCACAGCAGTCACACAGTAATTAACTATACTGCCTGTCTTATGTTTGTGCTCCTTATTCAGATCTCACGGATGCTGGTGGTGAACCCAGAGGAGAGATACACAGCTACGGATGCACTGAACCATCCATTCTTCCAACAGTATGTGGTGGCAGAAGTTCGTCACTTCAGTCCATACAGAAAGTTTAAGGTAAGGAAATAAGTTGATTGGATGCTAGGATTGATTTGATGGGGGTTTTGTTGGACGCCTATTATCTAGACACCATGCTTTGGGTAACACTTTTGTAAATGTCCTTGCTTCTTAAGGTCATATGCATGACTGTGCTGGCCACCATGCGAATCTATTGCAACTACCGCCGTGCCAAGCCTGTGACCAAGGATGTGATACAGAGCGACCCTTACGCAGTCAAGCCCATCCGCAAGCTCATCGACGCCTGTGCCTTCAAGATCTATGGACACTGGGTGAAGAAGGGCCAGACTCAGAACAGAGCAGCCCTGTTCGAGAACACTCCCAAAACCATTTTGCTGTCCATTGCCTCGGAACAGGAGTCCTCCTCCATCCACACATGGTAACATCCACTGACTTTGGACCTAACGTACTTGACTCCAAAAAGTGGTCTGGTGGAATCACAGGTGCCTGAATGGTGTTGTTGTTTACGTAACACAGTAACACGTAGCACAATACAAAGAAATATATTTAAAAACAGGCTAAAAGGCTGTCCAAACATGCATCTCCTCTGTATCTTACATGAAAGGGTCTTCACTGAAAGTGAAGATTTACGTTACCTTTACTGAATGGTAAATTCTCTCCGTCACACTGTAGGGCAGCATCTGTATCTTCGGAGCGTTAAAGTGTTTGGCTATGGAGCCTACCTGCAAAGCAGTTCATGTAGAAAAAGCTTAAAATGCCATTAAAATGAGCAGTTTGTTAGATGAAAACAATGATATCCGCTGCAAATGATATTTTTTGACGATAAATTATTTGTGTTAAAAGTAGTCTTTTATTATACAATGTTTGTTCTTTTAAGTGTGTATTTAAGTGTTATTTATAACTAATACAATGAAAGATGTGGATCTTTCTTGTCGAGTATTCAGTGTAAAATATCCAGAATGTTTTCTGGGTCTGTATTTGAAGAGTTTGGTTTCAAAACGCTATATCCACCATTTTAATGAATTCTCAGAAATTGTCAGATTTTCTGTCAGATATATCAGTGGCAGTTTGGTTGCTTTAACTTGATTTATTTTTGCATAATAAAATCAACATAACTGAGGTTTGATCAATAATTACTGAAATACAATAATTACTAAAATTTTAAAAACCTGACTTTTGAATGTTTTCAGAAATGGATTTATAGCGTTTTGGAACCAAACTCTTCATTTGCTTATTACTGGAAGTAACAATACATACATGTTTAGCCATGCCTTGCAAAGTAAGTAAAGACATATCTATGCATAAGTTATCTTTATTTATGAATGTGTTTAATAAACCACATTGTAACCATGTGCTGCTTGAATTCTGAAATTGTTGAAGCTGTATATGTGCTTGTGAGTGTATGGGTGTGTGTCTGTGCCTGTGTGTGTGTGTGTGTGTGTGAGAGAGAGAGAGAGAGAGAGAGAGTGAGTTTAATTCAATTTAGTTTATTTACAGAGCACCAGTAAAAAGCCCATAGAGAAGCATATAGGTGATAGTTCCCAGGATGAAATCCACTTTCAACAGGAAAAAACTGAAGCAGAGCCCAGGGGTGTAAAGGGTGTTAAGTTGCAAACCTGAGTAAGTTTACCCACGGGTAGTGGTAAACTTGATAATAGAAGAGCCTGAAGCCCTCATTCTCTTAACTAAACAAGATTTTCCACTTTCTATAGGTTAACATAACCAATTAAGCTTTTGGAATACCCCACAGGTATTCCCAGAGGGTCTAATCTGTTTATGGTTGGCAGGTGGAGAGTAAAGGATGAGGAACAGGGCATGAGGGAGGGAGAAAGAGTAGAGAGAATTAGAAGCAACTACATGCATTTAGATCAGTCAGGATAAACTACAAACTGCATTAAGTTAACCCAGTGTAGTCAGATTACACTGAATGTTGTCCTATTCTTTAACAAATGCATACAATGTTGGATCATAATTGAGTAACATCTTAAATGGTGGCACAGTGTTATTGTTACAATATTAATGTTTCTTACAGGAACTTTGTAACATACAGCTTTGATCTTTGATTTTTTTTAACAATTCTAGTGTGTGTAGTGACAGTGTCAGTAACTACTGTCCAACCAAGCAGTATTAACAAAGTACATGTCTGGACGGTGTGACATGGTGAACATGAGTCAAGTCATGTCAAGTGGGTTTTATTCAGCCATATATACTGTATATAGCAAGACGAAACAATGTTTCACCATGGTTTTAAGTGGGGCCATATGTAAGATATATAGAAAGACATGAAGGGTAAGAACCGGCCTGACTCGTCCGCTCAGACATGCCTGCTCTTAGCCAGAGTATTGTTTTCTCTGGACTTTTGATGTTAGGGCTTTTCCACTTCAACTGGAGTGATAGCTCCACCTCCAGTGTCACCCACAAGGGTGTATTTCCTGGGATTCCACCATCAGTTCTTAGAACTGAAGAAGCCTGTTGGACAGGAGGTGAAATGTCTTCAGTCTTCCAGAATTCCAGTTTCCTCACAACTTATCTAACCATAACCTGGAGGAATGAGAACTTATAGGAACACATGGATTAACCTTTTAATGGATAAAACAGAAGAAAACCCAACTGTACCAATAAGCAAATCAGAGAGGAAGTAAATATAATATGATTTTAGCTGAGATCATCTGATATGTCCAGACCAAAATCAAGGATGAAAGAATGATGAAAGATGACGACAGTGAGTGAGTGTTGTGAAGATCTGAGGTGATGGTCAATGGTGTGTAGAGATTTTTTCACAGGAGCTCTCAAAAATGAAAATGCCGGGCAAGAATTTTGATTAAGGGGCAATACCATTGGGATTCTAGCAATGACTACAATACCACTTTCGCTTTTTAGCCATACAAAATGTCCTAAAACTCCGTCTGTTTTTGGTAAGTAGCCTAGTTGCGATGGAGAAGAAAAAATAGTTATATCCACACTGGTCTTGGGCTGCTAATATAATGTTAATGAGTCTTTGGTGATTTTCCATTCATGCATAGGCTACTACCTAATCAACATTTCTTGCGTAACCTAGTTCCACCCTATAGAAATGCGAGTGATATTCCAGAATTTAATTTGTTCTTCTGAATGCTCTGCCCACCGACTCCACCAATGTGTTGAATGCATAAGTTGGACGCGAACAAGGCAACCAATCGGTTGAGTGATTTGTAAGTGGAGGAGGAGCTGGACAAATACTGTATTTTGATTTGCTAAGGCATTTTTGTTCCACAGACCTCACGGAGCTAGCCAATGCAGTGCCGGTGGTCAGCCTTACAACGTTGTGTCAAAGAGTGAGTAACAATTTTTCCCTTGACATATTTCGTGTGTAAAAACTTCGACGCAATTTAACTGTAATATGTACAGTAGTTGCGAGATAAGTCATGAACTGATAATGCCAAAACTTGTTAAACTAGAGGAAACGATGCGTCGTCCCCTTGCAGTTTGTTAACGAATTGAAACAATTTGTTGTACACTTTAACTCTTATATAGCGACCAAATTATTTGAAGTTGCAGTGAGTCGTAAAGCGGAAGGCGCACTGTGGTATGCATGCTAATGTGATCTTAACCCAAAGGTTTGACATTGTGCATTTGTGCACTGATTGCTCGTTAGTTGCTCGAAGGAGGGTGATGCAATATCGCTGCTATATAGTACTGCTAATATTTGGCTAAAGTCATTTTTACCAGCTTGGGTCTCGATTATTAGCCTGTGAAACATTTGAACTGTGCACCGTATTGATGTCATTAATCACATGTTAGCTGATGTGTGATGGTGAATTTGTAAGGCTGAAGCTAGGGGTCAGTTGTTGCCTAGTGGAGGAGCCACCGGCGCGAATGTCTGGAGGAAAGGTTCGATCCTTCTCACGGGGGCCACAGCATGCCTCAGCCATAAAAGAGGCCCCTAGTTGGAAACATCTGGTGAAGCAGTGCAAAAATCCAAAAGGCAGTATTGTGTCAAAATGTCTGACAAAGTATATAGCACAATTTTTGTCATTATCAACCCTACTCATCATGTGTAAAAATTGATAGAAAGATAAAAGTTGTTACTGCAAGTCAAAACTGAATTGCACGCTGCAGACATTTTTCCAAGGGTCGTCTTGAATGAAATAAACTTAACATGGTGTTTATTCTTGGTCTAAGCAAATACTGCACAATGGCAACTTTGGAACAGACCAAGGAGATCTTCCGGCGAGCAGATGCAGTGTGCTTTGATGTGGACAGCACGGTCATTCGTGAGGAAGGTATAGATGAGCTGGCCAAGTTCTGTGGAGTTGGCGATGCAGTGCGAGAAATGTATGCATGAGCAGATAAGTGCCCTTGTCCTGACTTCCTCTATTATCTGAAGTTCTACATGTCAGCATCTCGCATATTTTTGCCAAGACTTGAAGTTAAGGTCTTCAAACAAACCTTTTTTCCACCCCATAGGACTCGCAATGCCATGGGTGGGTCAGTTACTTTTAAAACAGCTTTGACAGAGCGTCTGTCAATCATAAAGTGCTCCAGGGAACAAGTCAATAAACTTATCACTGACCATCCTCCTCAGCTGACTGCAGGTATTAAGTAAGTTGATACTGATATTAGTTTTTCTTGTTTGTTGGTTGTAGGATTATATTGTCTGGCTTTGCAGACAAAACTCACATTTACCACACAGGCTTCATTGATTCATTGAGCAGTAATCTGATTGTTTTAGTCAATTTATTTGGTTGTGTTCTCGTCATTTCAGGGAGCTTGTTGAGCGACTTCATGAGAGAAATGTGAAGGTCTTTCTTATCTCGGGGGGATTTCGCTGTATTGTGGAGCATGTTGCCAGCCAGCTGAATATACCCCATGATCATGTCTATGCAAATCGACTGAAGTTCTACTTCAATGGTGAGTTGACCCTGGAGCCCTGTAACCTTCATAAAACAGAGAACCCCTTGTAATAGTGATGATCCTTATCGTTACAAATATCAGAGAATCAGTGATGAGCAATCGATGGTGGCCTTTCTTCAGGTGAATTTGCTGGGTTTGATGAGACCCAGCCCACGGCAGAGTCGGGTGGCAAGGGGCGGATAATCAGCATTCTGAAAGAGAAGTATGGCTTTGAGAAGGTCGTGATGATTGGAGATGGTGCTACTGACCTTGAGGCCTGCCCTCCAGCTGTAAGTATAACCAGCTGAGCTGTATGACCAAGCATCAACTATTATACTTATAAACAGTTATTAGCTAAAGGCATTAGATCCTCATGCTGCTGTGTAAAATTATGTCTCTTTTGTATTTGGAAACCTAAACATCTGAATTTAACAAACTCTTTTAAAATTGTATTTGATAAAAATCTATTATATCATAATACATATCAACAACATGTCCCATTAGGTAATAGCAGGAGAATAGCCCTGCCATCCTGTTGGAATTTGGTTCTGTAACTACAGTATGTAACTCCAGGCTTTGGTTTTGCTCTCTCAACCGTGATGTTTGTACAGAGTGCCTTCATTGGGTTCGGGGGAAATGTCGTAAGGCCTCAGGTTAAGGAAAGTAGCCTGTGGTACATCACAAGTTTCGGAGAGCTGCTGAAGGAACTGGAAAAGATTTAACCTTTGCCTAATGCTAGCTGCATTATTTTCTCATGTTTGAAATATTGTGCTTCTGTGCTTTTTCTATTTTTATTTCATGCAGTTTTTAGACAGGTGCACTTTGTGTGTGGAGGGACTGTAATCGTGGCACAAATGGAAGCATTTGACACACCTTGTAATTAAGCATTCCAATGTTTTTATGGCCACTTTAAGTACTCAGTTGATTTTCAACTGTGCCTCATGTGGTTTTGATCAATTTTATAATAAGAGGAATACTAAAACTGCTGCAGTGTTGCTTGTAACAATGTGCAATGTGCATATTTTTAAGAGGGAATGTTTGTAATTTTGGTACTTACACTAAATAGAGAAAAATAAAATTTTAGTATCTAATCAAAGCCCATCTTTTTCATTCCTATACACACAGCCATAAGAGCATTTCATATTTTGTACCATTCAAGGTTTATTGTACAATCACACTAGTACATACATATGGTTTGTGCTGACATTTGTCATGTTGCAATTCTTAGATTTAAAAACATATTGAGGCATGCCACCATTACACTCAACAACAACCTGATCATTTAACAGCTTAAATCTGAATTACAGTTTTCAATCTGGTAACAGTAAGAAGCATATGCAGTCAGATGAAAATGAGCACTGAAATGACACTTGTGCTGAAGCCAAATGGAATAGACAGCTTTGACAACAAAGCAATACCCTGAAACAACAATAAAGACAAAGATCTTACTGGAGAGGAATATGTAAGCTTTTTTAATTTAAGAATGTTAGTCTCTCATCCATCCATGGTACATTATTCATGAGTTTTTTGCTGCAAAACAAAAATATGTGGTACCAATTGCCAGGAGTCTTTCTGAGTATATGTCCACCTGAATAACGTAATCTTTTGTAACCATTACAATTGGGTTTCCATCAGTGCTACTGACTTGTAACAATCAACAACATACAGTTGGTCTACTAATGTCCAATTTAATCTACAAATAGACAAATTCTATTTACTATATACAGCAGTGTCTTTAGACATTAGGCTATTCAAGGATAACCGTTGTTATCCAATTTTTTTCTCTAATGGCCTGTCATCATCTGCCACAATCCTCCCACGTGCCAAGCTGAGCCAACTTCATTGAGAAAATTTAATTACAGCTAAAGGCAACTCCCACATGTCCTGCTTTCATCTGAAGATTTATTTAATATTTACACATCATAAATATGAAATAAATACACAGGTTACTGCTCTGGGAACTCAGCACCTTTAAAAAGTGCACTGAATGGGGTATCGCTTGACAAAACAATAGGTGAATTCAACATTACCTGACTTTATCAAGCCAGCTGCAGCCGCCTGCAGATAACAATGCATTTTGGGTTGAAAACACCAAAATAACCAATGGGATGGGAATACGAGAGTGCTTCCAACCCAAATGCATTGATAAAATTCACCTAATGTCACCCACGACATCCCACTATAACTGTAGTCTTACATGTAGAAAGACTGTTAAGCAGTACTTTGGTCTGCGCCACAAATAGATAAGCTCTGACCTACTGACCAGATTTAATTGGACACAATGTGTCAAGAATCAGTGTGTCTCACTGCACATCAGGAGGTTTTAATACTCGAGCTAACAGGGTCCAGAGACTTTCAGAAGCATGTGTACAATAAGGACATGAACTCATGTGAGTGCACGTGTGATATTGTGTGTGTGTGTGTGTGTGTGTGTGTGTGTATGCACACATGTGAATGTGTGTGCGAAAACTCAATGTTCCATGAGATTGGTACTTTTCAGAAACAAAATCTTCAGTTTGCTGGTGCAAAACTTGAGAACACAAAACAAATTCAGAACAAACATACATGTCAACATTGGTCGGCATTCGCTGAAGAGGAGCAGAGACTGACGGCAGTGAAAAATTCCTAACTGGTCCAGACTTAAGCTTTCAGGAGGCTGTCGGAGATTACTGCATTGGGGATGCCTTCATTGGGATCATTATCCTGGAATCCATGTGCTGAATCAGGGGAACTATGACAAAAGAGACATGACATTATGGCCCCCTGTGCTTTAAGTATCACGCTGGAACTGTCAAGTGTGAAAAACATCTGACATAGTATAAAATTAGGGGTGGAAGCCAATAGGATTTTATCAATATCAGTGTCATTGTCGTTTGCTTATTGGTCCAATTCTTTATCAATTCTCTTATCAATTCCTTACTGTTCAGAAGGTATTCTGCTCAGGTTTTCAGAATTAGCACATAGGCCTGTAATATAGCCTATATTACTGCGACCATAGCAGCTTATTAGAATGAGGGAACCTATAGAACTGTGTTATCTCTTTCAGTTTTGTATTCATATAGACCCATTGACTATGGGTCTAAAAAACATGCTGGGATTGATAAGAGAAACTGATAAGGTCAGAGGGATATGATTCCTATGAACTGAAGTGTTCAATTCTCGGTTCTACTCGATTCTCGGTTCTCGATTACCACCCCTAGTTAAAATAATTCCTACAGTTGACTCTATTGAGCATGGAATTATAGGAGCTTATTGATCACGTTTTGTCATATGAATGGAAGCATTCTCATGTGTGACAACAAATGAACTTGATATGCGAATTAAGACACATCTTACCTGTGTAATACACAACCTCATCCCATCCCTCTTTATGCCAGGCAGCGTTCCTGGTGTTTTCTCGAGTCTGCAGATCTTTGTAGGCTGTAATACACATGCAACCACATGCGCACATGCACACACACACACAAATAACTTTGTTTACACCAGTCTAGAGTCAAATAGGATATTTTTATTCACCTTGTTCGTGCACATTTTTAACTGTTACAATAAGAAATCCTGACTGAAAACACCTGAAATGCACATTCAGTCTTCTAATGTGCATATACATTCACAGAGGGAGATTACCTCTCGATTCACATAAGGTATAATTTCAGTTGATGGAAACCATTTATTCAGTTGTGTTTGCATTCATTGTAAATCTACCTACATGTTTCCATAAACCTTGCCTGATTTTAATTCCTCAGGGCATCGGAACCCCATCTCTAACACAAGAAATGAGCAGAATAGGATTCTGTATGGTCTTTAAAGCATGCAGTAATCATGAGTTCTTACCCCACAGATGATGCACCATGTAAAGGTTTCCAATTTGAGAAAAGAAGCCGCCCACAGCCTCCTGGTTGTGCTGTCGGTATCCAATAGCTCGAGCCCTGCAGACACGCAGTCATATGCGCACACACACACACACACACACAGGGCAATTCCACAATACTTAGAAAACCGTACAATTAAAAAAATGCAGTCAGATCATCATGAACTTTGTCATTAAAAACATGCTTGGTCACATCAGTTCCCAGTTCCTTTGCCTTTAAATACATGCTGGTTTACATCAGTTCCCAATTCAAATAATTCAGCACCTGATTTGCCCATAATTACATGGGTTCTCAACAGTTGATACAAATTTTACTTTACAATGACAAGATTTTAATTCAGCCTCTTAAGAAGCCTTCGGGCTCTAAAATCAATTTATGTGGATTACACAGACAATACATCTCCCAATTAGTGCCAAACTGCACAGTTTTCACTGGGAAAATAATATTTTAGGTTCTTTATACACCTTATGTAACAGAGTAATCCGGGTGAATGCGTTTCCTTTTTCTATCTGTTGAGATGCAACAACAAGATAAGGCCAGATGGTGAAAAAGATGCCCACAATGCTCCCTACATGAAGAACATACAGCAAAAGCTGCACTGAGGCAAAATGACATGAACAGGTAATGCTAAACATGATCATGTAAAAGAAGTAATGCTAAGGCTCTAGTTTGGGGAAAAAAAACACTTAAATATGTTTGATCTCCAGGGAATTCTCTTAATAAGGTCCTGAAAGAAATTAGCTGAAAATTAGATTTCATGTACCAAAATGTAGGCTAAGTACAGATGAGTAAATTAAATATTATCAACCTTACCAGTAATTACCCCACTCAATCATGGTCCCGGGCTGAGGAGGAAGCACATGAAATGATACTGGTCATCTAACCATTAGACTGTATAGTAAGAACACAGCTGAAATGTATAGAATCAGAACAGCTTAAATGTATAATTTATATGTTATATCCACATATTACCAGCTATTAAAAGACAGTCTATAATTTCTGATCTAAAAATTATAAAATATATTAATAATTTCAACATCAAGAGAGCAACACTTGAGAGCATAGACTATTATAAACTATAATAGATCTTGGTGAATCGTACTCTTAGCTGATAGGAGCGGAGTTCATAGATGTTTGGTCCATCCCTGGGTACGGGCTCATTCCAGAAGCTGAACTCCAGCAGCAGCTGGTTCCTGCGGGAGAGCAGCATCTTCCCTCTCTCCCGTCTGTACTCCATGAACTCCTGCACAGGGCCGCACAATAGAGGACCAGCACTTAACACCAAACATCAGGTCAGGTCCAGTGATCATAGTTTGCCATGAGCCATTATTCTCAGTCTCAGAGTGGTTATCCAAGATGCATTTTGTTACTGTAACTGACCACCACAGCATCTCACCTTGTTATTTTTGAGTTTATTCATAACCTCAGTTAGGGCTGGGTACCCTCCCCGGTATCGCCACAGGTGAACTACACAAAACAAGTATGACCATGCTGTGAGTGCATTCTATTTACTTGCATCACAGTGATTAAAGATTTATCACAAATACCCAACACCTGGTCAAATTATTAATTCAATTACTGTAATTACTATATAAGAAACAAGTATTGCATTAGAGAATGTAGAAAGTGCAAATTAGTATTATCAGTTGTACTGAGTTGTGTAAACTGGTGTTTACATACTAACACAGGCAGACAGTTTAAAAAGAATACACAATGTAGGCCTATGAGAAAATTAGAGTAACTTCAAGACTATCAAGTAAAGATGAAATAACACTGGGAGTTACTATATCTATCTATCATACTCTATCACATTCTTTATGAGATTTTAACCAGGATTTGGGAGCTCTGATTCCATATCCTACCAGCCTGATCCTGCTCTCCATACCAGGTATTCCAAGTTCCCACAAGTTCACATGGGTAGTACTTATCAGCATGAATAGATGGCAATACTTCCTCACTGTGAAGAGAGGATACTTTTCACCAGGCACAGATCAAGATGGTCTACACAGCGGCAAGTGCTACCAAATGTGTGCACTGTAAGGACACCACATTTGTGAGAAGACCATGCATGCATTATAACCATGCAAGTGTGTTAGAGATGGTTTTGAGCACACAGTATGCATAGAGCAAAACAGTAAACAGCAAACAACCAAGTAAACAACGGCAATCCAAACTTTATTCATTGTTTACACACCAGAGTTTGTTGTAGGCCTCCAGGCATTCAGGTTTCACATTGTGAACTAAAAGAGAATAACCGTCATCAGATGTGCTCTCCTTAAATGACAACACACACTACAAACTAGGTTTCAGTCACTGACTATATGAAACATTTTTCTATACTATTCTATACTTTACCCTCCAACTATACTCACACTGAATTTTATATAAGTTGTTGTCCTCCTTCTTGGCAAGTAGATTAGAGTGTGCATCCTTTCGGGGATCAACTTTACGCACAAACAGCGACTTAAACCAGCTGTCTTCTCGCTGTCTATTACTAGAAGCTGACAAGCCCCTGAAAACCATACAGGACATTTTCAGCAAAAGTCTGACATGAGATGTTATTTGCCAATGACACATGAACAGCATCCACATTTTAAATGGTAATTCTAGTGAGCCACATAGAGGCCAACTGAATACATGATCATTTCTGGTCCGCAATTAAGCACAAACTTATTCATTCAGTCTGGGGGCTTTTCAGAGGAAGCTTATCTTTTCCAGCAGAAAGGGTCATGAGGTAGCTTAAGGAAAACAATGGTCTACTTGGCAGTTTATTGGCCCCTTATTTTCAAGGCAGCACAACAAATGTTCTTACATGCTACACTGTACAGATAAAAGATGTTCAACAGATTCAAATGCATCCAGTAACTGCTTCCTCTAAATGCACACCTTGAGAAGTTAGCTTGCTACACTGTTACAACAGTTCCAAAACAGAAATACACTGCAACATACACAATAGCTTACAGTGAAGTTGTGAATCACCATTATGCCTGCAGTTTTGTCATAAACCCACTCAATGACTCTAGCCTTTAGGATTTTACTTGGTTATTTATAAATCTTGAGATTTAAATGGTAGCTACATTCATGACCTTGAGCAATAGGCTTTTATTTGCACTGGCTCGTCACGTAAACAAGACAGTGGGACAACTAGAATACTTAGAATGTTGGTTCCCCTTCAACCATTTCAACGATGCACTGCACTGCGTTAAACACATACATTTAAGCAGCATAACTGAATGAAAACACAAGAGTCTTGAAATCAACTCAGTGTCTTAGGCTACACATTAGCATCTCCCACAGTCAGCAAGCATCAACACAGAGCACACTAGCGCGTCTCTTTCATGAGGCACAGCATAAACATTATGAGAAATTACTGATCCTCAAGAAAACCACCACACCTGATCACATCGACGACCTGTCCTTTCCTCTGGGCCTTGTTTTTAGCCTGATTCAGGCCATTGGCACACTTCTGAAGGACTCGAGCCGCCATCTTTCATTGACAGCACGGTAGAGTCAACGCAGAACTGAGTTAAGCTTTTGTCAATAACAGGCGTTACCTGTAGAGGGTAGTAGGGAACCATAATAGATGCAATATACATTGGCCGTTCATGTCTGTTACGCATACTGTTATTCTTTATCTTTTTAAAATGTAATTAATGTAATGTAATGTATATTCTCAAAGGTTCCCCTTAGGTTTAGGTTAGTAGTAGAGGAGAAAACCTTCTATGATCTTCTTTGACACTGCTCTCTGACAGGGGGTGGGGTCAGGCAATTCTCTCCTGGTGATTCATTAATCCCTCACTAGGGCCTCTAATGAGGAGTTCATGGATTCAAAGGGACAAAGGAAAAAATGCAAACAACCACTAAATACTAGTGCGACTCATATCAACAACCAACAACCAAGTAATACTGTGAACCAAAGAGGTTTATTGGAAACAATCAGTGATCAAATGGTCAGTAAAAAAAGCCAAACAGTGTATTGGACAGAGACTACTGGGGGGTATTTGGTTTAATAGAAAAAGAAAACATAAAACCTCTTCAAAATCAGGCAATTTAGGAGAATGGCACCCATTGACTATTACACAAATGTGGCGCTTCTCTCGGCGTGAGGCAGTCCTTTGTGTGAATGCCACATGTGCAGCGGCTCATATCCAGTCGGGTCCAGATGCGGCTCAGCGTCGACTAAGGCTAGTGACAGTTCAGTCGGAGTGGACTGAGAACTGAACAAGTCAAATTCAAAGTTTTGGAAGGGGTCGCTTGTCACGCCCCTGCGGGCCTTCTCAGGGCGGTCAGGGTGGTTCTTCAACTCCAGAATCATCTCCATGGGCGTCTTCTGTAGAAGCTGAGAGTCAAAGGAGGTGCCAAAGAAGAAACGCTGCATCTTAAAACGCTCCAAACAGTGCAGTCGCTGGGCTGGATTCTTGCAAAGGAGCTACATGAGAAAGGGTGGATGAGGGGATATTTCTCTAGATTATATTTGTGCCTTAGTCTATTAGGGCAGAGATTACATTGCCAGTCTGAGATGCAAACTGTCCTATGCAAGACTGAGCCGCAAGCTTAATCAAATCAAATCAAATTATTGTGACAGTACAGAACAGAACAATCTTTGGTAAATACAGACTAAGAAATCATTTTCAATATCCACCAACACTAATAAATATCACTTATAACGGTCTCAGAATGACAAGCAGTACAGAGCAGGCAAAACCACTCACGTCTGTGATAAGTAGGGACAGTGCTGGGCTGAAGGTCTCTGGCATCTCATATGTACATTTCTTCACTTTTCCCAGCATTCTGCCATGATTGGGCTCTGGGGAAATGGGAAACTGTAGGAAAGGGAACAGTTGATTATATTTGCCTTTGACTATACTGGCCACGTTATGTCATTAATGTATGCCTCACTGAATATAATATGAAGGTGTGACTTGTTTGTTTAAAACTTACACTAACCTTTCCAGTAGCCAGTGCGTACAGAAGAATACCAAGGGACCACCAATCAGCAGCATGGTTATATGGGCCACCACCCAGGACTTCAGGAGCTGTGTGAGGAGGTGTATATATGAGTTAACTCAACACAACACAGCACATAAAAGCAGTATGACAACACAGGTTGCACTATTAGACATAGGCTTAATCTCAACATCCCCCCCAAAGCACTAAGCCCTGAAACCTGTAACTGGCATGAATAATAATAATTATTAATAATTGGCTGATTTGCCAATTGGAATCAATCCATAGCCCTGTTGTTCGAGGTCACCAAGTGCTGTCGGTAGGAAAGAGAACGACAAAATGTGATACAATATAGACCAAACAGCGAATTAGCAGGTAACATTAACTGAATGGGGCACAGAAACTCGTGTTCGGTTTCATTTTCCTATGTCCCATTCAGTTAATGTTAGTCAATGTTTAATCATTTTTCCTACAGACTTAGTGCTATGGACTGATTCACACAGATTTTTCTCCTTCGACATTACAGGATTTAGGGTTACGAGGGGCATTTGTATTCTGCCATCAGCAGTATTTCATGGAGTGACAGAAACAGAAACATTTCACCAGGTTTTGTGATCTCTCAGGGCCTACTAACCCATGTATTGGATTGTCCCACAGATGGTGTATGCCCTTCCCCCACGCTCCAAGCGTCGAGACAGCCCAAAGTCAGCCAAGCGCAGGTGTCCTGGATACCAGCATGACATGAATACACCACATTAGCCTTCTCCAGCACATCCAACACAGCTCATTGACTGTTTAGATTTGCTCAGCAGTCATACAATTATGGGTGTTACACAGAGGGGAGAAAATGTTGAAACTGAGAAATCTGATGCTGACAGAGACTAGTGAAGCTAAAACGAACAGTTTAATCAAGTATAGTCAGCTAGGACTATAGGCTAGGATCTCCCCTGTGTCAATATTCTCTATTGCTTCATATCTTTGAAACGTCTCAATAAAAATGATTGAACAGTGATGACAAACATGATTTACAACAAATGATAGCCTGACAACAAAATAAAGCTTTGGGTTAATAAAACTGCCTTTTCATGTTTTTTTTTTTTTTAATTTTTTACCTTGGTCAGTTAGGAGAACATTCTCCATCTGCAAAAAAGACAATAAGTAAAACATTAATAAAATAAAGCAAAATTAAGATAAACAAGTAAAATGAAAATAAATAAAATGTCATTAAAACTGTTCATACCTTCACATCTCTGTGCATGATTCCAAAATCATGTAAAAACCCTACAGACAACAATACAATGGTTAGTGACTAACACGCACCCAAATAAAAACACTTCCACAAAACTGGTGTCTTTATTCATGTTTTGTAACAGGCCAATTGCGGTCTATATAAAACTTAGGCAACATGAATCATACTTTTTTCCAAAACTTTTTTGAGTCTTAAATTCTGACTAACACAGCTGCAGATTCAAGTTGCCCAGGGCATGGTTGTGCAGTGCATGACTATGTCAACAAAGTAGGAGACTCATACATAGAAGCTACTATACAGGGCTCTGATATACTGTTTTCTTTATGATTTTCTTTATTCGTATGTGTATAATTTTTCAGTATTAATCACTATTATGAAGGGTATAACATATATCATCATTACATTTTGATCATCCTTCAAACTTTTGCAGTTCCATCAAATAGCTACAATGCTTTAAAAAGACAGCTTTAAGAGGAATACATAATCTCTGAGAAGTCTGTTGAACAGCTCCATGAACTTTCCACATGACCAGCCCTGGCTAGGCCAATCACTGCCCAGGGGCTTGTCATCTTGTATCTCACTCACCCAGGGCACAGCCAAGCTCTGCTGCGTACACCCGCACCTCTGCCTCCTCAAACTGGCCATTCAAAGTCCAGTAAGTATACAAGTCCCCAGTGCTGCAGTAGTCACACACTGTGGACAAAAATGTGATGTTTTTCATATCTGAATGGCAAAATGCTTAACCCTTCATGTACAGTTGAACTGAATAACTGTTGAATATAGAGACAATTACAACATACAGCATTAATTTGATTCGACATAGACTACAAAAATGTCGATGTGCCCAATTATTCTGGGAGGCTAACAATGCAGCATGTCCAAATACTAGATTCTAGACAAACACACACACAGACACAAACTCTCACACAGACAGGACACACAGGCTATAAATGAAATCATAAAACAGCACCAAGTTAGGAAACTGATTTCCAAACCCCAAAAGAGCACAAGGAACAACAGGTGCAGAGCTTGTCTGGTAAGGTCAACAAAACACATTGTAGTAGTGAGCAGGACAACAACAGGAGAGGAAGCTAGAGAGGTTCAAAATGGTGAAAGGTAAGGCTGAGTGTTGCAGCAAGACAGTGATTGCAATAAATGAATAAATTAATCAATCAATAAATAAACAAATAAAAGGCAAAAGGGGAGAAAATAGCAATGCCGGTGTCACATGATTGTAGCAACAACAAAAAAATTGCAAAGTGAAATTCTGAAATGCTGGAACAAATTACAGAAAACCGTGGAGGAGGAACTCCTCAGGAGGAGTGAGGGCGCAAAGAGGGTGGGGGAGAATTAAGGTGTTTGGGGAGGCAGGAGAGGAAGAGGACGGGGATCACTGGGCACTTTCTGCTGTGCACTGTAGGACTCACTAATAAAGAGGTGGTGCTGAGTCTGCCAGCAGTCCAGGAGATTGTGAAGAAATGGGTGCCTGACCTGCCTCTGCAAGTCAGTCAATAAATTCAAACAAACAAACATACAAACATGGAATCAGCATAGATGTGGAGTACAAGCATGGAATGGATATGATTTCTTTTTTAGACGTGTGATCTGGAACCATACAATCGGAGACCACAACGTGAAGATAAAGTTCATGTTAAAAGCAAGCAGACAGCAAGCGGACAAACAACCAGTGAGTGAACCATCTGGTGAATCAGGGCAACCTAGTTGACTAAAGCCAAGTCGGACACACCGTATATCAGGTTAACAGATAATCTCTTAGTGTGTGACAGACCTACCTGAATGATGACCTCTTCCTTTGACTGTTCCAGCACACCATGCTTCAGTATCTCAGACTTTGGCATAACCTGACCATAGACAAAATACATAAAGAAAAGAGAAAACAATAAATATAAATCTATAGATTTATAAACAATATATTTGGATGATTTAAAGAAAATGTTCGGAAGAATGAACCTTGACTGCGTAAATTTTCTGTTCTGAACAGTCCTTCACTTTCAGGATGGGTCCAAAGGAGCCTTTGGCAATGAGTTCCAAAATCTAAATAACAATAATAGCAGTAACAAAATAATCTTTACCAATACATGAAATTGTACTTCCAAACAAACACTACATTAAACTACAAGATGTTGTCACCAAGAAGTGGAATATTATGGAATAATATAAGTATGGTGTTTTGACCTAAGGTTTCAGAACGGCAAGTCATGTTGCATAACTGCATAACAATGAAAAAGTGACTTCTGTGTTAAGAAAGAGACGCTCCACCTGAAAGTGGACTTCTCCTGCAAAGCTGCGGTGTGGAAATTCTGGCAGAAAAAGGGAGATGAAACCAGGGAGAGTCCACGCCATCCGAGGCCTCTCAGGTTCTGGGAGTAGGGACTCAGGGATGGAGGGCTGCTTGTCTTGGAGCATTCGCCTGGTGGGCTGGCTGAGAACGCTCAAGTGCCGACTGCGTAGCACTCCGGTGACAGACAGGAACACTTGCCATCCCGGAACGGTTGACCTGTCCACAGATGGGCTCTGTTTCTGGATTAAAGATGGCAGCAAGTCGCCTGTATTAGTGAGCATCTTAATCTATGCGTGGGGCAGTTCTGTCATAGCATTTCAACATACACGCCAACAGTAACACATAAAAGCCCTCTAATTCAGCGAACCTACAGCACACATATGTATACCATGGATAGAGAGTTCATGGTGTTTGTGATTTTAACCACTATGACAGGTCTGCCAGCACAAGGGATTAAGCGGTTCAGACAAAGCTTGTCCACTGAAAAACAGAGTAGTCAGAGCCCACTGCATTTTACGTCACAGATTAAATGCACTTCACTGACTTCAAAATACTCTTGAGAACCCCAGTTGTCTACGCTACAAAGTAACAGCGCTGTCTGCAAAGCCACACATTTATGCTATATTTCAATCAGTGTAAGTAGATTAGTCAAAAATGTCAATAAGCGCCCTAAAATACAGCTATGAGGCTACATCGTGTAACTGATACTTGAACTGATAAGCTATCACTTGGGGAGTCACAGGCTGTCTTAATGTAGGATACTTACCTTGTCTTTGCCGACGTTCGCACCCATCACATTTTTATGTTCGTTGATTTACGACTCATTAACAATAAGTTCAAAAATGATCGTCGGTTTTTTCTGTGTCGTTGTTGGAACCTTCTCATATTCACTACTAAATAACACGTTTAGCCCATCGCCCAACGGAGCACAATCTGTCGTAATAATAATCACATTTTGAACGACGAAACCATCAAAATATTTTTTAAGTCCGTGGCTCCCATCTCAAAACATTTCGTCTCATCCATCCTTTCAGCCACAGTGCTTCTCAGGCTGAACGGGAGGGCAACAGGGAATAAACAGAATGACTGCAAACTCCGCCCCTGTCATTAATATCTAAACACCTCCCACATACACTGCTCCGTCAAATTATCAAACCTGTAGGGCTATTTATTTCTCCGCAACTTAATTATCTTAATTATCTTGATGTGCCATTAATTTAAAAACAAGACTAAATGATGTATTCTTTAAAAATGCAGGCATAAAAATATTACCCAGGGTTTCCATTTCTCTCAAACATTTCTTTTTCCTCAGTCAACTTAATCCTAGGTTTAGAGAAAGATGCAACGTAATCTCAAAACCAGTCGTCATCCGCCAGTTATGTCATACCACACATAGATCTTTGGGTATGTGGCCATCTGCCCAATTGGTATTGACTTAGTATCAAATCATGGGATGCTGAAACTGTTGCCATTTGAAAACATTGTTTTTATTGACAATTTCTATTAGATACATGCATGGTAATTTTACAGTCCATATGAGTGAGCAAAATAGTGCTTAAATTTACTTGAAATATTTGACTGGGATACTCAATAGAAATAACTTTAAAGAAGCAGTATTCCAAGCTAAACCGCACTCACAATGTACACACATGAAATAATACACATGGTTACAAAAATATGAGAAAATACTTTCTGTAAAAAAAGTGCCATTGTGTTAAAATTACAAAACATTATTACAGGCTACGTATTTGTATGCTTTAACAAGGAACACTGATGTGACAGTCACATATGCCAGTATGCCACAAATAAAGTAAATACAACAAAGCATCAGATTATTTTTGTTTTCCTGTGTTTCGTTTTGGTACAGTATTGCACAGAGATGTGGCAGATACAGGAAAGCCATCACTAATGACTCTGAACCAAGTATAAAGAGAGGTCTATTACAGGGGACGACATTTTACAGAGCACTACATTTTAAACTACCTGAAATGTCCTGATATTACATAATTGGCCTACCTGTTACTGCACATGGGGAAATTTTGTTAGCAGGGCAAAAAGCTCACAAAAGAGCTTCTCTGAAAGGTTTTTAGTAATTCAAAAAAATGCTGTGGAATAGATGCAGTATTTAGAGGTGAGTATAGCACAAGCGTTCAGTTTTCTATTGAATTACTTCTCCTGGACCAGCAGGAGAGGATGTTAGCGACAGACACTCAAACTGCAGAAGCAATGCTAACCAGTCTGCTGTGCAATATCCTAGCTGACACTGATGCTGTAATGATAACCGTTTGCTGTATCTGACAGTAAGTGCACTAGCTAGCTAGGCCATGAAATGTGATTAAGTGAAATGTATTAGTGTGAGGTGAGCATGTCACACACACACACACACACAAAGAAGCACACATGTAGAACCACGTTGGGTGGAGACTGTATTCTTTGATGGAGAGTACAGCAGGTGCCCTGGCCCAGCGAGCTGCTTGGGCGAGGTGGTGGTGGGGGGTTGCTGGGGTAGGTGAGGTTTGTCCAGGAGGCTTAGACACAGTGGCCACTGTGGCCTGCCTGGAGCTCAGAAGGCAGCACAGGTGGAGTTGAGGGCGGGAGAGAGGCAGAGAGAGACAGGGATAAAGAGAGAGAGAGACAGAGAGAAAGAGTTGGGTGGTGTCGGAGGAAGAGATGCATCCTCTCCAACACACTCTTCTCTCCCACTAGTAGTTTTCATCACAATGAAGGGGGGAGGGGGGCACACTGGCCACTGTCTGCAGCCCAGTGCTTTGTCCACCACAGGTCGTGATGGTGCCGTGGTGGGACCGGTAGGGGCAGTAGTAAATAATGCCAAGTGGATGACTCCCTTATCTTCCTACTGGGATAGAGACCGGCTGCAAAGATGGTGGCAGAGTTGGTGGTAGTTGCAGGGGGCCTGGTCACTTACGGCGGCTGAAGATGCTCTTCTTGCTGGAGCTCTTGTCAGACGTGCTGAGGCCTATGAGCAGCCGGGCCTTCTCGTCCTCCTCCTGCTGCTGCAGGCTGCTGTCTGCCTGACGACCTTCCACCATCACCTTCCCCCGCGCCTCCGAGCCTGAGGCTGGCTTCAGGCGCAGCTTCTCTTTGATCATCTGGGATGTAGGACACAGCATAGAGATGGGAGGGAGAGGGAGAGAGGGAGAGGGAGCAAGGTGAGAGAGAGAGAGAGAGAGAGAGAGAGAACAGGGAAGAGTCAGGTAGAGAACAACAGAGAGATCTGCACTAACTGCTTCTATCTTATGTAGGATTCTGAATACACCTGTTTACATCTGTTTTTTGAGTAATCAAATCACAAAGCTGTCACAAATTACGTGTCAATGTAACTGGCAGTGTCGCAGTACCTGAGCCACTAGCGCTTTCCGGCTGTCTCTTTTAACAGCCATGGCGAAGTCCAGCCAGGTCCAAGTGTTGTTGTGATATTCCAAACAAGGCAGCACCAAGTTAAGGTCCTTCCAGTCAACACTGCTTTTCTCTCCCTGTCATCATACATACACACAAAAACAAATGCCATTGGAAATTATGTTACAAATGCCATTCCTAAATATGAGATTCTAAGCACATCCCTTCATACACGCACACATACATACAGTACCCCACCCACCTTGTAGCTGACACACAGAGGGACCTGTGGGATTTTGATGTAGATGAAGGAGTTGTTCATGGCTGCCCTTTCCTTCATCTTGTCAATGTCATCCACAGGATGCTGGGCAAAAGCAAAACTATTGTATGACCAGGTTCAAGACTTCATGACTAATGCATAAATACAACTGAAAGACAAAATATGCTATAGCGATTATTATGGTATGGTCTTATTAAAACATTACAATTTGTATTGTACCAATTGGGGTTATTAAAATATTTATTTCTACAACTTTATTTCCACCATTATATGTTCATATATGCTGTACAGGTCAAGAAATATGTAATAAAATAAAATAAAATAAAATATGACAGTGATGCTGATAGATGTTTTTGTAGTGTTCTGTTGATCTGCTATTTCTTGAAGGGCGTTCTAGTACCTCAGGGGGTTTACGAAAAGATCTTCTGACACCTGCTGTGCGGTTCAGGCCCTGACCCACACCTTTACTCGTACCCAACCCTGCAATGGAATCTTCTGATAGCTGCCTTGGCTTGACCACAGGGATACCTGCATTTGGGACAATCCATTAATGGGGGAAGTCAACCCTAAATCACACACAGAACAACATGACCCAGCCATATTACTACACAACCTTCTCCTCAATGTCAAACCACACAGGAGCTTTTTATAGCTGAGAGAGGTCTACCGGTATGACATAACACACATTAGGCAGGAATCCGATATTCCCATCAGACAGACTAGTGAAAGGAAAATCAATGTAAACCTTCAGTGACCTTTGGATAGACCAAGTACATATGTGAGACCAGGGAAAAGAGGGGAGAGAGAGCAACACCAGGACAAACAATCACTAGCCAGTGCTTCTAAACAAGTACAATTACGTTTGTAACAAAAAACAAGCCTGTTAAAAAAATGTGGTCCTGTTCTATACGCACAGAAAAATTTTGATTAGTAAACTTTTACATGTACACAAAGACTCTAAACCACACTACTGGAAAATAGGTACAGCTTAAATGCAGTCTGAAACTGTATTTGTTTTCTCACACAGTAAGTACATATTCATAACTCATTGATGATGATGTAGCGTTCACTGCTCAGTAGTTACAGAGATGTGGGCATACGAATAAAACCCATTTCCTAACTGAGCAAAATTACATAACACTAGATGTTCTTTCCAATGTACTGACAACCAAAGATGAACTGCCTTTGTAACACAGACTTTATTAAAGGACTACTGACACGCTTTCAGTTTTGTTTTCCTCCCTTGAAGGAGTGAAGACAGCAAAATATGATGTCATGTTTATGTTTTTTTTTGTATTATTTTTTAAAATGTGGAACCATGTTTTGCAGTGAGGTTTAGCACACTGACCCGTAGTGACCAGTCGGAACTTGTCCTCTTCATCGCCAACCTCCTCCTCCTCTACATTGCGCCCAGGGAAGAAGAATCCCATCATGCGCTTGAAGAACTGATACATCAGCTGGATAGTAAGCGGTACAACATTTACCTGTGGATGACAAACATCCCATTGCAGTGAAACAGACCCACATATATTCATTTAATTTAAAATTATTTAATGACTTACTTCAAAGTGCTCCTTGACAGAGATGCCTCCCACAGGGGGGCGGACCTTACTGAAGATACGCAAAGCGAGCTGGCGTCCTGATTGGCATTGGCTCTGGGGTCGTAGCACCACCTGGAAGACCAAACAAAGTTAGGATGGTTTGTCAACCACACAACAACAGTTAGGGGGAATCCCACCCTCTTTCAAGACCAAGATAAGGGGGAGTAGTTGTGTGAACATCTGACGCCACTTCCACAAACATGCATGATGGGGCCCCTTCACACAGCCCAATTTGATATGGATGTGATGTGTAGGGGAGGGTGATGCTTCGACTTTCAAAGGAAAGACGCATCTTGAACACAGGAGTGATATTGTCCATAGAAACGTGAGGTCAGTGAATCTATTACAGAGATCAGCAACACAACACAGCAACACAACAACAAATGGCACAGGTTGTGATTGTGGATCCAAAAAGGATTCAGAGAGTCCCTTCCAAAACAGACAATGGACAAGGCAAGGCAGTGTAGGGAACATAGAAGTGCTCAAAGCATGACAAATGTCAATAAGAAAATGGGGGAACGTTCCCTTGGATACACAAGGTGCATGGAAATGGAAAGAGAGAGACTACGTTGGGGAATAAAATTGACCATGAGGATGATGTCAGAATTGAAAGACGTCAGTAAACTCTGTTAGCAGACCTATACATACCCGCACATGCTGCATAGAGAGAGCAGGTGAAGAGAGGGAAAAGATTTAAACACGAATTTGAAGAATATCTTTGAGAAGACAAATGGTGACCATAACATTAAGCAGTAAAAGTTTTCCTGCTTCAGTAACTCAAGCTACCTCTGAAACCAGGGCATGTCAGTTTCGATGTCATGGCTTTTGACCGAGCCACTGAGCTTCAGTTTTTCCAATGAACATCTCAACTTCCATGGAGTTATTACCTTATAAGCAGCATTGGGCAGCAGATTGTTCATGGTGAACCAGCCCAACTCCAGGAGATGCTCCGCTGTGTCATCTGACTTGTTTAGCTTTGGGGAACAAAATAGCATGTGTTAGATCCCTAGGCATTGTTTCTTGTGGTTCTTCACTGGTTCTTGTCTATCTCAAGAAGAACCAACAGATGGTCTCCATACAGATACTGGAGAGTGTTAGAGACCATGCTGTCCCACCTTACTGTACATGAACCTCTGCAGCTCCAGCTCAGCAATGCCCAGCTGCCCGTCCTCCTCAGTCAGGCACCAGCGGGCCTGGGCAAAGTAGATTTCTGTCCGCCGCACCACACTGACGTCTTCCGGAGGCTTCCGCAGCTCCAGCTTGTTGGCCCTCTGCAACTGGAAGTCCTTAAAGCACCTGGGAATGCACAGTGGTAAATATAAGTGGAAATATCACACCACAAAATTGGATGAGTGATAGTTTGAAGACATTTACCCTTTTTTCCCAAAAAGATTCCCTTGGGATTACTATCTATCCATTTGTATCTATCTGTATGATTGAGAGGTTGACACTTAGATTAGTAATTTGCTGTTATCCAGTTAGCAACTTAGTTGGTTGGCAATGGGATATTGCATTGTAACCAACAAAGTAGCCAACTTGGTATAGAAACTATGGTTTTCAGAAACAGACCCTAGGTTTGAAGATTACTAGTTTGGCTGTGTGAGCAGCCAAGCAGCAGCAGCAGCTCACCGGATGAGGATGTTGAGTTCCTCGCTCTTCATTTGCAGGTCTGTCTTCTCCTGGTTGAGTTGGTTCTGGAGCTTCAGGTTGATGTCTGTCAGCTCACTGCCTCTCAACTCATCTTGCTGAAACAGTGAACACATATGGACAGAGACAATCAGTACTATCCACAAACAGCACAGCAAAAATAGCAGAAATAAAGTAATAAAATGAAGTAAAAGTTAAGTCATTTTTTATGATTAAAGTTTAAAAGAAATAAAGATACAGTAGTTAGAAGAGAGCATCTGAGAACAGATTGGTCTTTAATCTAGATTTGAAATTGCCAAGAGGAGATGCCTTTTTGATGTCCTCTGGGAGTTGGTTTCACAGCTGAACTGCATAGTAGCTAAAGGCTGCTTCACCATATTTTGTACTAACGGAAGGTTTTACCAGCAAATGTTTTGCTGTGATCTGAGAGATCTGGCTGGGTTAAATTGCTGAAACAAATCAAAGAGGTAATTAGGCCCTGTCCACTTTAGAGACGTGTACACAAGCAGCAGTGCTTTAAAGTCAGTTCTATAGCTTACAGGGAGCCAGTAAAGGGACCTTAGAATTAGAGTAATGTGGTCTGTTCTTTTTGTTCTTCCAGCCACATCAACAATGCCATCTCTATGGCTCTTAACATCTGAAAAATGCCCAAATAATTGTAGCATGGAGAGCAATGAAGCCATGATGTGGTGTGGACACTCACCCTGATGTTACTGTAGATCTGCTTCTCCAGGTGGCGGATCTGGGCCACATGCTGGCGGACGGCCTCCTGCAGGTGCAGGATACTGCTGCGCTGCTCCTCCGGGTTGCTGGAGATCTCCAGCTGGAAGCGCACACGCTGCTTCTTCTCACTGTGCTCCTGCACCACAGCACCAGAGCAACAGCATTAGCAATGCCAAAGACATGAACACACAAACAGACACATCACACAAACCCTTCTGGCATCAAGTATGCCATAAAAAGAACACAAGCCAAAGAAAAAAATACCATCATTATAGGCTTCTTACAAGCTTTAATACCATACAGCTGTAAGAAAGATATAATTGTTGCCATAAGGGATCCAGACAAGCTGTTTCACATAGTGAAGCATCACCTTGGCATGGATATTTCTATCAAAATAAAAGTGTGGTAGAGTTCCTACTGACCTTCCGTTTGGGCTCCACATGTAGCAGCAGGTTGTTGACAATGTCCAGGATCATGGCGTACTGCACAGGATTGGTGGAGATCTCCAGATCATGGTGGATGAGGGTGAATGTGTCCACAGCACCTACACAGGATGAGAGTGAGTCAGGCAATATATTACATTTTTAGTGACAGACATTGTGCAAAACGCCTTTAAGCATAAAAGATTTCTCAAACAGATTTCTCAAAAAGGTTGATGGTAGAAAACCAACACACCAGTATTTCCAAAAATATGAAGTTACTGCAAATAGTAATTTCCACCCATTAAAAGTAACAAAAATTAGAAATAGCTTGCTGCATTCTTTTGTCTTTTGAGCTCTTAAAACAAGGGCATCTCACCAGCTTGCTTGTTGAGCAGGTCCTCTTTCTCATGGTGGTCACGGATCTCTGGAGGTTTGATCTGTGTGGCCAGCTCAGGGTCGATGTCGTGGCTGTAACCGATGTAGTACATGCGGCAGCTACAGCGGGAGATGATGCGCTGCACCTGAGGCGTCTCTTGCACCTGAGACGGCTGGTTCCAGTCTGGGGATGAGAAGCAGACGACCGGTCAGACACTTCAAGATTGGATGGTTTGAAAACATCTTTTAAAAATATTCTTGAGTTGTTTTGTAACCTTCTGCCATCAGCTAACTATTTTCAGCGATCCCAAAATTGGAATCCTTTTTTAAATGGTGCTTTTTGTAAAATAATTTAAAAAAAGCCCTGCATTAATTTTTAAAAGAACTCCAACCACATCCGAGTGGGCAAAGAGCTAGAAGTGCAGGAACGGTGAGGATGGAGGACAGGTGAAGGCATCTTACCAGTGGTAGTGCTGACCATGCCTCCTACGGCCTGGCCACTTTCCATCAACTCCAGCACGGAGTCCAGGTTCCGCTGACGGTGCTCCTCAATGTTCTTCACCTGCAGAGCCACACAGAGGGAACACAGTTAGAGAGGGGAAACCTTTAAAGCTTAAACTAGCAAAGTTGTCATTAAATAAGTAAGTACATAAGTGTGTGTGTGTGTGTGTGTTTGTGCCAACAATTCTCCAACATAGCAGTTCACAAAACATTGACACGACACGACTGCCATGCTATGGAATGGTGCTATTAGGATGATGTAACTAAAATGGCAAACTATCAAACACAGCGAGGAGTAATAAAACTTTCAACGATACAGATCACTGCTCCCTGTGCATTCTTTCCCCTCACACGTTCTCTTCCTATAGGACTCTATATGTCTATATCACACCTCCAGCCAGAGCTGCCAGTCCTCCTGGTCTGAGGGGTTGGACTCCATGGTGGCAAAGTACTGCATGCCATCCAGCAGGCAGGTCCAAGTGGTCTTCTGCTTTAGCGTGTCGTTGTACCAGGCTGGGTGGTGCTCATTCTGCAGGAGCTGGGCCTTGGCCGCAGACACCAGGACACAACCGGCTGTCTCGGCCCCCCGAAGCATCATCTGAACAGATACAACACCAGAACATGCTATTAGCAGTGTCATAAATAGCTGCTTTAAACATACATACATTTTTGTAGGGAAATATTTATAGCCATTAAATTAATGTTAAGATGATAGATACATTACTGACTATATAATTGAATCAACTGCTTACTAGTATTGTTTAAAATCTTCTTCATCTATAATTCTTGCAGCTCTCAAATCAGACAGAATGAATTAATTCTCAATATAATGCAGGCTTTAGCAAAGTGGATGTCTGGACTCATACCTGTCCATTGACCAGCTCAATGAACCAGTTACGGTTGTACACATCGTCTGTTTGGCAGGCAGCGATGCCGCAGAGCTGGTCGCTCACGCCTGACTCCTCCTCTGAGAACACTACAAACTTATCAGTCTCCTCTATGAGCTTCTGCAGCATGGAGGTCCCTGTGGAGGTGAAGCATGCACACGAGTCAGGGAGGGGTGTTCCTCCTCAGGGGACAGCAACCATATATATATATATATAGATATAGATATATATATGCACTGTGATAACAGAAACACCGTGGTCTAACTTGTCACGGGAACGGTCAACAGTGACGATACAGGTATACACTTTTAAGATCACACAAATACTGCAGTCTGAACAATTCTGAACTGAAACATCACAAAGTGAAACATTTGTGACAGACAGAAGCTTTTTGTATGATTAACTACCACACTCTAGCTTTGTCCTCCCCACCTTCTGACTGGCTTTTGTCTGCACGGCTGATGGAGGGCAAGGTGATGGTGGGGGTGGAGGGAGCGGTGCTGGGGGAGTATGTGGAGCCGGTGCGCTTCAGCTTCTTGGCTTGCACCTGCGTGTCGATCCTCAGGCCCTTGAGCGCCTCTGTGGACAGGTTCCTCTTGAGCACGGCTGCCTTCTTGTAGCCCTCGTACAGGCCAAAGGCAATGTTCCTGTTGGTGGGGGTCCAGGAGAAGCGCAGGTCCACCAGGCACAGCTTGTGAGTGTAAGAGGCGTTGCTCTCGTCTTTGGAACTCGTCTCCTACAGCAGGGGAGATAATGCAGTGAGTGCCAGCTTCAGAGAGGGTCCGAAGATTCATGATACCCTTTGGAAAGGGTATTTTTGGCACACTGCATACATTTAGTGCGTTCTTGTCTTTTTGAAGGATTTTAGCATCTAAAGCCATCACCCCTCTATATACTGCACCAAGTGTATTTAACTGTGCGTTCACACCTAGAGCTACTAAAGCTGTAGAAATAACCCAAAGTAATTCACTTTCTATTAAACAAAGGGACAAAATCTGTGTGACTAGACTCACTAAAAAAGTTAAAACCTGCTCGACTTTATGCCAATTAACTATGATGTGCTTCGGCTGATAGTGATGGCAATGGTCGTGCATTAGCAATTACAGCATCATAACTTGTGAACCTACACTCTTGTGTTGGCTGTGTGTGTGTCTGTGTGTGTGTGTGTGTCTGTCTTGTTCCTCACCTCCTCCATGCGGTTGCTTTGTCGCTGGTAGCTGAGGGAGGACAGGCTGAGCAGGTGGGTCTTCTTCACCTGGGCGTTGATCTGGTGGTCGGCTGTCTCGTCCCAGGTGGAAGCCATGAGGTGCACAGTGACCAGAGAGAGGTCGCTGACCATCTGCGTTACGCTCCACTCCGATATCAGCCTCCTCATCACCGTCCCAGCTACACAGAGAACACACAGACTGAGTGACCATTAAACTCACCTTAGGGCAACGTGCACTACTGTGTGTCTATGTTAAGTGTTAAGCATTATTCAGGACATATCTATGGATCACTTAAAGAAAGTTTGATTAATAGCATCATAGCTGTTCCCATAGGGTTTCTGTTTTAACATTCCCCATGTTATCTTAACATAGCAGAAGTAGTTTGGGATCGAAATAGCACATTCAAGCATTGTTTTTATTTTAGTCTATATACCCTAATCAAACCAAATCAAAAAAAAAAATATATATATATAAATCAAATGACTACTGCTTGTCTTACTCACCTTTGAGCAACATGCACTAATGCGTCTCTAAGTTAGTTAATTATTCAGAACTCATACCACTGCCTGGTGAAATTTCCTATTGTGATGCACATTTCAAATCGTGCATTATTTTCTGATAACTGCAGACCAATGAAGTAGTTCCACTTTTCTGGCCGTATTACACTTATACATAAGTTGGCCCAACTCACTGTCACATTAACACAGGGTTAAAATTTAGGGGCCTGATTCACAGCACAGCAACATTGTAACTTGTGACCGACATGGTTTTTAACTCTGTTACACTTTAAACTGTGATCTTACAAAAGCCAAGACTGGGTAGAATCATTGGCTTGACAATGAGAGATGGAACTAACAACCCGCATTTGACCATAGCCAGCTTATCCATTTAGAACTAGTAAAGGCAGTTTATCCAGGCAAGTTCTGAGACGATGTGTGGCAGAAAAAAGTAAGTCTGCAAATGAAACTGTTTTAGCTATCAAAACATATAAAGTGTTAGCAAAACCACATAGCGCAGATGTGGCAACAGGATAATGAACTCCCTCTCCCGTACATATTCATATAACCATCATTGAACCCAAACATTCACACTAATTCCAATGAGGCCAGACGAGCTGTATGTTGCAGAGCTGTATGGGGCTGAGGCCTCTCTCACCCTGTGGGATGAGTCTCTGGGCTCCTCTGGTAAAGACGTGGCCCTTGGAGCATTCCACCTGAATGCCTCGCTGCTGTGCAAAGGAGGCCCAGTAATGGACCTGCAGGAGGCACATAGATGGAGCTGTGTGTGAGCAGTCTATATATCTATATCTATCTATATATATCTATCTATATCTACATACTAACAGCATTTTACTACTAAAGGGTAGCAGTGCATATGGTTAGAGAGATAGTATCTCCTCATAATACTACCAAGTGGTTTTCAATTATGGCCCAGAAGTTGACTGCATTATTAAATGCTTTGTTAGACTTTGCTTTGCTTAGCTTCGTGTCAGTGTCTGGGTGCCTAACCTGGAGATGGGGGAAGGCGGCAGTGAAGGACATCTGCTTGTAGTGCTGGCCCAGCTTCTTGCGTACGGGCCGCAAGCTGTGGAAGAGCTTCCCCCGGCAGATGGGCCGGGACACGCTGGTCCAGGTGGCCCAGAAGTTCTGCATCCAGCGCAGGGTGCTGCTGTACAGGAGGATCCTTGGCTGGCAAGGTTCTAAAAACACACACACACACGGACTACCGTCACACAGACATGTTATAACATGCCATCAAGCTCAGGTCTAATTAACACCAATATCACACTAGGCTGCCAGACAACAGACAGGATCATAAATGAAGAATGGCAGCTCTAAATCACACACAGAGAACCTTTCTGATTCAATGTCCATAGAAACAAAACTTTTTAATTCAAAAGTCACCCAGGCTTAATGCGTTAAGAGTCGGATCTCATGCAAACAGGCTCTTAGGGGTGAGCCATCCTGACCTGTACTGCAGTGTTGGTTGAGGTCCATGGTGATGGACAGGTTGAGGTTCTCTGAGCGGAAGGCCCGGTAGGAATCATGGGACTGTCCAGAGGTGACGTCTGCCACATTCTCCACACAGCACAGCTGCACTGAGTGGTGATCATGAGGGTTGCCATGACACAGCCACTGGAGGTCAAGGGTCATACACAGATTGGGCAGGTGTAGGAAACATATATCATCATACCTGTAAAATAATGGACATGAGAAGGGTAAGCACAAATAATTCCATGTGCCAGTGATTCAATTATCTTCTGTATTGTTTGTTGAGATAACAACAGCATCCTTACTTGGAAGCTGTCCTGACGTTGACATCCAGGTCTCCTTTAAAAACAAACTGCCCAGGTTTCCAGTCAAAGTTCAGTTTCATCCATTCCCAGTGCATGTTTTCAGTGGTGTTGTAGGGGTCCTACGAGACAAGGCCCATTTTAATTCAGCTCCAACTGGTCTTTAGTAATAATAATTCATTAATATAATTTCAATTAACATTATTCAGACAGAAATAAACAGGTAAATCTTTTTCCTTGTTCTTAGTTACCAGCACATCTACAGTAAACATGTAGACATTAAAATCAGCTGTTTCAGGAGAAATGAGAAATGAGAAATGTGTTGAGCTCCGTGGCTGCCGTACCTCTGTGGCAAGCTGGTGGAGATTAGCCTGCTCGATGTCCATGACCCAACGGCCATGTAGCAGCAGCCGGCTCTTATCCCACCAGGCCAGCGGGGGCGACGGGTCCGCCGTAGGCTTGGTCAGCAGGTCCACCACCTGGCCAATCAGAGTCCAGGCAGGGTCCCAGCATGGCCCCCACACAATCGTATAAAGGGAAATATCCGCTGGGGGAAAGCAGGAGAAGTTAGCCAATCAGCTGTCTGAAGGACATTCTTTTTTCAAAATTAGAGTTACCACTGAAACATGCATGAGTACTTCTCATCAACATACTCAGAAAAGCACATCAGTTGATTCTAAAAATGGATAGAGTTAGAAAAATGTAACTGTACCGAGTGTTACTTACAGTGGACATCGTAGTAGAATTTGAGCGGTGGCATGTTCCTGAGGACGGTCACATCGCCCCAGGGCTGGCCCAGACGTATGACCTGTCGGCGCCGAGCCCGTGGGTTCCCATCCTGCTCCGCCCCTACCAGTCTCCCAGACAGGGCCCACTCTCGGATCTCAAACAGGTAACGAGGGTAGTCTCGGATACGCACTATTCCCCACCACACCACAGAACAGAAGAAAGACCATGCATTACAACAGAAGCTACAGCTCACTATCAGCATAGACAATTTACTCATTCATTCATAATGACTGTGGATAACTGTTTTTTTCAACTAGATAAACCAGTATACATACAGTAAGTATATATTTACGTATTTTATATGCGAAAATCTTAAAAGAAGGCAACTTGACTAGGGTCTGGCTATAAGGCAATATATTCCTTCCTCACCCAGGAAGGCAGAGAGCTTGAACCTAATGGCGCGACACCACTGCACGGCCAGCGGCAGGCCATCACGGGGGAAGGGGCTGACACCGTCGATGTCTCTCAGCTGCTCGCGTACACGCTCGGGGCCGTGCAGCGCCCGGTCGGCCAACACGGTCAGCTCCAGGTCGGCCACCGTCCAGGTGAGCAGCGACTTGCGCATGGGTGTGTTGGCATAGAGGCGTCGCGAACGCTGGATGTAGATCTCGATGTGCTTGCGCTCCAGCGACGTGTACAGCTCCTCGATCTTGCGCGCGGGCAGCAGCTCGCCATGCTGCTTGCGGAGCTCGGCCACTTTGCGGTCCAGCAGCTGTAGCCGCTTGGAGCTCTCCTTGCTCTCATCCTTCATCAGCTCGTAATTGTCACGCAGCTTGATCTCGAACACGTCATCCAGGAAGACGAAGGAGAACTGGCTGACCCGGATGAGCAGGTCAGGGGGCAGACGCTGGGTCTCGGCAGTCTGTGTGGTGGCACCAACACTGGCACTGCCACTCTGGTGCAGGGTCTTCAGCCACTTCTGGACGCTGATGGCCTTGTCAAAGGTGGTGGAGAAGTTGTACTGGTAGGGGAACTCCACGCCCAGGGTGGGGATGGTGAAGAGCCAGACGCGGTTGGAGGTGGTGGTTAGAAAGGGGAAGTGACCTCGCTGCTCATGCGCCTCCTCCAGCTCCTCCAGCATCTGCAGCTCGGCACCTGAAAAGGTGAAGATGTCGTTGCCGTCGAAATTGAAGACCAGCCGCGGCGACTTGCCGTGCACTGTGCCGGCTTGCTTGGAGAGCGAGAGCATGTCAGCCTGCACCTGGATAAAGTTCTGCTCCCCGACAAAGGCAGTGAGAGAAGAGCTCTTGAGCTCCAGACTGAGGCTCAGGGTCCTGCTCTTGGCTGAGCAGATGGAGGGGTTGGAGGCCGCCACAGCCGCCTCTGTCCTCGGCTCCTCCTGATTGGGTTCCTGCCCTTCAAACGACCTCAGTGTTAAAGACAGGGTGTTCCAGGAAGCTTTGGTCTCAGTGATGTGTTGATAGATGAACATGTGATCTGAGGGAGTCCACTGGACTGATAAGGCTTCCTCACACTGCACCTGTTAAGAAATACGGTGGACCCATAAGGTTGTATGCAGACAGTGGACTCTGAACTCTTCTCTATTAGACAGTATTTTGTGAGTTTTCAAATTTAAAAGAGTAAGGTGACCAGAAGGGTAAATCTAGACTGAGTTGACTAACTGTGCAAAGAGTTACAAGGACAGCTTGACAACCTAAAAAAAACCCCTGATTAGACACATCTTAAACTCAAGAACTCATGCAGGCATTTAAGCAATCTTACTTCAAATCAACTTTAAAGCTCAAATTAAGGGTAAAGTTAACATATTTGTAGCACATGATTCTATCCAGGGCCACATGGACTTGCAACAGTGGGTTTGGGAATTGAACACTGCATTGAGCACTTCACACCCACCAGCTGGACATTGCGTAAAACTGTGTGTGCAGTACCTCCAGGCTGTGCATAATGGGGTAATATGACGAAGCCAGAGAGGTGAGGCTGAGGATGGGGCTGGAGGCTTCGGCGGCGGGGCAGCAAGGCTCCATGCTGTCTGCGAGCACTTTGATCACTGAAAGAGCCACCCCCTTCACAGCCAGTCGTGAGCTATCCCCAGAGCCCAGGGCGTGGACCGTATCCACTCTCAGCGCAACAGCACCTGAGACAGGAAACAGAGAACCAAAAATACAGTTGCTGATCCATTGTGTGCCATGAATCCAAGCTTGTAAAGCTAGCTACCAGTGACTTTTCAGCCTTGCATATGTTCGATTCAACTCAGTTTGAATCTTCTGGCACTGGGCACCAGCTCCACACCCACCTGCCACGTTTGAGAGAGTGAACATGTTGACATCGTCCAGGTTGAGCTCCAGTCTGAGGAGCAGAGAGGAGGGGGTTGTGGGAGAAGGCACTTGGACGGGGGCCTTCGGAGCCCCGTTGGGGGCAAAGAGGGACAGCAGACGGGACAGGCAGAGGGCACAGGTCTCTGACACCTCCACCTGCAGCCCCTTCAGACTTGACTCTAAGCACAGACTCCAGGAGGGCCCAGACGACTCCTCCTGGGGCTCCCCACAGCTGCCCTGTTTCAGTCAAGTGATGTGAGTGTTAGAGCTCAAAGATGTGGGCGTGAGAAAAACCAAAGGTAACAGAGACGTCTCCATCATGAGTAATCACGGTGGTTCATTAAAAAAAAAAAAAAAAATCACATTTCTACAGTAGATCTAATTAACACAGAATAAATATTCTAAAAACATTCAGTAATGAGCAAATACCAGTAGATTCTGATGTTGTCAGAGGCTGCTTGGAGACACAGAACTACATGCATATCACTGTTAATAATGGGGGATAATGGGCTATAATATTATGTGTATCTTAATTTCTTAAGTTACCTGCAGTGTGAATGAGTCCAGGATGAGGGCCTCTCCCCACACATGTTTGCCTGGGGGGTGTGGGGCCTGCTGGATATGGGAGCCCTGACCCACTCGCCACCAGAAGTGATCCAGGGACATGGAGGCTCTCTGCTGCCCCCTGCTACTGCCTTCGCTCTCTGCATCCCCGGCCGCCTCCAGGAGGTGGCGAAGCTCTGCAAACCCAAGACAGTCTCAAATAACAGGCCATCCTGAATGGGACTTCCACAAGTTTCCTCTACTATCCCCTAAAATCTCATTAGACTTGAATAAATGTCTGTTAATATGTATTCAACATTTCCCAGAAATGCAATGGTTGATTTACATTCTTCTGGTCTTGATTGCACGCAATGTGCTGTGTGTGTGTGTGTTTGCAGTCTCACTATGTGCCACAACAAAAGGAACCTAGTTAATGTATAACGTCAAGCTACTCTACCAAGAGGTCATATCTTATCAGGTGAAAGTATTGAAGAATGCAAGAGTAAAGAATAAGTCACTCTAGTCCGAGGTTGGGATTCACATAACAGGAACGGTTTCATTTTCTCTCCATTCAAACTCCTCCTGTTGAGGAGACGAATCTCACCTTGTTTTGAGCAAGACAGTGTAAGACAATGTGCGTCAATGTCAGTGTGGCAGAGGTTGTATTTTATCAACGTGTCCTCAGAGTGACTTTGCCTTTACCTGCACTGGTTGATATGAAGCCCAGAGCAAAGGGTGGCGTGTCCCCCAGCTGCACCGATATGTTTACATTAGACACCGAGCAAGTGATGAGCACAGGGGCATCCAGATGTGGGAAACGCCTGATGGAACGGATTATACAGTTACATAAATATACTTACACTCATCAAACACAAACACACAGAACACACATACACAAACACAAGTACTATATACACACAATCTGTCTGTGTTCACACACAAGCCCAAACAAACACTACATGAGTCGGTGTGCACACACTTAAAACATACACAAAACGGCTGTCATGACCTGAAACAGATGACCATACTTTTTCCTCTGCGTGGCCTTCCTGTGAAATAGCTGTTCCCAGGAAAGGAGGTCCAGCCAGTGGGAGAACTCCTGGTGGCGGTAGTGGATGATGCATGTGTTAACCGTGACAGAGCCTGATATGTCCCCCGCTGTCACCTGGGGGAGTTGGGGTTTTGAGAGGCAGGGATTAGTTACCTAGAAATCTAGCAACAGAGACAACTTCTCGTGGGAGAAGCGATTACAGTACACAGTTTCAGATCAGACTTACCAGCACAACAGTCTTAAGGGTGTTGAGACAGAGGATTCTCTGTCGGCTCTGAGATAAGAGAAGTCCATCTGTTGGGTTGGAGGAGAGAAGAAGGTTTGTTAGGACTGACATCTACTCAGCAACAACTTCAAAATGGTTCACTGAGAATGCTTAGTTCCAAATGGCTTTAATCCCCATGAATAACAACTATAAGAAATTACATTGCTAATTCTAGTCTATGATATCACTATAATGCATTTGTAACTGCATTTAACTTTCAAATCTTTACATGGTCTAGCACCTTCTTACATATCAGGTCCTCTAAAAGTCCATACACCATCCAGGGCTCTTAGGTCAGCCGACCAACTCCTCCTATTTGTTCCCCCCTCAAGGCTAAAAAGCAAAGCTGATCGGGCCCTTGCAGTGTTTGCTCCTAAGCTCTGGAACAAGCTGCCACTGCACATACGCCTGGCTTCCTCCTTGGCTGGTTTTAAATATCACCTTAAACCCTATTTGTTATGCTCTGCCATTCAATACAGCATGAATGTTTTACTTATCTATCTATATTTTTTTGTCATGTTGAATGTTCTTTCTCTTTGTCTACCAAATTGTATTACCTTGCTTGTCCAGCACTTTGGTCAGCTGTTATTGTTGTTTTCAAAGTGACTTGACTTGACATGTAACAAATGGACTATGCAAAATCATTTGTTTCAGGTTTCATTCAAGTCTACTCTTTACTTTGCAGTGTGGTTAGAAGAGACAACAATGGAACTCTACATAATGGTTTATTTGTCAGTCTCTCTACTTCTGACGTCAGTCTGTGGCTCTCCGCAAATCTGAAAACATTTCACAGTAAAAACATTCTCCCAGAGGTTCTTTTTTCACACAGACCATGACAAACACTGTGGACGAATCAACTCATATATTAAGCATTTTTCGCTATAACTTATGCAAGAGTCAGCATTCATGTAGCTAGCTGTGTTTAGTCTTTGCGATGCTATATCAACTTTGGTTCTGCTGTCTGTCTCTCTCAGTCTCACCCTCCAGTAGCAGCTCCAGGTTACTTTGGGGGAAGCTCAGTTCCGGTGTGAAGCTCCTGAGGGGAGGCTGCAGGTCATCCCGCTCGTAGCCCACCTTCAGAGATTTTAGAGTCCAGTTCAAGTGCCTGCACATATATACACAGTTAAAAGTGCTTACATTTCAGACACCTCCAGCTACATCTTCCTGTCTGAGGTGCCCAAGTGTGGGCTATTTTCTGTACCAACGTGACCTATGGCAGTACTGACCTCTTTTGGCTGTGCATGGATAAGGTGATGTTAGTGTTTTCAAATTCCACATTGACCTTCTGTGGAAGCAGCTGGTGGAACTGGTCCAGTGCTGCTGTCTGTGTGAACGGATCCTCCTCAGACTCTACAGGAGAGAAGAGGCCTCAGTCAGTCAGTTACTCTTTGAATCCTGACCCCTGATTCTAATGGCCTTTAGCGTCCGTAGTCTCAAGTTTCTTTAGTTAATTCTGTTCGTAGGTTGAGTCAGAACCCAGTGCAGGGGTGCAAATTATTATTATTTTGCTTTGGAATATCAAAACTATTTGTTATTCAAACTGTCAAACTGTACAGATGTGCTGTGTGAGAATTCAGCAAATGCTATGGTCTCTCTTTAAGCGTAACTCACATGAATAACATCACTTGATAAACTAGAGTAAAGTTAGGCAAAGAGAATTGGAGCCAGATATGTGCTGGCAAGGACAACACTGTGCTGGCTCCCTCACCG
Source organism: Tenualosa thibaudeaui (assembly GCA_027481765.1). NCBI lineage: Eukaryota > Metazoa > Chordata > Actinopteri > Clupeiformes > Clupeidae > Tenualosa > Tenualosa thibaudeaui. The sequence continues at coordinate 7,239,997 of JAIFZK010000020.1, read as the reverse complement.
TTTGCACTGTGGCTGGAGTTGGCCGAGTTAGGTGGCGGCAGCAGCAGCTGACTCAGGAACAGCCCCTCGTGCAGCTCAGCCAGCAGCGTGCGCACGCTCAGCTCCAGCCGGCCTGGACGCATATCAGGCAGACTGACATCCCCCAGCACCGACAGGCTCAAAGACACCTCTGCCAGACACGTGTCCTGCTCATATGGGGGAAATGCATACACACGCCACACGTGCGCACGCGCACACACACAGTTTCTATGAGAATAGGGTAAATTCAGTACTGCTTGTTAATCTGTGTGTGTATTTGGAATGAATAATTCATTATTCATTAAATTCAATTCATTCAAACATTTATTTAACCATTTCCAGTGATGTGTACAACATGCTATAAAATGCCTCAAATTTCTTATTGCTTCATTTTAAGTGTAACAACAAAATGACACATGACATTATTAGTGAAAAATCATAAACATTATTTCTTCATTTCAAAACCTTTGTGTCTAAGACAAGGCTGGTTCCATCACCTCAGTCACAATCAATCAACTCACCAAGCGGCTGCTTTTCAACACTTTACTGCTGAGCTGTCCCACAGAGAAATCCCAGGCCAACCTATGCAAGAGATTAAAACTGTTAACGAGTCTAACATATCATAAGACACAGGCATGACAACATTGAGCTACAAGCTGTAACCAAGCTAGTTACCACTGTGCTAACTCACCTCTTGGCCTGGTGGTCAAGCAACAGGGTGATTCCTGTAGTTGTCATGTGCCATAGCGACTCAGACAGTGCCAGGTTTAGCACCATCACATTGATGGAGTTGATATGGAGAGAGAGCAGCTAAAAAAAAAAAAGAAAGACATAGAGAAGGTCAGGAGCTTGAGATGTATCAATTCTTGTCAACTGCATTGCACTGTTATGCTTCACATGTGTAAGCAGTCCACTGCTGTCCAATGAGAGGATCACTGTGCAGCAGAGCTGGTGTACCTGGGAGAGGAAGTGTAGAGTGGAGGGGCTGAGGGGGAGTTTGCCCTCGTTGTCTTTCCTGGGGCTCTGCGGGAGTCGTGGAGTCACTGGCTCCAACAGGTCGATGCGTACCCGGGTCTCTCCCACGCACAGAGCCAAGTATCGCCTTAGATAAGAAAGAATACCTCCCATGAGTGTATGGATAATGAGCATTGTCTTAAGTCAACATACTATTGAAGGGGCAACAAACTGAATAGAAACCAGATATCACAAAACTGCAAGGGAGAAGGGACTAATATACTTACGGCAAATCTTGGTTTAAGAGTTTGCTGGAAATCCATATTTTATCAATTTCCTAGAGGCAAAAAAAACAGCATTTACAATGCGCTGAGCAATCAGAAAACAAGTGAATTTTGAATGTGATGCCTACAAGGACCAAGAATGGTCACTCAGTAATGATGATTTTACTAATGATGTCCATTTAGTAGCTAGATTAATAAATGGTACTATATGAAACAGTAAGAAGGTAAACCACACTTTTACATCTCTTGCTTTCAATGAGGGAAATCCAAATTTTTTAACCCAGCCAAGCTAAGCCCAGCCCAGCGCTTAACCCAACAAGTCACCCACCAGAGTGTGCTGAGGTCGGAACTGCAGACTGATGCCCCTAACAGAGAAGAGGCCAACAGACTTGATCTTCAGCTCAGCATTGAGCACTTTTGCACAGAGGCGCACAGCTAGGCTGCACACTATCCATCTAAAAAACACAACATGACAGAAGTGAGGCCCACCAAGGACTGGACAGCAAGGGCTGCTTTCTTAATCAGCGATGAAGTAAAATTAACAGTGGTCTGGTAAGGAGCCACCTTGTGTCAACAATTGGATAAACCTGTTTTATCCAGTTGTGCCTAAGGGTTTTATGTAGCCCGAGATTCCATGCAGTGCAGTAATTAATGTAGTCAAGAGTTCCTCACTGTTCATTTACTTTACTCGGGTACATTGTACTCCTTAATTTTAAAACCGACAATGACCCAACATAAGGAGTGGTCTGCATTACTGCGAGTTGTTTTGTGTAAACAGAAATCTGTTGCACAGGTCAAAATGTTCTCTTTCACTGGCGGACTTGTTTTCTTATAGTAACTATAGTAAACGAGCCACGATTAGCTTACCTGAAAAGAAGGATAGACAGGATTCCCAAAACCAAAAATGCCAGAAGTGCAATCAACAGGACAGACATTCTTCAGTGTAGTGGAAAGGTGGTTTTACATCCAGTCAACTGACATTTACGATCACTTACAATACGAATATGTAGCCCTTTAATTGTTGGCCAACACCTGCGATACAGGTGTCACCGGCCTCATAAAGTGGTCAAATAAACCCTGTTACACTTTTATTTAAATCTGCACCATCTGTATTTTCTTATAGACCAACCTACTGAGGTTAAACATTTACCGATAGGGTCACTTCATACAGGTTTCACATTGTGCTTTTTAATTTGTTCAGGTTTAAAACAACGAGTTGTTGATAAACTTTGCACTTATATAGCATCAGCACTCCAAAGTGCATCGCAGTCTCACTGAATGAAGTTCATCAAAGCAACTAACGCTATCCTGCAGTCCCATACAAAAACAGCAGAAAACCTGCTCAAATCACACTTCACGGGATGAAACAGCTAGTTAACGTTAGCTCACTCAGCACATAAACTAGAGCTAAAGTAATCTCCAGGTAGCACCACAGAATCTTGGTGCAGGAAGAGAAATAACAGATAAACTGAGGCAAACGACAATTTACAGCTACCAGAAGTCTTATGTTGGCCACGTTAATCAAGCCCTCATTATGTGGTTCTTACCTACATTCATAGTAACGTCAATGGCTAACTAAATAGTTAGCTATCGCGAGTGTCGTCTAGCCAACTCTGAACATTATGTTCAAGTCAGCTTCTGCTGATTTTGAAAACGGATTTATCCCTGACAGCGATACGCAACATCACGACTCGAAAGCTGACGCAGTCAAAGACACGCCACACATGAATCGCTGCTTTTGATAAGCCAAAATTATAGCTGCCAAGTTCTTCAAAACACCGACTTCGAGCTAGTGGTGGGCTAACATCCGAAACAACAACGCTGGAGATACGTTTCCACCCAGGTTTAAGAAATAACGTTTGCCCTCTTGTTTCGTCCAACCGAGAGGGTGTCTGTACATTTGTAAATCTTGAAAGATTAGCTGGCATAGAAAATGTCCACGAAAGTTAAACAGCTGTCATCCTCCATCGGAATAGCAGTACCAGAGCCCATCGTCTACTGCTGGCTGTATTCTAAAGAGGGTGAACTGTTGTCAAACGCAGGAACTGTACTACTGGCCAATAACACAGCCAACCAAAACCTATCGAGGAGTTTTTACCACATCGACATCATAGATGTCTTAACATTATTATATTCGTTTATCTCATCTTTGGCAAGTTATTGAATACTACGTCCATTCAATGAGACGAGATAGAAGTCTGTTCATCACAGATTTCCATACAAATTCACATACACAAGCATTTCCTAATTAATGCTTTTATTTAAGAAATAGAGGTCCATATAAATTGCCGTCTCATTCATTTTAGGCTGAGGATTTTTATTCATGGAACTACAGAAGAGAAAAATTGTTCATACTAGACAGACTGGGATGTTTTTTGTGTAGAATCAGAGTAAGTGAGCCTCAACTACAATTACTGGTTGTGTTATGGTCAGCGTACTGCCTTTTTCCATATGACTTCATAATGGCTGAAATGTAAAAATGATCATGTCCAGAGACGTTAGGCTGAGGCCTTCTGTCTGTTGTGCTTTGCAAACCATTCATCACTCTTATCCTCAGCCATTGCCTGGAAAAAACATAAGAATTATACATTTGTAAACAAAGCACAAAGGAAGAAAAAAAAGTTTAGACTCCAGAGGCTAGTTACCTTATCCAACAAATCATTTCCTTTAGGATCCATCATGGAGAGCTGCCTGAATGCTTCATCACCAACAAAACAAATCTCATGGCCATCCTATTAATCATATGTACATGTTAGTCTTATTGTCAACAATTACATTATAACAACATAAACAGTAATAATAATAATAATAATAATACACTAACCGGATCAGCCAAAATCACAACCTCCACGGTTGCTTTTCCTGGTGTATCCAGGCTGACCAGGGGAGTGAGAATTTTCTGGTTCTCTTTCTTCATAAGAGCTTCAATATCAGGCAGCTAATTATGATGAATTTTAATTATTGTCAGTTATAGACTAGCCTAACGTATGCATGTGCCATTTAACAATATTGTGTCTGTATTTATGTCTGTCTTACATCAATGAAAGCAACAGTTATGAATACACTATCCATACAAACAGCTATTTAAGAACAAACATATTTGCCTATAGACCATGAAATACCTCTTATGTCAAATTAATATTCTGGAATATCTGAAATCCATATGATACAGAGATGTCCTGTGGCCCACCTGTTCACGTGGGCATGAGAATGCTATTCTTCCAAAAGCTGTGCCATGGTCAACTGCTCGGCCAATGTCTTGCAGCTCCAGTTTACACTGGGAGATAGAATCAATAGCATTCAATTTCTACAAAAAAAGCTTTAACACCTTTTTGCTTCATTCATTTCACAATATAATGTGTAACATTTTTTGTGACACTTTCCTAGATGCATTCTCATACTGACACAACCACATGCTGACCATCTTCAATGCAATTTATTCAGAAAGAGAATGGTTTTCCATGTATAACCTATTTGTCTCACAGTGAATAAAGAATTACCTATAGACTTACCTGACTCTCGCCAAAGCTCATCAACACAGTTTTCTTGGTCTCATCCTTCTCGATCACGCTCATGCCCAAGAGAGAAGACCAGTAATGTATTGAGCGCTGCAGGTCTGACACAGCCAGGCACACCTTCTGAACTGGATCTGCAACCCAAATAGAAAACCAACATGTCACTTTCCACACTACATTCTACACAGAAATCCTACAATCTACGACTACAGAAGTACTACTATACTGTAACTCCGGCTGGCTTTCACCCCTGATGTTTGTGTTATGTTAGTTCTCACCACTCTGTGGTTGCTCTTTATCCAGTAAGTAGAAGTGATATCCACCTGGTGCCTCAGTCAGGTACAGACCGTCACCAACCTCTTTTAATGCCCATCCTAGCCTTTTGGCATTACTCACAGCTTTGCTAGACTGAAGGGTGAGACCCTATGAAACAAAAAGTGGACCAAACTAGGTAAGTGCGGTTTTGTTGCAATAATCAAGGCTGTTGAGTTATGCCGGATAAAAAAAGCTTACCAAAAAGTCATTGCCAAGCCGGTATTCTCCAACTCCATAATTGTATGTAAGCTCTGCCACAAAATGCTCATCCTCTGCCCCAAAACCCACCATTGTTTTACTCCATTTTCCATCATATGGTCTGCAATACCAGAGAAAAAACTGTGTGACTGAGTAGGCCTATTCCAGAGTTCAATGACAGCATAAACATAAACATACACTCACCCATTACAGGTTGCTTTGCAGCCTTCTTCAAATTCTTCATGACGTAAAATCTGACACATAAACACATCACAAAAAAATGAATGCAAACAAGAGAACTATATATTGTAAGGCAAAAGGACTGTGCCTATATGAAAGGTAGACTGTCAGTTCTGGCTAAGGAGGCCTGTAGAATCTTTTACTGTAAAACAGCAAAGGAACTTACCTTCATACCAAGAACCTCACGATAGAAGGTAGCAGTTTTACTCCTATCCCCTACTTTAAAAACGAAGTGCAATGCTCGTCTTAGTGACATCTTTTCTTTCTGTCAACTGTTCTGAATGTTGAATCCGTTTGGACCGTAAGATTCATAAATCCACTATCTCTGACTCAACTACACAACCTGAAAATCGCGTACCCTGTTATCAATTAGTTTAGGCAAAACCACTTTTATGGAAATAATGATCTTGTGCATCCTAACATATATATTTTTTAAATTCAGGAAGATATCCATTTAGAAAAAGATAAATTTGGTATGTATTCAACTGAAGGGCGTTGTATTCTATATAGACGTGAGACATGTAATTTAAAAACCAAAACACCCCCGTATGGGCTGACATGTGGCGTTGTCTATTTGATCACGTGCACATGCAGACAAAGATGGCGGCCTGCATGAGAGGTATGGGGCATGCTGTCATCCGATTCGGACAAAGTTCATACTTAATCAACGGAAATAATAGTTCTGTTGTAAATGCCAAACGATATGTTCGAGGACTCAGGAGAAAACCGGTAAAGGTGGTGTATCCTGATGGGAAAGAAGAGATACTGACTAAAACTAATCAAACGCCCGGTAAACGGATAGAGGCGTCGAATGCCAAGAGAAGCAACAAAGATGGCATCGAAAACGGCATTAAAACACACCACACAACCAGAACAACGAACCAGTCCAAGAATGTTCAAGCCAAGTTAAGTAATGAATCACGACCTGCAACCACAGTAGACCACTTGAATGGACTGCGATTTGAGAAAGCCCTTCCCGATGATAAACGACTTTCGTAAGTTAATGTTAAATAACGTTAACGTTACTTGTGTTATCCCTGGTTACAACATTGGTAACGTCGGCTAATAATTGTGTGTTTAGAAAATATGTACGTGTTGAATACCGTGTAGACTAATTGCACAGTACAAGACCATAATTGGCCTTGCACGTGGGGATCAGACACCCTCTAACTACACATCAAATTAGTAATTTTACAGTCTTTTGTGCCATAAGTAACTGTTCGTCCACCTCATCCATCAGGAAGCTGGTGACTGTTGCCCGCTCCAGAACCTACCGAGAGCATCAAGGCAAGATCCTTCTTGAGGGGAAACGACTCATTTGTGATGCCTTGGCAGCCGGAGCCAAGCCCCAGACCTTTTTCTTTAGTTCAATCGAGCGCCTCAGTGAGCTGCCATTGGACAAACTGAAGCGAGCAAATTTAGTTAAAGTCAAGTTTGAAGAAATAAAGAAATGGTCAGACCTCATCGCCCCTCAAGGAGTGATGGGTGCAGTTCTTCCTTCTTTTCCTTTAAATCCATGTGAAACTAAAATAAAATTTACCGAAGGCTTTAATGTAGATTTTTGACATATTTTCTTTCATATTGCATTGTAGGCATATTTTCAAGACCAGGCGTGGACCAGCTTGCATTTCCTCAGGATCAACAAGATCAGTCGGTGCCATTGTCTTTGATTTGTGACAACATCCGTGATCCAGGCAACTTGGGCACCATTTTACGTTGTGCTGCTGCAGCCGGCTGTCACAGTGTGCTACTTTCCAAAGGTACTAGTTCCAGTTTTTCATCTTTTTTTTTTTCTTGCAGCCAAAATCCAGCCATAGTGATTAGGTTTTCTTGGGCCCACAAGTCAACTATAATTGACCTAGGATCAGACTGATAAAACCATTATCTTTAGCAATAATTCATTCATTCTATAGATTATAATTGTAATCATAGAAATTTAGAGCATGGCTGAATTCTGTGTTACTCTGCTCAATAGTAACTGCAGTCAGACACCATGCAAGATTAACCCTCATCATCTCTACCTTCTCAGTGTCTGAGGCTATTTTGTCCAGTCATTTATGAGAGACTGAGTACATAACGCATTAACTAGACAAGACATTTGCTAATGTTGCACTTTTATGAAGCAGATTGTATGGAGTTGCCCATCTGTTGGAGAATGTGATGTAGCATAAGAGTTGGCTCTTGTTCTTACAGGCTGTGTTGATATCTGGGAGCCAAAGGTGTTACGAGCTGCAATGGGGGCACACTTCCGCCTCCCCATCTTCCCCAGTTTGACGTGGGAGGAAGTGTCTGATCACCTCCCCAACAATGTCACTGTGCACGTAGCCGATAACTGCAGCAGCCCAGTCCAAGATGTTGACACCCAGTCCAGCCAGCTCAGGAAGCCCAGTGACTATGGCTGGGTGAGCAGCAGGAAGGAGAGAAAACAGCACTGTGATCAGGATTACAGTGAGTCTGACTCCGAGGATGAAACGGACAGTGATCATGAGGTGGATGAGGTGCCCCAGTTGGAGCCTAAGCTCTACCACGACTCCTGGGCCCAGAGAAGCACGGCACTGGTGATTGGTGGAGAGGCACACGGACTGAGCCTGGAGTCGCTCCGATTGGCTGAGCGAACGGACGGTCGAAGGTTGTACGTGCCCTTGGCTCACGGTGTGGAGAGCTTGAACTCTGCAATGGCGGCCAGTATTTTGCTGTTTGAAGGCAGGAGACAACTTTTAAAGTTACTGGAAAGATCTGGCAGGAGAGTCAGAAATTGACCACAGCCAGCTCTTGTTTAGCACTTTTCAAGCAGTTGAAGCAGAGTGTTCAGCTAGCTTGCTTTCCAAGAGGCACACTATATCAAACAAGGCACCTCTAACCAACTTTAAAAATGTACATAACATATAAAGTCAACCATGCAATGCCACAACTCCCCCTCTGACATATCTGTGAAAGTGAATTGGGGGATGTGGATGAAATATTTTTTGTCTCTTTGTATGGCAGTATTTAAAGTGCTTAAGTGCTTGTTATAATAGTGTACAAAACAAATAAATGTGGTTGTAAAATTTTAGAAGGCCAGTCCCCCTAAGACTAAATCTTACACTTCTCCACAAACACAACCTTGAGATGTCTTGTCCTGCTGAGAGCCAACTAGGCCATAGCAGGACAAACATGCACTAACAGGTCTGTTGTGTTTACACTTGATGTGTCTGAGATTAACAAGTACCAATGCAGCTGTTGTGAAGAGGTCATACAGGAAGATTGTGCTTGAGCTGAGTTTTATTAAACAAGTTTCAAGGCTCATGACAATCCAAAGGAGGCCAGGTCTAACAACAGTTTAAAATAATCACAATAAACACAATATATAAATTGAACATTTTGTACATTGCCTCTTATTGGTGTACTGTCCGATTCAGCCAGCAGATGGCATCTAAATGTACATGAAGTCTTACTGAGAGATGCCATTGGAGGCTAGTCTAGTTCATGAGCTAATGCAAGTCAGAAACAGGGCTGAGGCAGCCTGGGAGTGAAAATCATTGACTAACCATCAGTATATGAAACCATAAGATAAGACTACAAGCAGTTTGCTAAAGTAGATGAGTAATGTTCACTTTCAACAATTTGGTCTTGATGGAAACAACACATCGTCTGGTTTTGGAAAAAATGATGGCAACTGGATTGAGTTTAAAATGGCTGTATTAAAAAATATATGCTGAGAATATAATGATTAAAAATAAAACCCAAAGATGTAGTGAGGACATTTGTGAATATCTGACACTTGTCAGAAGACAAACAGCACAATTGTGTCAGTTGAGTATTTTGCAGCATTATTATCCTCAGAGTTACATTCTGGCAAGACAATACCACAAGGAGAAAGTTTTGCTCAACATTTATATAAAACACTCCTATCAACTTAAAATCTGTTTAATCACTTTATTCTTTTTTTGGGACACAAGTAAAATAAAAGGTGTGAAGTCAGATGGATTAAAAAAAAAGCACATTTGGAACATTTGAAATTCAAGTCCATTGGGTCTTCATGGGATTTCATCAAGCAATTTTCATCATGAAACACTGGGGGAGAGAGGCAAACAGACTTCAGGGATGCTTAAAGAAGTAACAGGATATCTGTACTTTACTGTTGGGGTGATCATCAATTCATCAATCCAAGGCACCACAGGAGAGGGAGAGAACTGGGAAAAGTTACAAAAAAAAAAGTATAAAGTTAGGCTCTTTTACAGTCTGAGAATGAGCATCAGGGTTGATGGGTTGAGTCAGATCTTGAAATGACTGCAGGCTTGGGGCAGGGGATCTATGGCGTCAGGGTGATGGAGGTTATGTTCTGTGTCTAGTGCCATCCCGTGTTCCTTGGTGCTCTTAAATAGGTTCTGGCTTGAGCTTCTCAGCCAGGAAATCGCTGACAAACTGCTCCACTACAGCTGGGGTGATCTCTTCCACATCTCGCACGTATTTGGCGCGGGCCGACATGTCCAGTATGGTGAGCAGGGGGGCTGCCTCAGGTAGGTTGGTGTAGTCACGCAACGAGTCACTCATGTCGTCCTGCATATACACACACACACACATACATACATATCATTAAGGCCAGTTACATTATATTCAGTTCAATACGGCCCTTAAACTTCCATTACTATTCAGCTCAGGTTCAGCCATTCAACAACAAACATAAAAAAGTGATACTCATATAAATATATGGGGAGCTAAGCAGCTAAACATCATTCACCATTAAAATTTTACTACAAGAGAAATGCAGATTTTATATGTGAAATCTGGCACTCACATACATATCATAACTATAGTACTTATGTTTTATCAAAAATTCAAAGAAACAACAAAAAGATTCAAATACATCAAAGCAGAAAGAAGAAAGCAGCCTGGCAAAGCACTGAAACAACACTACAGCACAGGCCTCAAGCCAGCACACAGGCAGGACTCAAAGATAGTCTCTCATTAACGCCAGCCTGGTCGGGCGGGATGCGAGAACGGGATGCGAGAAGCTCTTTTTTTCTTCCTCCTGTTTCCCACCAGGTTGTGGGACCCCAGGAGCCGTGCTGCTTCAGCCTTGCAACTCTCCTGCGATGAGGAAGAAACGCAGGGAAAGCACTGCAGACACCCCCGCCCCCCCCCCCCCCAACACACACACACACACACACACTCTCCTTTTGCTCTCTCTTCAAAAGAACTGTGGAAGGGGAAATATGAGGCTGGAAGCGACCACGGAGTACTCATCACTGCCAGTCTCAGCTGTTTCAGAAGGGAATCAGTAGTGTGTGTTTGTGTGTGTTGAAGGGAGTGTGCCCGTCGTGCGACCCATGCCACGTGCCTGCACCAGCAAGTAGAGGTTTTTATTTTAAACCTGGGAGGAGGGTGAGCCACGCGGCCAGCTTGAGCTGTACTGAACTTTGTTATCCTGTGTCTGCCTGAGTCATCGTCTGTTTATGTTGTGCTTATGAGAGCTTCAATCAAAGGCTTGCAAAGGCAACTGAACATGACACAATTCCACAAACAGCTCAAGGAGTTCTGTTAAAAGGGCTACTCAAAATATTTTCAGAAAATAAACCTGCTGCAGTCCAAACCCTGGTAGACATGGTAGAAATTTCAAAAAGTGTATGAATGATTATCCCAACAGGAATGTTTGGTGAGAGGTAAGTTTTTCCCCTAGTGAGTTGAGGTTAACATTACAGGGAGTTTCTTTCATCGCTCCCCGTTACCAGTACCATTCCGCTCCAGCAGCTTGCCATGCACTCTGTGACAAAGACATTTGATATCTCACCATATGCAATATCTCAAATTCCCATAAGGTGGCAGTAAAACTAAAGTTTGTCTTCGCAAAATCTCAATAACTTCCCAACCGCCCCTTTTCTTAAACCCAGCAGAACTATAAACTCTTCCACTTGATGAAATGGATTAAAACCATACAATCAGATAGGAGACTCACTGCAAAAGCTTGGCTGCCCAGCAACCAACAATGAGCATGCGTGCCAAAGGAGAGGTTGTGACCTGAACATTTTGCAAGGAACAGAGAGATCTGCATGAGACAAGAGCAGCAGCGGTCACCTCAAAAATCTCCAGAAAGTTCCACTTCACCTTGGCAAACAAACAGAAACGCCTCTGGTAAAAGCATCCAAAAAAGCATGACTGAAAGGAGGAATCTATATTAATCATGAACAGCAATGAGTTTGCCCTCAGCCCTAAAAGGAAAGAAAGCAGGAGACAATCTTTGGCAGATGACTGAGGAACTCCTGATGTTACTCAAATCAGCTGCCTCCTCCCTCCCTACCACCTTTCTCCTTTCTTCACCCCCCCCCCCACCCCCCCGCACACACACACACACACACACACACACACACACATACACATAACACTGCCCGCCCAATCTTGCTGTCATAAGAGTTGTCATAAGACCACTGTGGCCAAAGAAAACGTGCAAAGAAATGGCATTGGGAAGGGCTTGCTGCCATCTGAGGAGCACAGATGATTCAAGAAGAGTTGTGCGAGATCCTTCAAGACAAGAAATGCAGAAAGGGTCTCTCCATCCCTCACACACCCCATCCTCTCCCGCCCCCATCCCAAACCCCACTGCTCTCAAATGGCAGATTTAATCTTTCCAGCTGTCCAATGCCTCAGGATGGCCAATGCATCATCTTTTGTATTGCTGCTAACCTTGTGCAAACTGAAAAGAGGCCTGGTAGAGGGCCTCCTCCAACTCCCCTAAAACCCCCCCAGCCTGAAAAAAGAAAGCCGATGTGTTTACCCGACGGCTGTGGCTGCACAGTGTCAGGTTTATTCTGTCCATTGTGCCACTGTTGCATTCCACAGACGGAAGCCATCAGATAAGGCTGGGCAAAGATAAGGTTGCCTGATTGGCCGGTTCACCCTGGGAAGGCCTGTGCCGATTGGTCCATGGGTGGAGAGACTGAGGGGGGCTTTCACACAATGACGAATTCAAATTGCCTGGGTGGTGCAAGCAGAAAAATGGCTCCCTGTGCCATGATGCGTTTCTTCAAGGCATAGACAGCCAAAATACATTTTAAATTCATTTTAAAATATTGTTTGTTATGAATTAAATTTATTTAATATGGTCTACCATACTGCGGCTTCATAATGGAGGGCTTTCCAAAGCCGATCTGTGGGTCAGAATTGTAAAAACAAATATTATCTGATATAGCATGGTAAAACAAAGTACTTATGCTCACCGAACATCCTTAGCAAAGAAATAATGAACACTCAAGCTCCCTCCAAAATATTTGGATGCATTAATGAATACAAAATGTGAAGAATGCAACTGTTATTATCAACGGTAATTTGATTTTCGGTAAGCCTCTCGCTTTCTTTCCAACGGTCTTCTGGTTAACCATGCCTGATACCCTCAATAACACAGTGGGTTGTGGCCAGGAATCTGAGGCGATCCTCAGGAGACCTACTAAGACCCTCAGCAGACACACTGACTGCTTGATCAACAGACAGACTGACGGGCTGCCTGACGGAGTGACGGACACAGGCTCAAACAGCAGCTGGCCATGGACTGCCGGGGTCTGATCTCAGCCACTCCCCACAACAGCATTCAATACCTCAGTGGGCTGCACACACACACACAAACACACATACACATACACACATGGAGGGGAATCCCATGAGGTGGGCTAGTGCTGTCTGCTCAGCTCCCCACAAGACAAGTCAACATGTGGTAGTAAATGTGCTGCTTCATAGCAAGAGGATCCAATACAGATGACTGACATTAACCCTCTGTGGTGCTTATCAGTACTCAGCACAGGAACAGATGGATGGGTTGTACACAGTACACACAACAATACATAGGCTTCAAGGGCACTAACCCCAGGAACATGGAAATAAAATATAATGTAATGTAATTAAATATATTATGTGCAATAACCAGAGAAAAAGAAATAATTTTGTGACCATCTGGCTGCCATGTGATGCAAAATAAGGATTATTTCATGGACCAATGAATGTAGCAACATGAAAAAGGAAGTGGGATAGTACTTCAGTCTCAACTGTTGAGGAGCCTGAGAGAAGAGAGGAAACTGGTTCTGGTCTTTGCTGAAGCTGAAGCTTGTGTCTGACGTGTAAACTTAAGTCTTTGTTTGTCCGTCAATGCCATTTCAAGAGCTACATCGGCACAGATGAGCCCTCCTGCAGACTTACAGGGCAGTGGGAAGGGTGGGTAAGGAATATATGTGTGTGTCTGTGTGTGTGTGTGTGTGTGTGTATAGGGGGTTGGGGAGGGCACTGCTGGAACATATGTGCAGAAGCTGCCTGAAATCTAAACCAGTGACACAAGACACCTGACAGCCCCTACTGTGCAACGCATTGCCTTCCATGAAATTGTGACTGCAAGCTGAGCTAGCATATAAGCAAATGTGTGTGTGTGTGTGGTGTGTGTGCATTTCTGAGTGTGAAGGGGAGAGAAGTAGGGGAAGAGAGGAAGAAGAAAGGAGAGAAGTGATCAAAGATGAGCGAGGAAAGCTTGAGGGAGTGGAGGGGAGGGGAGGGAGAGCTAATCTGGTAATTATGGCTGCCGAGACCGCTAACTCGGGCAGGCGCGGAGAGGTCATGAAGGAAAAACACAAGATAACAGAGGTTATGGCAACGCCGGGGTTTCCCTCCCTCTGACACATGGGGCAGACTGCAGACACAGCATGGTGGCTGGGGCACGACGGAGGAAGAGCAGAAGAGAAAAAAAAGCATGACTGAGGCAAGGTATGATAGAGAATGCAAGCAGAGAAAAAATAGTGTTCGGCTGTATTGTATGTATTGTTTGGGGGAGGGGAGGGGGGGGTTCTGAGGCAGCATGTACATGTGGAATGGTTGTGTGTGAGTGTGAATGTGCATCATGTGTGAGACAGAAGTAGACCCAGCTGTTCTCGAGCCATACGAGCAAACCCACCACCTCTCCATGCACTATGAGCTACAGAAGCCTCCTCTCCACACTGAGGACTGTGTTTCCAGTGCACTCCCCTCTATGCTACAGGCAGATGAACCATCCAAAGTGCACTGCACTGGGTTCTTGTCTTGTATAAGACTTCCCTCATCCACATGCTAAGCTAATTGGCTATATTAAAGACAGCATTAAAACGGTTGCGTCAGCTTGCTGCTAGAGTCTGGCCCCCATTCCGCTGTTCTGTCAAGCTGTGTCTTACGCACGTCCTCGTTTCACAAGGTCGTCTTGCATGTGGTTAAAACAGATGGGCCGTCATACCTGGGCTATAAAAAAAGTATACAAGGACACCCAGATGCTGCACACGTGGAACAGGGAAACTGAGAAAGCCTGTGAGTGTGTGTGTGTGTGTGTGTGTGTATGAGAGAGAGAGAGTGTAAATGTGTGTGTTTATGTGTGTGCGTGTGTCGTGTGAGAAACTGAGAAAGCCTGTGAATGTGTGTGTGCACATGTGCCTGTGTGTGTGTGTCTGTGTTTGTGTGTGCGTACGCCTATATGCCTGTTTGTGCGTGTGTGTAAGAGTGAGTGTGTGTGTGTGTGTCTATGTGTGTGCGTGCGTCATGTGAGAGTGTGTGTGTGTGCACACGTGCCTGTGTACCTGTCTGTGTGTTTATGCGCATGTGTGTGAGTGTGTGCATGTGTGTGTGTATGTGTGAAAAAACATACACACACACATGCACAAAAAGTGAGAAAAGGGCAAAAAGAGTAGGAGACAGAGAGTGCATAAAGAAATAGAGGCAGAGAATGGAGACAACCCCCTGCAGGGAAGCAGTGACTTATTACATTTGCAGAGAGGAGAGCAGCGAGACAACAGGAAAAGTTATCAAATAACAGCCAGCTTTCTGTGGAGCAGATTACACAGTAGCCACCAGGCCCCCTCCAGGGCAGATTGGTTGCAGCTTATCGGCTGTCCAGAGGCACCCACTCACCTCCCCGGCCACAAAAAAGAGCAGGGGGCTCTCCTCTTCCTTGGCTTTGTACTTAGCCATCAGCTTCTCCGCTATTGGCTGGATGAGCTCTTTCGCCGGTTCCAGCTCGCCCTCCTCCTCAGTGTCTGCAGAAGAGAGAGAGAGAGACAGACATGAAGAACACAGAGAACACTGGAGAACCTCCCCAACACAGGTTATTTTTTTCAATGGAAGGGAACAGGAAGAAGAATACTAAAGGGTTATAGTACTCGAATCCGCTACAGACTGTTTCATCTGTAAAAATAAAAACATGGTTTACTTTGTTCCCAAACTACTTCCGCTATGTTGACATCACATGAAACAGCCATAAGGAATGTTAAAATGGAAATCCTCCGGATTAAGCTATGACTCTCATAATCAAGCTCTCTTTAAACGGCCTATAGGGCAATGTGATATTACAAGCAGAAGAAGAGGGACGGATGGATGCAAAGAGAGGGGGATAAGAAAGTGGGATATGGGTGTGCGTGACAGGAAAGCAGAGAGGAAACGAGGGAGAGAGGGAAGGTATTGAGAAGTGGGTTGCAGGGTCATTTAATAAAATCATCTCTGATCTTTCTCTACTCTTTACAATGCACCCTCACCCTCATCCACCTCCTCCTCCTCTTCTGGTTCACTTCAAACTTATGGAACAGATGGCCTGTCTGAAATTGAATCCATTTCATAGAGAGTTCCTCTCCACACACACATACACACTATAATAGCTGCAATTGTATGGTGTCGCCCTCTGCTTGAACTCTGCTTGAACAGTACTGTGGCACTGATTGACAGGAGATTTGTGGAAGAGTTGTGTGTATGTGTATGCCTGTGTGTGTGTGTGTGTGTGTGTGTGTGTGTGTCTGAGTGGGGCAGTCCGGAGGATTAGCTCAATCCACCCCAACAAAACTTGACTTAATGACAAGAGAGCTGTGGCTCAAGACGGCCCTGTGAATGGACCTATAATCTGCTGCCATTGTGCCTTATTGTTGAGCCTTATTCTGGAGGCTTTTTGTGTCCGTGCTGTTCGGTCTGTGCCACTGCTCACCCACAAACAGCACCAGGCAGGGCCCTTCGTGGAGCTGCACTGCGTTGGACTCGCTCAACTCCAGCACGGGCCGTGGGTGCCACGGGAACAGCCGGCAGTCTGGGTCATTCAGCACCTCCACCCGGCCTTGTCGCGAGATCATGTGACCCTCTGTGTCCAGCAGGATCAAGGTGGGGATACCTGTGGAAAGGGGAAAAAAACAAATGTGTCACCAAGGCTTCCTGCTGCTACATGAAAACACTGTAAGCACTCACACCTTTGTTGTATAACTGAAATTAAATTCAATTGAATTATATTTATACACCGCCTTTTACAACAGTATTGTCTCATGTCACTTTACAGTATTTTGGCCAGTGCTTACATATTTAAAAAGATCCTTCCTTTCAACTGCAGTAACAATGGCAGTAACACACATTTCAACCAGCTCTTTTCTACTTCTCCAGATCTGGGCCTGTGAGAAGCACCTGTGGCCTTGGTGGGATATATATAGCATCTTGGCATGTGGTCTCTGCTCTTCTCCTGTCTTTTATTTAGCAGGAGAGGAGTAAACACAGGGCATGAAGGGAAGAGTCAAAGAGCCAAAGAGAACACACACACACACACACACACATACATACAAATAAACACACATTCACACACATACACACTCACAGTCACACAGTGGTTTTCTGCCATGAAAGATTTCCTGACCAAGCCGTGCTTGATTTTGTGGCTGTGTGACGTGTGTGTGTGTGTGTGTGTGTGTGTGTGTGTTCATGCTCCTCCCTCTTGCTCTCCCAGGCTGTAAAGCTCCTGCTGTGTGTGCCTGGAGCTCCACAGGATTTCTCCCCTACTCACCACTTTCTCTCTCAAAAGCCCTTCTGTGATAAGGATCTTGGCGCAGTATTAACAGCCCTTATCAGAGACAGACACAGGCTAGGTAAGGTGTGGTAGGTTTGTGTGTGTGTGTGTGTGTGTGTGTGTGTGTGTGTGTGTGTGCGTGTGTATGTATCAGTGAGATTAAAAAAAAAGAGTGACAGTGGGGAAGTTTGAGTGTATATATGTACCTGCATGTGTGGAGAGATCATAGAAGACAGTGACTGTGTGTGTGTGTGTGTGTGTGTGTGTGTGTGTGTGTGTGTGTGTGTGTGTGTGTATGGGGGGCAGTGTCAGCTTGTTCTGGACACATACCACACATTCCTGCCTGGATAGGCAGAGAGCCAACCAGCATCTCCACTCCACTGGGAAGAGGAGGAAGAGAAGGAGAGAGAGAGGGATGGAGAGATAAGGGGAGAAAAGGAAGGAGCAAAGAGAGAGGACTAAGACAGCAGGAGAGACAGGAAAATAGGAGAGATGGATTTAGAGGGTAAAAGAGAGAGAGAGAAAGAGAGAGAGAGAGGGAGAGAAAAAGAGAGTCTGGAGAAAGGTAAATAACACACAGTGGAGAAGAGTGGAACCATCAGCTCAGAATATGACAGAGTGAGAAAGGGGGTAGAGAGCGAGAGAGAGAGAGGAGTGAAAAGAGAAGATGAGGACAGAAAATGAGACAGAGGAGTAAACTTGATTACAGGCCCACATTCTTGCAGACTGTTGGCTCTGGCTGCTGTCGCTGTGGACAGACTGGCCTTGTGGCATCCCATAACACACATCGTTATGCCAAACAATGATTCTCTCCGCTTGTCTCTCTCTCTCCAGATGTGGAACCTTTCAGGCACATTCCACAAGGTGTTTATAGCAACAGGGAGGGACATGCAATGGCAGGCAGTCAGAGTAGACACACCGTCACATTCACCTCTTCTCCACTCGAGCGTCAGTCTCAGTGCAGACTCTGTGATTTCCTGTGCAGCTCAATAATCTTAAGCAACGAAATCACCATCTGGCACATTCAGTCTACTACGATTCACCCTGGCAGTAAATAGATTCCATGTGAGTGTGTGTGTGTGCATGTTTGTGGTGCATGATGATTCTGATGGTGATGTGGCATGGCGTGGAGTTATTCTACCTTGAATCCCATAGAGTCTGTTGAGTCGTGACCGCCGGGCCTCGTCTGAGTAGGGGACAGCCAACCAGGGCATCTCACTAAAGTACTGTGTGAACGAGTCTTCTGACCTGCACGGCACAACACAAGGACAGAACCCACATCACTGTGGTGAGAGCTCACAGAGTTACATCACGCAAGATTGGTTGTCGTCACTTTCGTCCACCCACTTTCATCTTAAAAGAGAACACGTTGAGCTGAAAGAATTATTTGCTTGCAGAGCCCCTGTGGCACCATCTCACCACCTCATGATAAAAACCATCATGCTCTCCTGGCAGACAGAAAAGTCAACACAGCCTAATGGCATAAACACTGCTTTTGGCAGAGCTGAGGGTCTGTGAGCTGTTTTGTGTGCCTTTTGCTGTGGGATGATTTGAGGCTCCAAAGTCATGTTGTATGGAGATGATGATGAATGGTTTTGGACCTCAATCTCTCCCATCTCACCTTCATTGGGTTTGTTGTCAATGGGTGAAGGATATGAGTGACTAATAAATGAGCTCAATAATGGTGGTTTTCTTGGTGAACAAGCACACATGCTGCGCATTTCAAACATGAGTGAGTCAGGTCACGCGTTGTTGGGAGGTCTTACCTATCGGCGCTGACGAACACAATCTCAAACTTCTGACCAGACTCTTTTACTTTACGATACGATTCCACCAGCACCCGGGTGAGACTGCGGCAAGGAGGGCACTGGAAAGGTTAAACACACACACACACAGGTTACAAAACCACCCACTGAAGCTGAAGCTGATAATGCCACAGTATATTTCAGGAGCCTGAGGTCAGTGTAGCCTCTGGCATGTTTTTCTATTATAATTTGGCATCCTCTCATCTAATGCATCTCTGACCAGCGCTCCCTCTCCTCCACTCCACTCCACTCCACCCACACAGGACTCCACAAACACACTTGGCTTTTGTTTCCACAGACATTCAAATGAAACATACAGCACAGGAAGAGCTCTTAAAAGACTGCTTGGTTTCTTACGTGGCTCTTAGGCATTTGTGCTGCGGTTGTGTGTGTGTGCGCGTGAGTGTGTATGTGTGTGTGATGTTTACTTCAACTGGAGAGGCAGCCAAGATGACTTCATGGTCCCCTGTCAAGCGTGTGTAGCTGTGAGGCTCTAGGTCCCAAAAGATTAGGAGTACCAGCATCGTGCCAGCCATGACCAGAGCCATGCTGGGTGTGTGTGTTTGTGTGTGTGTGTGGGGGGGGGGGGCCTGGCATTAGGTGGGCATGACAGGGTGCCAGCTGAGCAGAAAAAAAATCAAATCTTCATGTTGACTAAATCCCCCCCTCCCTCTTCCACTCTCACACAATCACACACACACACAATCACTGAGCAAGCCTTAGGTTACTTGAGGCCATTAAGAGGGGAAAAAAAGTAAAGTACACCAGCAGTAAAACAACACCAGTGCCAGGTGCTGGACCTTTCACCCACGTAACTGTGCTCTCTCTCTCTCTCTCTCTCTCTCATCTGTTCTCCCTGTCTCGTTTTAATAGTGGGTAGCTTCACATGGCTTAACACAAAGAATCTGCTGTTAGGACAATATAAGACAAATCTATGTGTGTGCTGGCTTAAGGAATGTGTCTGTAAGGATTCATTTTTTAGCTTTGAGGAGAAGCACAGAAGGAAAAAAAACTCAAGAAAAGTGCGTCATGTTTTGTCCAGGGGGCTGGCCTGTTGGGCAGCAGAAACAACTCATTAATCTCTCTCTCTCTCAGACACGTACACACACACACACACACACACAGATACAAACAAGTACACATACATACATACATACATACATACATACAGATTTCCGTCTCTTTCACTGAGACAGTCACACATTTTCTGGAACAGGCTTATGCTGTCTGTCTGCTTCAGTCTGAATCTGACACACACCCACACCCACAGAGAGAGAAAGAGAGTTAGCGGCAGGAAAGACAGTGCCAGTTGAGTTTGGTAATTGCTCTAGATAGCATGGTTGCTTTAAGTGAAAGAGCAACTCTAAATTCAGTGCCCCTTGATGCGCACTAACCTTTACTTATTCAGATACTTGAATAGCCTCCAGTCAAGCGCGCTCGCGCACACAGACACACACACACACACACACACACACATATATATATACACACACACTCCTCACCCAGTGTGCTGAGAAGTAGACTCCAACATAGGAGCCCTGCAGGCTGCTGCTGTCCGTCGTCTGCATGTTGTTTCGGAGCAGGGGTCCCTCCACCACCTCCGCAAAGGGCTTGGGCCCCCAGGGGAACTCCAGACCTGAATGGACATGGGAGAGAGAGAGAGAGAGAGAGAGAGAGAGAGAGAGAGAGAGAGAAATATCAATAAAGTAAGAAAGAATGAACAAAAGGGAGAGACAGAGCTAGAAAGATACAGAGAGTAGGAGAGAGCGATAAAGAAAGAAATACAGAGTGCGAGAGAGAGAGACAGAGATAAACACAAAGACAAAGAGAAGCAGCTCTGATTACTGTCTCCATTAAATATCTATGACTTCCTTTCCACCTCCAGCCCCACAAGTCTTCCTGGCAGGGTAATTAGTGATTAAACATACGCATATGGGGGCCTGCATTTGTCATCCACACCGCGTGTGTGATCACTGACCACACAACAGCCATCATACAAGGTCTTTGTGTTCCAGTCCAGGCTCGCCAGGCGTAGGAGAGGCTGCACAACAGATGCACAGCCTGCACAGATATGCAGTCTGAACTGTGGATGCAGCATCAGCTCAGGGTCTTGTGCCTTCTCTCTCCTATTTTTCATTTTTATTTACCCCCATCATCATGTTCTGGAAGAAATCCTCAGCTCTGCAATCTCTTCTTCAGAGATCTTTAGCAAGGCCAAGTCAGACGAAAAACCACATCTTAAAGGAGAAATCCGGTGTGAATCATTCCATAGCCCAATTGTTCAACGTCACTGAGCACTGTTGGTAGCACTCAGTGGTAGGAGAACGGGAAACGTTCACTTTCAGGAAACACAGACTGAATAGTGAACCAGTGCCTAACACTAACTGAATGGGGCACAGTAACATACTTTCAGTTTCATCTTCCTATGCCCAATTCAGTTAATGTTAGCTGCCTGTTCGTTATTCAGTCTATATTGTATTAAAGACTTTTTTCCTTACAGACCTGGACCAACAGGGCTTCGGACTGATTCAAACCAGATTTCTCCTTTAAGAGATACTGCAAGACCCATTAGCAGTTCAGGTTGCATTTGCCAAACAAAGCAGAGACTTATCCCTTCTCACACACAGACTAATGCTCAGACACAGATGCCCATCTAAGTGGAGGGGCCTTGATTGCTCAACACAGCTGAATCACAATGGCGTAGTCAAATTACAGAGTGGAGGAGAATGCCAAAGATTTTTTTTTCTTTTTCCCATCTGTTTTTAATGATGCCAGTGGTGCTAAATATTAAACAGACATCTTAAGTATTCCTCAGAAACGACTGCTCGAAGCTACTGAGAATGAATGAAATAACAGCAAGAGTGGATTTCCATGCCTTCACAAAGGGTGTGTGGCTCTGTGCAGGGAGGATGGGCCTGGAGCACATGGTCCTCTCCTTTGTCCATGTTTATTACGGGTGTAATTTAAAAGCTACAGTACCACCTTAATGCATCAGGGAAGGGGTGGGGGGTTTCTTCAGACACATGATATGGGTGATAAATGACAAAAAAGAGAGTGAAAATAAGGGGAAGGGGGGAGAAATTTATCTTTTTTCTTTCTCCTCCCAACCAACCTATGCAGCGCTGCTGCAGCTTAATGATTCATGCAGATGATGACGGCGCATTACTGGTGCAACTGGAATTCATTATGCCGGGAAAGATCTTGTCATTCTCTCCCCTCCTGTGAAACCCATTCCATTCTCCTCCAAAGAGATGCTGTAATTATCAGCTCTCCCTTCCCCCTTGTTCCTGAATACCAGGCAGAGAGAATGGAGAGAGAGAGAGAGAGAGAGAGAGAGAGAGAGAGAGAAAAAAAGAAAAACGCAAAATTCCATTTGACTCCAGAAGCTACATGTCAAAATATTGAGATTTTACGCTGCCGATGTCGAGTCTCTCCGCCAGCCATGGAATGTGAGTCTGTGCTTGCTAACCATCACTCCGAGCTGTGGGGAATCAGGGACTAAAGGTTTCACAGAGCCTTAAAACTGTGTCTGCACTGAGGGGCTGGCCGGGACCATGGACTGAGCCAGGATCAGTCATTCTTAACATTAACTTTTCAAACAATGGAACAAACTGGAGATATTTAAAAAGATATTTCCTGGTACCAGGACAAGTTTCAATTGCACCAAGTTAAAAATGGGAACAATTAAGCATTTCTTTAAAAACAAAAAAAGATCATATTTTCTGCATGACAGAGATGATTGATGATGAGAGATGATGATAACAAAGGCTGAAAAAAAATGTCAAGGAACTACCAGCAATGTGTATTTTCGTGATTACTATGGTAAACGTATCCATTATTGCACAGAGGAGAGATGAAAGGTCTGGAGGGCGAGTTTTAAATGAACTGACTTGTAAATGGAATCAAGTAGAATAAAAACAAGCAAAATATTTCTTGGTATTTCCTGCATGAGACAGGAGATTGATAAAGCTTGGCAAAACTGTAACCAGACTCATAGGAACATCTCTAGTGGTGGTATGAGTGGTTGTATGGGGCATTGCACAGAGGAGAGCTAGAAGGTCTGGAGATGGAGCTGCTCACATCTGGTCCTCACCTGCTGGATCATCTCGCACCACCAGGAGGCCGTTTCGACACACCACCTTCCCCGTGGCCGCGTCCACAAACACCAATGAGGGGATGCTGGTCACCTTGTATTTGTTCCACAGCTTCATCTGCACAGAGATTGAGAGAGAGAGAGAGAGAGAGAGAGAGAGCGAGGAGGAGGAGGAGAGAAAGTAGAAGAGGGAGAAATGGAGAACAAAAGCGAGAATAAAAAGGGAGAGAGAGAGAGAAAAAAAAAAGAGAAACATAAAGGATGTGAGGCTTTTTGGACCACACTGCGCACAGCATACCCTGGAGAACAAGGCAAACAGAGAACAGTCACTCGAGCGCCACTTCATCAGCACTGCGTGTGGTGAAAACCTCGGCTCTTTCAGGACCACCTTTCAAGCCGCTGTCTAAACGGCCATTAAGGGGCTGCAGTCGCCGCTATTGTGGCGCTCCTGGAAGCCAGAGAAAAGTGCCAAACGAGACACCCAACGACCGTGTGAGTGCACAGACCCCGCTGCCTCTGTGATGTGTTCAAAATGTGGCGAGTTGAATTAGGCAGCAGCGCTGTCTGACCCTGGAGGCTGAAACACAGCTCCCGGGGGTCCGGCGAGAAACTTTACAAAAAAAAAAAAGGCAGCTGACATCAGAGGAAATTCAAGAGGAGTGCTTTTTCTCGCTTCTCTGCCATCTCTTGAACAAAAGCACATGAAGCAGCGCTAACAGAAAGAGAGGGAGGGAGGGAGGGAGGGAAAATAAAAAGGAGGGGAATGAAAGAGCCACACACGCTAAGAAGCCGTTTGTCAAATTGTCTCCATAATCGTACTGCGGTACGTGCCATCTCATTTCCAAGGGTACTGACAAGTCTGTTCAGCACGTGCATGATTGAGTAAGTGGCATGTTCTAACACACAGAAAAACACACACACACACATGCATGCACATAAATAGTTACAAGATGTGCACGTGCATGATGTACACACAGACTGCAACAGTAATGATGGAGGGAGTGCTGTCACCAGGCACATAACAACCAGGTCCCATATGGAAATCAACAGCATAAGAGACTGGCGTTAGCTGCTGTTGTGTTGCTGTTACTTTAGCTACAGCAGACCCTGCTCACTAATCACTGTACCGCTAACCAATTGCAAGCCTAAGGATATATGGGACATGAGTGCTCTTTCTTCCTTGGCCAGAGTGACAGTGTTTTCTGCCAACTACACAAATTTGTCTCTGTACATGCTGCCAGTAAAAATAATATAGTATTTGGAACTGGAGTGGAAAACGGCTGTGTGTGTCTTCAACTGAGGATGAAGTGTGTATGTTGGTAGGGTATGGTCTCCAGAGCTCAAAGAGAATTCATTACTGTTTCTCTGTCTCCTCCCAGACTGATTAACACTCCTGTCTGCACTCAACTTAAAACAATGACATCACATCAGCTGGAATCGCCTTAAAATCGCCATGTCAGAACTATGCGTCTGTAGTGTGTGTATGTGTGTGTAAGAGAGAGCACATGTGTAATCAGGAGTATATCTTCAGTATGAGATGCAAGCCAGAATGTGAGTGTGTAGGTGTATCCGTGTGTGTGTGTGTGTGTGTGTGTGTGTATGAGTGAGTGTGTGTGTATCTTGGTTTGTCTATGCAATATGCATCTACAATAACAGTGATACAGATGTGTTTGTGTGTGTGTGTGTGTGTGTGTGTGTGAGTGAGTGAGAGAGAGAGAGAGAGAGAGTATGTGTATAGCTAATGTTTGAAGACTCAAGAGGCTTAAGTAATGTTCTGCCAGACATCATGTCTTTGTGAAGACCTCTGTAGAGTGATGCTTGAGTGAGACCTCCACTGAGCATGCTCTTCCTTCTCTCTCAATCTCCTCATCTCTCTCCCCCCCTTCCCCCAGTCCCAGAGGTCCTTAGAGAAGGAGTGTGTCTGACAGCAGCAGAAGCTCTGGGCACTCAGAGCACCAGCGTGAGGAAGCTGCTCCAACAAAAACCTCAAGGTTGGCCATGGTCAACAGCTCTGCTGCTTGCTTCTGTGCTTCTCTCTCTCTCTCTCTCATTCTCTCTCTCTCTCTCCCCCTTTTCTCCCTTTCTCTCTCCCTGCATCTCCGTCTCTCTCTCCCTCCCTCTCAGGCCTGAGAGCTCATCATCAGCACCAAGCCTGGAAAACATCTCACTCACTCTGGAAAATTCACTCTGGGCCGTTAGCCGAGGCTGCTTTAAGAGAGGGAGAGAGAGAGAAACAGTAGAGCAACAACTTTCTCCACTTTTGATCAAGGCACCACTCCAAAAGAAAAGGAGGATATTTGTAATGTATTTGTAAAAAGGCCTGTGAAAAAGGCAAGCAGTTGAGGACAGAAATACTGAAATCAATCCTGATATCTCTATCCACATTATTTCTTTCCAACCCTTTCCATCGGGGATTAATTAAAAGACAATTTGTCCACATGTAAAAGAGCAGATATCTAAATCTATACTCTCAGCAGTGAACTGCACCAAGGCTAACTATTACACAAACATATCCTATGTCCATCAATGTCCATCAATCTTTAATGTTGTCCTCCAAAACACATTTGTCACTGAAAATAGCCTTCTTTCAATACTTTCTCAGATGAATGATGAGGTAAAACAGCACAAAGCACTCCTGTCCCACACATGACCTGTGCCTAAAGGTTTGGAGGAGTAGTTGATGTTAAGAGGTTTGTGGTTCTTCCAGGGTTCTGGAGCTCCAAGCCCACTGCACTAGCTGGGCCGAGTGGTAAGAGAGTCCCGGAATCTCATGGCGGCTGCCGCTCTCCTCACGGTGGATGATTTAGTGAGGAGCTCTCTGATCTCCCCTGAGTCGTCTGGCACCACTTCACAGTGGACTACAGAGCAAGTAAATCAGTCGGCGTGGAGATGGACTGGCGGAACGCAGAGCGTGGTGTGCCAAGCATGCCTCCTGTTATCGCCAATTTCTGCGCTGTAATCAGGCACGCTCCCTCTCTCTTCATCCTCCTGCACTTAAAGCAGACAGCCCCTCTGTCACGGCTGTTTTCTTTCGCCACCTCCAAAAAAATAACAATGATTTGTAGGTGGCCAGCCCAAACTAAGGTCTTCCTGGGTGTCAAGGAGGCCAAGGCCACAAGATGCAAACATAAGGAGACCCCAACCCCCCACCCCACCCATCGACCCTTCACTTGGCTGCCAGCTTTATCATCCTAAGAGCTTATGTTCTCAAGTAAAACGGTGTCCATGTTTGCTCAATGTCTATGAAAAAATATCCATCACAAATCACTGAAGCGAAAGGGAGCAAAGACTCCCACCCACCTCCGTCCCTCTCTCCAGAAAAGCTCCCTAAAGTACATGGGAAAGAGCCAAGAAGGAATGTGAAGCCATATTGGTCAATGTAATCATTCTCATTCCCATGCTCCATCCACACACACACACACACACACACACACACACACACACACACACATCTGCTCGCAGTCAGAAAATGGCAACAGACAGCATCACTTAGGCCCTCATCAGCAGTCAGTCACGTCCTAGATTCTATTTTAATGGAGGTTTTAATGAATACAAATAAGTCCCAGACACCAGAGGGCATTACTTTGATTAGCGCTTCTACACTCCAGCAACAACAAAAAGTCAGGGGAGAGTTTCCAGCTCGCTGATTCTTCCCCTTTTCTCTCATGCTCGCTCTCCTCCGCCACGCCACACATTAAATCTCTGGGGTCTGGGCTGTCTCATCGCCGGCCGGAGACGAGTGCCAATATCCCCCCTCTGGGACCCAGTTAACGGCCCAGAGTGGAGTCAAGCCAGAAAATCCATACTAACAATCCATTAGTCTGCATCTGCACACACGCAAACACACACACACACACACACAAACACATGCACATATACATATACAAAGAGGTCTAAATGCAGACTCATGTGCTTCGAATTGGATTTGACAAAGTTGTGGTCATGGTAATAGAAAGGAAAATGGCAAAAGATGCCAACATCACATGCCCTTGAGACATGATGAGATGAAAGATGAAGAGAGAGAGCGAGCAAAGAGGGGAGAGAGGAAGGTTATCTTGCGGCAACAGGGGTCAAAGTAATTTTGCACGTGCACACACACACACCCATGCATATAAACACACACATGCACACAAAACCATGCATACACACACACACAACCTAATTAATGCTCACACTACTAGCATGTACCATACTGTGTTGATGAACATGGAGTACAACACACTCACTGCACACACTGTACCCTGTTGGCAGGGGCATCCATGAGAGAGGTGCCCATCTAAAGCTCACTGACACAGAGATAATTAGTCACCATTTCTCATGTTCCTTGTGCTTCACTGTACTAGCGGAAATTCTGCTCTCCCAAAAAGAAAAAAAAACATCTTTGATGAAGACTTCCAGTCAATCCCGTTACTTACACTCTCCTGACTCCAACGCCTCTGTGGAATGCCCAGTTAAACCCAGCCAGCAGTCGACTCTGGATCATGCTCGGCCCAGATTGGGGCCATCTCCGGCTTGAAGTCAACAGCCTTCCGCACCGGGCCCGTGGCCCTGCTGTCGTCCCCTCAGCCACAAAGCGGAGTGCCCTGCTGAGCGATCTCAAGTGGAAGAGATTCCTGCAGTCAGCAGCCCATTCAGCGCTCATTGTTCCTGTCCCTGACTCCACGCAGATCCGCTTTCACTCACCAACCCCCCCCCCCACACACACACACAGCCCAGGGCCCCGGGCCCACTAGACCTCTGCCAAAGCACCAGCGAAGGCAAAAACACACACGCACACACACAGGCACACACACACACTCAGCCACAGCCCTGATTTCACAACGACACATTACTTCACAAAGCCTACAAAAGAGCGCGTGTAGCTCAGTTCTGCTGGCAAGGAAGAAGCTCACGTTCCTTTTCAACACAGAGATGAAAACAGTACAGAGCCTATTTTTGGCCATCTCCAAAAAGGAAACGTTTGTTCAAAGACAAACAGATTCGCCCCGAGCACAACGTAGATAAAGCAAGTACTCCTCTGTAGCGTTCCTGCACAGGTCTCTCTCTTTTTTTAATGCAGTCTCTCACATTCTGGAAGTCTCTATTGCATCTGTTCTAATTTGCTGATATTTCTGTGATTTCTGTGAGTTTTCTCATCTAATGCCAGCCACCTTAGTTGAACAGAGCTTCCAGATAAAGACTTTTGCTGAAATTACAACAGTAATCAAAAACATCTTCATGAGCCCTTCTGGCTCCGTTCCGAACATGGATGCGGATATAACGAGATCTAACGCTATCCAGTGAGTCATAATGCCCCACCAACAGCAGTTAAATTCACGACAAAGAGATTTACTGCCACTGTGAATGTGCACAGATTGGTACAGTGCAGGGCTCCATAAAGCTAGTAATATGTTCCATATTTTGCCATTTTTTTTTTATATCTTAAGTGCACAGTCTGCTTGGAGAGGAAACCCAGTCGTACGTCTCAGTTTGATGTGATTTTACACTTTAAGCAAAGACATTCATCTCATGCTGAGTTGTAAACTAGTGGGGGTGACTTCTATACGGCTTTGGAGAACAGCTGAACCTCATTTTACAACAAGGTTGGAAAAGTTTGGTTTCCCCTCTATAAAATGGGCTTGTTTGGTGGAATGTCACATTAAAGTCATGTCATGTCCGATGACTTTGACGAGAGACAAAGACAAGAGTTGTCATGGCTCCAGAGAGACTCTGACAGAGAGATGAGGAGACCAGACTCTTGTAAGCTCATAGCAGCGTCTAACTGTGGAGTGGAGGATGGCCTCAGGTTAGAATAGAGTGGGGATGTGTGGGGAAGTATGATTCTTTATGTGTGTGTGTGCGTGTCTGTGCACATGTTGGGGTCATGGCGTCTGAGGGACCAGGTCTTGGGTCAGTTATACTCACTCAGGCCTTCATCTTTTACAGGAATCTTTACGGAGCAGGCCCTGAAGGCAGCCTGAGATGGGCCTGTAAAGATTTACAGCAGAGCCACCGGAGTAGCAGCCAGATCCTACAACCAGACTACGCACACAAACCTCCAACTGGCCTCCAAATGCACAAACCAGTGCAGAGATTCAACTCTAGCCGTCACAGACAACAGGAATCTGACTGCAAGTAAACCCATTACTCTTGCATCTGATTATGGTTTTGCACCTGTATTGGGTTATGAAGAGGATCTAGTGGTGGAGACTTGGCCAACCCTGGCCCTCATATTGCCTATAAGGAAACCAAGCCTCTCATGGGGGACAACATGAAGTAAAACATGAGGCGCTTTTGGATGAAATCCCATCCCTCCTCACTGAAGAGCTACACCACATGTATGCGTGTGTGTATATATGCAAGCTTGTCTATGTGTGTTTATATGTGTGTGTGTGTCTGTATGTATGTATGTGTATGTGTGTGTGTACGTGTCTGGGCTTGTGTGTTTGATGAAATCCCACACGCCCCCACTGGAGAGTTCTGTAACGTGTGTGTGTGTGTGTGTGCGTGTGCGCATGTAATCCATCTCATCCAAGCTTTTTCTGATGAGTGTTGCAGGTCTCTAGCTCAGACGGCCTTAACGTTGTCCCAGACGGCGTCTTCGATCTCGGACACACATTACGGAGAGTAATTGAACGTCCTGGTCGGCGCCTCCCTGCGCATGAGCCACTCATGCTCTGTTATCTCTGCAGGCCCCCACAATACTCTGACACGCACACCGCTATTGCCAGATCATATTTATCCGCTAAAATATTCATTGGCTCAAAACTGCTTGGCGGAGGAGTCCTCGCACGTACCCGATATGCCGAGTAAATTGCTTCTCGATAGAGGGGCCCCGTTTCTATGGCAACCTCCCTGTCAGGACATGTCACGGCGCGGCAAACACATTGTGGGCTTTTAGTTAATAATTCAGTAATTCAGCGATAAATTAGCGGTTTAGCGGGGAAAAACAGGTGCCAGATTGTCAGGGGCTTAGTCAATGTAGCTGACCAGGAAAGGAACAGAAAGAAAGGCAGCAAGCACGAAAGAGAGAGAACAGGACAGAGAGAGAGAGAGGGGCAGCAAAGTGTTCCACAAGCTCTAAGTCTTACCACACAAAAGCGGCTTTCTCAATGCAGGCTATTAATCCAAAATGGTGGGCCCTCTAAGGCCTGGGGTCTGCTGTGTGGGATTTTTTTTTTTAATTATTTAGCAAGAGAATGAGAAGTAAAGTAAGGGGGATTGTAAGCGAGTTAAAAAGCAGGGCCTGGATGGAAATATGGGCAGCATTGTCTTGGGCCCAGACCAACCTTTGCGCCACTTGGAGGGGTGAAAGGTCGCTTCTGCGGGGGGTGCATTCTTCACTCTGGCATCCACCCACACTCCCATCCCCCCACTCCCTCTTTCCCTCTCTCTGTTTCTCTCTCTCCTGCCTGCCTGCATGGCAACAATGCTGCGCACCGCTGGGCTGCTTTATATAAAGGCCCAGACGGGGCTTATTCGGTCCACACATTAAGTCAGCCCAGCTCACTCAATAGCTCCACAGCCTTGTCATCCACAGCTTTGCCCCCCTCCCCTGCACACATTAGGGGCACCAGGCAGGGGGACGAGAAGTGTGAGGGGAGGACCAATGCACCATAAGGCCACACGAAACCAAAACAGATCTCTCCACACTTCTCGTCTCTCACGTCCCTCTCAATGTTCTGCATGAAGTGAAACCATGAACCGTTCCTCCCACATTTCTGCTTCATCTCTGCGGACTGAATATTTTCTAGAATCAAACTGTAAAAAAAAATATATATATATATAACATAACTGCTTAGCAGAGCTCTATGCCAAATTCAGAGCTGTCACGGCGCAGCGAACAGGACTGGAGTGGGCGTAAAACTGCAGGCTCAATGAGACAGAGTGAAGTACGGCCGCTCGCATATGTGGAGAGCCAGGTAGAGTGTGCGCTGCTTTTGTAGTCCACCCCCAGAGTCCTGCTGCTTCCACCGACGTTCCAGCGTGTCGAGACCTGCCACCAGGTCCGAGCAGTGCCAGTGCTGGCACTGAACTGGGGCTAAGGGCTGCCAGGGACAGCCGGCCATCTCAGATTGGCATCGCACGCTCACGGCGACGGCAGCCTCACTCGAGGAGGAGGGGAGGGAGTGTACCCAGTGCCCCGCCCCCATAACACACACACACACACACACACACACACACTTTGTGGCGCCTGCCAAAGCCAATTCCTATCACACTCCTTCATGCGCAAAGGTAATCCAATACAGTATGAAGTGGTTCCTGGCAAGCGACTGACAGAAAGCCCCCACTCCTTCCACTACAGACAAAAACATTCAACCAAACAGAACACATCAAAACCATACCAGTCAGATGGCAGATTTGGTGGTAGTGGGGGCAGTGGTGGTGTTCTGCTCTGTCTTACTGACAGGGTGTTCTTCACAAACAGTAAAAAAAAAGAATTACAGCTCAAGCATGGCAAGAGGGATGTCATGTGCATGCGCTTGAGAAGTCATTTAAAGGGAAGCCAAGGCGCAAGCTCCAGGGTGTAAATGATTTCCTTAGGAGTCTGGTTGTCTGAGGGGAAAAGGGGGGGACGCATCTGCCGACTGTGTGCCCCACTCTCCTGACCTGGAGGTGACCCCACTTTTCTTTTTAGACTGTGGGGAGGTGGTGTCTGCTTGCCCCTGTGTCACAAATTCCCTCCTGCTGCATCCATATTTGATGACTAATAAATTTCAAAACAGACCCCAGTGCTTTTAAAGTCCACAAGATGCATTCAACACTGCTTTGAACGCCATTGTGACTGTGTGTTTGTGTATGTGTGTGTGTGTGTCTGTCTGTCTACATTTCTGTGTGTGAAGTGATAAAATCTCTTGTCGGGGCGACATTATCACACATTCCCATCAGTGTTTTCTTGACAGCTGTGGATTGATTAGCTGATGCCTTCGAGGCAGAGCGGCGAGATGAAGTTCCTCCCAATGGTGTGGAAAATGAACATTCTCGACATTCTCCAGCAAACAAAACACCAATGCCTGCTTATTAATTGACCATTAACCATAGCAAATTATCCTGGCAACGAGGATATTAAAGAATATGAAAACGTGTGGAGTGTTTCCAGCATGTTAATGGCAGATTTCCATGGTGGCTACGCTACCTCCATAACAAGATGGTGGCTTCACAGCTTTGGAATGAAAAAAAAAAAAAAAAAAAACTCAAACACCATTGACTAGCCATCTATCTTGGCCAGAGTGAATCTGTTTTTTGGTGTCTTTGTGATCCCATGGGTCTGGGTCATAAAGCGTGCAGGTTGTCATGGAATCCCCAGGGCAACGCAGCAACGACCCTCGTAAATCTCCACAGAGCCCCTGCAGAGGGGAGAGGGGAAGGGAGGGGCCATCTTCTTCATAAACCTTAATGGTACACCAACAGACAGAGAGGAGCATGGGTATGTGGCATTTCATCTCAGTACGACTGGAGTCTCTCTCTCTCACACACACACACACACACACACAGAAGTCTGCTTTGGTCATCTGAACTTGACTGAGGCCCATTGTCTCATTTATAGCATTTATAAAGCTCATATATTCACCCTGGTGATCCTGAAGTGACGCCATAACACAATGGTTTCTTCCTCTCTACATTGGCTCATTAAAAAACACATCTGTTTTAGCTGCTACTACTGCTGTAGCCAGCTCTGCTCCTGATTTTGCATCTACAAACACCCCCACATGCACACACACACACACACACACACACACAAGTCCCCCACCACCACCACCACCACCTCCACCACCAGCCCTGAGACGTCCTGGATGCCCCCCCCCGCTCACGTCTCTCAGATCGGCTTTGATGCAACAATATGCTATTAAATCAGATAAGAACGGATTGGCTGCCTTGTAAAACCGCTTACGGGCACCGCTTCTCACAGCAGCTGTGGCTTTAAAACCCCACAACACACACACACACACAAAAACACAAACCAAAATCCCTGACTCACTGGCCCAATTTCTCGCAGTTCTTTTAGAAAATAACCACATTAAGAGGGAGTGGAGGAAAAGTACTGTAATTAAAAAAGAGATTCAAACAGGCCACAGCAAACTTAATTTCTCCAAGACTGAGAGATTTCTATGTATTAGTGGCTGCCTTGTGAAACTGGGAAGAGTATATGAAGACTGGTGCACGTGTGTGTCTGTGTGTGCGTGTGCGCAAATGCGTTAGTTAAAGCGGGAAACCCACTAACAGCTGAGCAACCATCTCCGTCTCCTCTGGGTTGTTTGCCCTTGCTGGTCGACTAACTGACTGACAGACATGGTGAGTGTGGGCCAGTGGCCTTGCACTCCTCCTGCCCAGGAGAGCCACAACCTTCAAAGCAGACCTCACCATCTGTCTGTCAGTGGTGCCCCATCCACACCCCCCTTCCAGCTCCCTCTAGTGAAACAGTTACTGAGGAAGATCCTTCACATAAACACCAGTAGTAAACTTCAAAGACCTCCCATCTTGTGAGAGCCTCGGCTCCCCCCCCCTAAGGAAGACATGTAAAGAGTAGGAGAGGAAAAGAGAGAATGAGTACAGAGAAAGCACAAGTGTGGGAGCTTAACCCTCCACTGGCAGAAGTGGCCCAAGCACGGAGTCATATTTACTTTCACAGTGGTGGCACAGACCCTCTGTCACTTACACAGTCCAAACATCAAAGATGGATTGCACACCAAGGGTCCCCGGCACCGCAATCAGGCTGACACAGACATGAGGTCTTCCGAGTGGGGGGGTTGGGCCTGGCGTGTTCAGAGATCAGAGGTCAAAGGTCACTTGCCAGCAGTAAGCCCAGACATCCCTCGGCTTCCTCTTACGTCTCTCTGCGACTTAAGGCTGTTATTGCACTGATAACCTAACAACCAAAGCATTAGAACACACTTTAAGCAATGTGAGCACGGGCAGATGAAGAAAAATTTTCTTGTAAACCTTCTCAAAAAAAAAGCAAAAACAACCAGGCACCAAACCAGGCTGAGGGTGGAACACAAATGGCCTTTTTTTCTTCCAAGAAGCCAAACTGGAGGAGATGACTGCACACGAATGGCATCACACAGGCAGCGGAGCAGCCCTCAGCCCATCTCACCCATGAGGACCGGTGGAGAAGAATGCCCAAGACACTAGCTTATGCAAGTTTGACACAAATCTGAGCCAATTGCCAGGGTTGGCTGGCCATATCTCTCTTTCTCTCTCTCTCTCTCTCACTCACACACACACACATTCATACACAAGCACACACATGCTCTCTCTCTCTCTCACACACACACACACACACTCTCTCTTTCCAAGCATCCCCCCTCTAATGTTCTTTCATAAGTCCTCAGTTGACTCGCTGGCCTCATTCACAGTAAATCAACCTCTGGTCTCAATTCACAGCAGCACAATGTTTCACTACCACTGCAGTGATTTGGCCCTTTGGCGAAGCGTCATGTTCTCGGACACGGCTAACTTCCCTGCTCTGATTCTCATCTATGACATCACAACTGTTACCATGTAGTGGCTCACAAGCAGGCCATTTGATACGGACCCTCCAGGAGGGGAAGGGCTGTGTTTTCACCTTGTCCTGTGGATTTGAGTAAGTTGTTGATTTTGTTAAGGTGAGCGAGTGCTAATGCCAGTGTAAAACATGATCCGCCTGGGTAATTATGCTTCCCTCAAAGCCAGCTAAACAGCACAGGCTCTGACAGAAACATTCTCTTTGTTAATACCATTCCGTGCCTTTTTTTAGAAGTGGTTTAAACAAGCACAGGATGTGCTTTTGTCGAGAATCTGTCCATTTGCAAGCATCTTCATTGATTCTAC